>BRZM01000002.1:4059016-4139500 GCA_033238685.1 Lates japonicus | reverse complement strand
CTCAAAGGACGTTAAAGCACACCCTCGAGTGTAATATTGCGATTATACCAACAAAATAAAATGTATATGGCGGAGTAATATTTTTAGTGATGAGTAAGGCGTGCTGCCATGCTGATTTGAGCACATTCTAAATGTCTTGTTGACCAATCAGATTGCTTGGTCAGAACTACTTGTTGTATAATTTCTATTAATGTACTGAGGATATGTTATTAATTTATGTATTTGGCAAGTCACAGATACACTAATACTGAATGTATCAGTAAAATGTTCGCAGAGAATGTATTTGTTTCCACCAAAATATCTAATCTCACTGTACAATATCCACTTGGACTGATTACACTTTTTTAATGGTTTCCTCTAGTTGCTCACAGCACTTGGTTAAGGTGCAAAGTGCTTTTGTTGCCTAACCGTCATCACCCCATACAAATAAACACAAAAATCCACACAGCTTGGGATCGGGGAGTGACAATAATAATTTCCTCTCCCTGGAGAACATAGACTTAGGTTGTACTCATGAAATGCTTTATAGGCAGCAGCAGCAATATCAGCAAGTGATTGTTTCAGCACTGCTTTCAGGTGAGCACTGTGGTAGCAAAAGAGCGGAGCACTGACAGCTTAAGTACACCACCATAGTGCAAGGAGTGCATTGAATATATGTCAGCGTGAGAAGAATGGTTATAAGAGAGCGGCGGCAGACTTGAGTTGAATGCTTGGAGTAATGTGCAACTGGAAAGGCTTTAAGAATATCAAAATCATCCTTATTCTGTTGTACAGTAAAAAATTACAGCTTTTTATGGACTACTGGAGCTCTTATCTAGACAAGGAGAAAGGGAATGTAAGCAGAGAAACAGAAGGTTGTATATACAGTTAGATGCAAAGTTTTGGGTAAAATACATATTTAGTTGATTTTTGAAGAAAAGAATACAACCCCTCCAGGAAACTAAAACTAACTGATGCCCAGAAAGCAGTGAAGGCTATAAAAAAAAAGTGCTTCCAGATTGCAAATTCTATAGTCCAACATGTCATTAAGAAATGGCAGGAAACATTACACAGATTGGGTAAATATCAGCAAATCCTGGATGCAGATGTCCTGCAGCCATTCAAGAAACTGAAACTGAAAAGAGGCTGGCTTCTACAACAGGACAATGATCCAAAGCAGACCTCAAAATCCACCAAGAAACACAAGTTGAAGCTTTTGGAACGGCCCACATGGTCTCCTGACCTGAACATCATTGAAAATCTGTGGGTAGAGCTTAAACAGACAGCCTAAAAATATCTCAGAAGTTGAGATCTACAAGAAGAGTGGAGGAAATAAAGACAGAACAGAGACTCTCAGATGGCAACAAAAAGTGTTTACAAGCTGCCAAAGGGGGGCTTACTACACACACTGACCAAGTAGGGAGACCAAACCTTTGCACATGCCACAATTATTGTTTAATTATTTTCTGTTCAACATGAGAAAATGCTCCCAAAGACAACAACTTCTTGAATACAAAGACGACCTTTCAACTTCACGTTTTCATCAGGTCCTGTTCAGCATGTTAACAAGAAGGTACACATGTAGACTTCACCTAATTCAACCCAGGTGTGACTCCCAGGGTGCGCCAACTAGGCCATGTCATGATTTGACCTGCATATTATAATAGATAGTATTTTCTCGCACCATTATGAGCAGATTTTTAGGTTTGTACAAATAAAATTGGATCTCCTTTTTCCTGTCTGAAGTGAACCCTGGCAAACGCAGATGGCATGAAATCTTTATCTCTTGCATAAACCAGTGTGAACATGCACTATATAACACGCGCTCTTAATTAACACAAATATAGAGTAATACCTTGTGGAGCGCCATGAAAGCTTGAATAAATTCAACCAGGTTTATGCTCTGAAAATCAATCTCTTCTTCCCTGCTTGATGAGTGCAGTGAACCTTCTTAACTAACATCTTAAATAAATGGAGATAGTGTTATTGATTCTGACACAGTAGATGGAATTGACGTGAGGTGAGCTATTCGTCATGGAAAAATGTATTTCTCCATTCATATTTAATGTTCATGAGTCAGGCTTTACTTTAGACATTAACACACTTCTAATATTCAGTATTCAGTGGATGACTTGAGTAGAGGAAGATATTATCTTTTTAATTACATTTTCACCTCAGGCTCTCATTATACCTCAAGTGCTGTACATAATGAGCCAACATCTTAAATAAGTAAAGGTGATACTGCTATTGATTAGAGAGTGAAGACCTGAGGCAAGCTATCAGTCATAGAAAATGTACTTCTGAGTTCATGTTTAATGTGCATGCCAGTTGGTCCCTTATAGACTCATTAGTCAATATCCTCAAATAACTTAAACAGAAAGAAATCATATTCATTACACTTAAACTGACTCTATAGCAGCAAATGGCTGCACCTAATAAAGCCAGAGTATGTGTGCTTGGTTACTGTGTTTTCTCTGTAGTAATGAAAAGGTCAGTGATTCAGTCTTGCCTTGATGTGTTAACCTTGAGAGCCCGGAAGGTTAAAGATGTGATATGCTGAAATGAAAAGCACATTATTTGTCTATTTCATATGCTCAGGTACCACATTATTGTTTGATTCCAGTGTTTTGATCCTGATCTGATGAATGCTGTTAAAAAGTATCCTTGCTACCAGTCACATATTATTCACAGATCGCTTAAATAGCGCCTACCGAGACACCATTAAGAGCCCAAGAGGAGGCTCTGCAAAGCAAACCTTTACGGCCTAGGTATCAACAGGTGAACCCGAAGTGATTATGAATGATTTATCGATTGTGAGATTGTAAGGGGCAAGAAAGAGCAGACCCATAAAGTCTTGTTGTAATGGTGATCCTTAAGGAAATGAGGCCACCTGTAAGAGCTCACAGTAATTAAGCTACTTGTCCTTGCTCTGCAATCACACCAGGTCAGGTACTTTATGTATCCTTTTTGCATATAATCATTAAACACAAATGAACAAATTAGAAATTATATGTATGTGTATTCAAGCCTGTATCCTGGAAATGACATTTGTCAATGACTAAGTTGTTGTTTTTTTGTGAAGAATTGTAACTTGACAGGACTTTGACAAAGGAGACCAGGGTTTGCCTCCTGAGTCTGGTATTTTAGCTCTCTTTTCAGTTGTTTTGCATCTAGTTTTACTGATTTTACATCTCTTTGTAGTTACTCTGTGTCAAGTCAGGCTCGTTTTTGGTCTCTGTGGTTCTTTTGCTTGTATTTGTGTTTATTTTTCCTCATTTTGTGTCTCTGTAGTCTTTTGACCAACTTTCTGACAAGAAATATGAACTTCATCCAGAGGCTCTGGTCCAGGGGTTTCTGGGGCTGTTCAGTAATCCATTCGTAGGTCGGATGTATGCTCAGGCTGTTGCTTACACTGTACCTAAGGCTATAGTTTACATTAGAGTTATCAGATTATGATAGTTTCTGTGACGTCAGCATGCTAACCAGCTAGCCACGTATCGTCACTTTCTGTTAGCGACTCACTGTTGCATCCAGACTGCCCTGAAGAAGTAGTGCTGCTCAGAGGGTGTATTCTAACCCCTTCTACTGTAAACGTATCGATGGCTGAAGCTCTTGGAAAAAGACCATCACCACCACCTGCTCCTGGCAAGAAACCACATTGGGCAGCAGAGAAAACTCACAAATAGTCTCTTCAATGAGGATGTAACGTGCTGTGTATCACAGCTGAGGTGACAGCGGTGCTTTCAGTCTCTCCTGAGTGGAGCTCCACCACTTAAAGCTACTGATTCAGTTAGTGAAAAAAGTGGCATAACACATTTCCCAAAATGTCAGGAAAATTATTTCAGTTTTTTTCGGGGGGGGGGGGGGTTACTGAGCTTCATAAATCTGTAATCATGTCCATGAAATACTAACTTCTTTCTTAAAAAGTGCTTTTGAGTTGTAGCTGTGGCTGGTTCATATTTTAAATTCATGGGCCTAAAAATTTTCCACTTTTGTCACTATTACTGAAAAAAGGTCACCTCTGTAGTCCACCATTGTTTTAATGCAGTACACCTCTGTCACAAAGGTGCTTGTTTTTTGTTAAAGCATCCATTCAGCCGTGGCATCCTCCTCTTTGAGTTGTTGTCATTGTTATTTGTGAAATCATAGACACAGCCACTTACTGGTTTAAAAAAGCATCTAGACATTTGTTTGTTTGACTCCAGCAGAAAATTGCTCCATGCCATTCAGCATTTGTTGTGATTGTTTTGTTTTCAACAACAATTTCTGCTCAGTGGGTAAATTTGACTTTTTTATGTTTATTTTATTTCATCTTATCGTAATTTGCCACAAAACTCTGAATCAGGGTGTATGTTTGTCCTGGTTTTCATTCATGTCTTTAAACCTGCGACCATCATAAATATATCTATCAGTATCAGCCTGATTTGTTTTTTTATTCCATCATGAACAAATCTATGCATAACACACTTTTTCAAATATTCACAAAACAGAAGAAGAGGATAACCACAACAGAAGACACACATTCAGTCAGTATGTCTACACAATTAAATGACAAGGAAAACATACATCAAAGGCCACTGCACACTGTTAAGAGGAAACCGTAGCAAAACGGTGCACACTGTTTTTGAGATTGAACGCACCCTTGGTGATTTGGTTTTGTGTGATATCACTTCCTGTGTCTTGTTCCTCCTGTTGGCTGTTGTGTTCACTGCAGGCCTGTTGTCTCCATGAGGTGCAGTGGACTGTTTGTCCTCCTCTGTCTTGATTAGGTAAGAACGTATGTGCTGGTTGCTTGAGTGATGGTCGCAGGTTTAAAGAGACGAATGAAGACGCTGACGTGGACAGAATCTGCTGATTTTTGTCCTGACAGATAATTGTTGTCTGTTTGTGCCTTTTAGGATGCATTTTGGCCTCATGACAAGTCAGGTTGGGTTCATTGGTCCAGCACCAGGCTCAGGTAAATGTTCCTTCATCAGCTCTTCCATTTTCCAACACTGCCTTAGCTGTCTAGACTTTTCTCTCAAGCAGTACATTACTTTTTGGGCAGTGAGTACTTGAGATGACATGGTTAAAGCATCAAGCTTTGACAAAAGCTTTTAAATCACTTGAGCTGTAGCAAGTGAAAGTAATCTTTGGAAAGTGGGAACACAGAGCAAGAATCACAAGCAGTCAATTGATCAGTAAACACGTCACCAGGTTTGATTTATATAACTCACTTTATTTTGAGGTAAAACCAAAACTCAATGCACCTATAGTTCTGGCCTATTTACCTGCGCAGGAAAACTGAGTGTGCACAACTATGTCAAGTCCTGGTATAGGTCAGCCACTCTGGTAGATGGTAGATATCAGATATCTGGTAGATAACTGTTCACCTTGATTTTATTTTCCAAATACCTTTCAGACCTATTACAAGCAATAATCACAGCAACTCCTGCACAGCCTGCACCCCTCCCTTACAGAGAAGAGCTACCATTGTCACCAAGGGGTGACAATACAGTGTGTAACAGCCCTGCAGCAAATACCTTTTGTGAAGCTAAAAAAATCAAACTTTATTGTCAGTATGTCAGGCAAGTGTCATTTTGAGGCCAGAATTAGTGGTATTGGTTGTGTATTGTATTGCATTATATTGCAAGGTGCAGCAAATGACCATGACAATAGGTACATCTCGCAACTGAATGCAATTACATTGTGTAGATGTGCTCACCCACTGAAAGTCTAAATAAAGCTGAAGGGCCTTGGTCACTGCTCAGATCAGTGAAGTAGACACAAGGCTGTGGTTTAGTCGTTGTCTTCTGTGTGTTGGAGCTGACATTCATTTAAGGCCTCGCTGTGTTTAAGCCATGGGTTTTTTTTCCTGTGGGTTTAATATGTCTTTGCGCCTGTCAGCGGTGCGATGAATTATACAGTCCCAGAGCCTATGAGAAATCGTGTGCCTCCTCACAGGAAGTTTGTCTATTTTTACTTTTGCAGGGCGAGTGAATGGCATAACCAAGCCAACCAGTCATGTTAGGAGCTGCCGTAGGGTATGGAGAGGAAGGTTAAGGCCATGCTTCTGATGCTGGAGTAAGAGGCCTGTAGTATCTCAACCATAAGTCATATGTATGGTTTTACTTCAAGAGCATGTTAGTTGTCAGCAGGTGGTTGAAGGAAGGTCGTCTGCTGTAACTCAACTAAATCAACTAAATCTGTTGTCCACATTCATTTACAAGGAATCTGATTTTAGCAATGACTTCAACTCTTAACCAAAGATTTATTACGGCGCTTTGGTTGACTCGCACATGGATGATGACGCACATATCCCCGTCCATATGGTTCGTTCTATAGTACGGACGTATGATTGTTTGTGCATTCTATCCAGTTTATCAGAATGTTCTGTTTGCTGTTGTTCCAGAGCAAAACTCATTTACTTCATTTTAACCCACTATTCAGTTTTTTTTTCTTTGCTTTGTTTTGTTGCCCTCCAGAAATATGGACACCGTGCCAAAAACAACTAAATAAATAAATAATTCAAGTAATAATGTGCTGTAAAAATAAAATATATATACAATATTTTTGTTTTAATTAAAAGTAAATGTTGAGCTGTTTATCTTCATATGAGAGATTTTAGACACTGCATTCATTATTTATGTTTTTTTCACAGTTTTCACAACTTTTCTTTATATTTCTATATTTCAGCCACAGGTCAGATTGTATGTGTGTTCCTCTAAAAACAGGATATTCAGAATTGATTTTCTTGAAATCATTGCTGCAGTATATCTTGTATGTGTATATAAGTATAAAAGTTGTATATATTTGTTCATATTGACCTTTTTATTGATAGGGCTGGAAATTTTGAATAACAACCTCAGGAGAATTGCACAAACCAAATGCTGTGTTAGTGTTAAAGTACAACTTGCTTGTGCTTGATATTCTATCTTTCTTTGTTGCATTCTGTCAGATGGAGGGAGAAAAAAAGAAAAGGAGTTGCAGATTTTGGAAACTATTATAGAATTGGACTTGTTTTGAACTGCTGTCTTATCTAGGAGAATTGCAAATATTGTTCAGATGTTGCAACCTCACTTCTGCCAGTTAGACCTCCATGAGCAGTGCCTCCTCTACGCCTGTGACTCACAGCACATTGGCAATGAAACAGGTGCTAGAGTGCCTTTGTGTGGCCACATTAGGAAGTGCATAGTGATGTCTTAGCAGTGGCTGCTCCCTTCAAAAAATACTATGTTTAAAGGATCATAGTGACATAAACATTTGACATTGACGACACTGAATACAGTTTGAGTGACAAACTTAGAGAGACTTATTTTGTCTGATAATTCCTCCTGTAAAATGCATGGATACTGACTTTAACAAAATCTCCAGCCACAAACTAATGCACTGATTGTCATGTGACCAAGTGCTGTATTCAACACTAAACATGTCTTTTGTTTACTCATTATGTGATTGATAGCTTTAACCACCAACACTCAAAAAGCAGAACCTCTTTGAGATAATTACCCACTCTGTAAATGATTGTAATTTGAGTTGAACATTACTAATTAGTGTCACTAAATGTAAAGATTTTCATTAGCCTGGGTGTCATTAACCATTTTGAATGATTTAGCCTCTTTTTTTATTGACATTTAGCACAATACATGAGAATCCTGAATATCAACCTAATGGATCTTATTAGCCATGTCCTCTAGATGAAGGTGATTTAATCAAAGGAGACTTGATTTATATACTCCGCCCCTTCCTTTCTTCCTCCACCTCTCTTCCTCTCTCTCTCTGTTTCTTGCGCTCTCTCACTCTGAGGCAGCTGGGGATTCATTTGTCTTGCTGATTAATGATGAGAACCATATCCTCCACAACACCAGTAAATTAAAAGAGATTGGGGACAGAGAGAAAGAACATCAAGGTCCATTCATCCCAATCAAATTTCACAGTAGGTCCAATTCATCCTCGGCTTTATTTGTATTGTGTGCTATACAAACACAAAAAGCACTAGTCATTCACTTTCTCCTCCCAGACCCTCTCTGGCAGTCTGGGGATTTCAGCTGGCAACTTTCCAGGTGCATGCTCATTTTTCCAGCCTTCAGGATACAACCATACCCACTGCTGCTATGAAAGCAGCATTTCAGTTTCTCACTTTAAATGTTCATCAGCTGTAGCTACGGCTCAGTGTTAGCAGCTTTGCCTCTGTGTATACAGTCTTCATGTTTTCCCTATGTTTCTTTCGATGTCCTCCTACAGCATAAAGAAATACAGACTCTAGACTGCTAGTAGGCGAGTGATATATATGTGATGTACTGTATGTACAAGTAGTTTGTGATGGAATATGTTACTGTATATTTAATGTAGTGTGTTGCATGATATACTGTATAAAGCTTGACCCTGTTGTGTAAGAATATGAATCCTCATATGACTCTACAGTCATGTAAGCATGTGGAGGTTGATCAGAGCTCATGCAAGCAAAATACAAAATAGAGTATTTACTCAAGCTAATACAAATACTCTACGCAGAGCTGAGCTCAGCTGGAACAAATGAGTAGGATGAAGCTTTTACAGCTACAAATAGATGACAGTTAAAAACTGCCCATTCATTAGCTGAGCCATCCAGAAGCATGCAGGTCTACTGTAAATGATAACGACTCTGTTGTGATGTTGTGCTCCATTCTGATACTACTATATATATTCTGTACTACTGAAACAGTGATAAGTTTGGAACATATACTTTTTCTTTTGATAAGAGGATAAATTTAATATGAATGTTGACAGTGTCAGATTTGCAACACAAATCTCATCAGTCACTTTAAGAAGAACAGATGGGTACGTGTAGTATTTCTTCCATGACTCTGTAGTGTTGTGTATATATAGTATATATAGTGATATGAATAAATATTTAAATGTTGGTTAATTGTTGTCAGCCCTCAAACACCCTGTAGACACATCACTACCAACATGAGTGGTACAGTAGACTGTGGTGAATTGTGTCAGTCTCTTGAGTTGCTGATTTAAAAAGTCAGGGGATCACCAAAGTCATTAGGATTCATTCTCTGTGAGCCAAGTGTGTCTGCATGAAATTTCATCGCAGTCCGTCCAAAAGTTGTGATGATAATTCACATAATAAGATAATTCTGACTTACAATGGCACCCCTGGAGCCATGCTGCTAGCATGGCTGAAAAGATGCATCATCATCTGTTGCAGAAGTGCAGCGTCAAGTCAGACTCAATCTTTTACTGTAGGTGACCCGATAACAAGAAATGTCATCAAACTCAAAATGTTTGCGATCCAGTTGTTTCTTCTTTGGCTTCCATCTGATAGTCTTGGTGATAGTGACTCACAAACTTCGCTTCCGTACAGTATATTTATAGTATTCTTCCACAACACAGTAAATTAAACTGTTATTAAAAATGAAGAATTTAATCAGCCACTCATCAGCTGAAAATCTTTATCTGCATTTTTATACATTATGAATATGTACAATGACTCCATGCACAGTAATCAGTTCTAGTCTATTATAATATCATTTTAATGTTCTGAGTTACAGCTGTAGTTTATATACAGAATCTATCCACTGTTTATAATCTGTTTTTGTGTTATTCTTGTTCTTTTAGCAGTAATGTTTTGAAGCAGCTCTTACATCACTTCCCTTCCTGCTGTATCATATTACTGTGGCTGTTGCAACAAACCATTTCCCAACATTAGGAATCAATAGCTTTTCACGTTATTACTTTTTTTTTGTCAGACTGACTTCTGAGCTCTCAGTAGGACCATGCAGTGTGTGTGGACAGTATTTGTACATTGTTCAGGGACTCAAACAGGCCCTAAATTTTTCAATTATGCCCACGCCATTTGGCAGCTTCCCAAAATGCATTAGACATCTCAAGTGACTGGCGTCTAGAGGAAATAGAGGGGAGTTCTGAGAAGCATTCAGGTCACATCCTCCTAATTAATGCTGCTTCCCTCTGCTGTTCTAAAATCAACTGTAGTTTCCATCTTTTTTCCCTGTGTGTTCATTTCTTCTTCATCTGTTTCACCTGCCACTGCCTTCAAAGTCACCAGAGCCTCGTCTGGGTTCAAAAGCTGAGGAGGTATCCAGAGGAGTTGACAGTTTGAAAATCTTCACCTCTGCTGAGGGAACAGCAGGGAGGAGCATTAGATGGTCTCTGAGGTTAATAAACCACTGACATTCACCAATTCGTTGATATCTGTAAATAATATGCCATAATTAAGAAAGGCAAGGATGTGAAAAATATTAAATCAGTAGCAAACAGACTTAAAGAGCCTTGTAGGAAATATTTATGTGTACCTTGGGTATGACAGTTAAACAAAACAAGAATTAACCTGAACATTGCGTCTTCCAGCTCCATCTGCACGACTGGAAGTTAGATTTGGCTTCACTGGTGCAGCATGTGCCGACTGTGACAGAGGCACTGATGCAAAGCTTAATTTAAACTGCTTCTGGTTCAAGTACAAGTGATATTTGACAAAGCCGAGCGGCAACCATCACTGCAGACTGATGAAGACTGCAGTTCCTCTAACAGCCACTAGATGCTGGTTACAAGAAATGACAAACTTTATAGAACAGCTGCTGCTGTAGTTGCTTCTTCAAACTAGTATTGCAGTGCTCTTTGTGAAGGACAACAAACATCTTCCCAGAAAAGAAAAATAACATAATGTTTTGTATCACCACTGGGAAAGTCAGGGATCATTAAAGCTGTGGGGGGACGTAAACGTCTGCACCAAATTTTATGGCACTTTATCTAGTTCTCAGGACATTTCTCTAAAAGCTAAAAATGTCAACCTGCTGGTGGCGCCAGAGGAAAGGTCAGGTGATCAGCAAAGTCTGTGCAATTCATCCTCTGGGGATGATTAATGTCTGAGCCAAATTTCATGGCAATCCATCTAATAGTTGTTGACAGACAGAGCGACAGACTGACAGTGACATTGCTCTGTGGAGCCATACTGCAGACATGAGTTAAAATTATGCCAATTCATTGTGCTCTGAACATCATGGCTGATACTCAGTATCAAAAAATTTTAGAGGATTGCTTTGCAAATTCTCCACTTAATCTGTCTCTCGACTTAAATTTCATCACCCTGAAATTTTGTGGCTCATTCAGTAGAAAGCCACAAACCCTTAATCTGTAACTGCATCATCAGAATTTAGGATCAGCACTGTGAGTTTTCAATGCATTTCAGCAAATTTTATCATCATATGTATTTAAACCTTTGAATTATTCGTATTTATCTTTCTTCATACTGTCTTTTTCACCAGTTTATTGATATGGCTATTTTTGAATTGCTGGTTATTATGAAGGTTCATACTTACAAACACCATTTGTGGATTTAATTTGCATCTCATTCTTTGACCAGTATTTTTATCCAGTCAGCCAGTAACCAGCCTTTGAACTTAGCTGCCACCTTTTCAGTTACAAAGCCAGTTTGTTTGTGGGGTACACTGTCTGGGGACCTATCAGCAAAACACACATAACTTCTAAAAAGTGCATGTTTCATTTTATTTGATTTTTTTTTAATATTATTTTTTTTACTTTTGTCTACCCTCTGCTACTTTAGGACCTTGCACTCCTCAACCTTTCATTGTTTGGATGTTGATTTGACTTCCTTCAGCCTCTATTTAATTCTGATGAAAGTAATGTGCAAGATGTCAAGGAGGAAGAAGGGAACATTTTATGTCAGCAGCTGTGAATAGGAATGATTCAGCTGTAGCCTGAGGAAGTTCTTTTAGTGTGAAGGGCATCTCTGCTGCACTTCCTGCTAACCCAGGGTCACTGTGAGAAGGCAACACAAAGTCTGCCCTCCGCACATTTGTTGAAAAGGCCAGAGGTGATACAGCTCTGCTCTGATGCTTCCATTGTGAGAGTGAGAACACCTTGTACTGAGAAACATAATTACAACTTCTAAATAGGAAGCAGCATACATCTTGTCTGTGTGTTGTTACATACGGACGTCATCATGTCCACATAATATTTTTTACCCTTAGAATGTGGAAATCATCCACAGTTCAAGTTAAGATTGAAATTACAAATACATCATTTAAATGTTTTGCAGCTGAAGCCAGATCATGATGTACTGACACCACCCACCCTCAGATTGGACCTGGTAAGTTTTATTTTACTCTAATTTGAAAAAGCATAACATAGCTATGGGATGTCAGCATTGGTCATTTGTTTAAACAACATTTAAACAGCTGCTGTGGGAACAATGACTGTCCTCTCACCACATGTAATATACAGTAGACATACAGTACATTACCGCATTATCCCTGAATGTGTCACCCACTTCCGAGGCAATGTAGAATTTTGCTCCATCCCTGAGTCAGTGTGACATGAGTCAGCGGTAACAGTGACTTCTGCCATGCTGAGTCAGTGTGAGCTGCTCTAACGGATCATTTCGCACAAATGAGTGTGACCAGCTGAAATCTATGAAGCCCATTGCCAGGTGTGCATGGGTGTAAGACCTCACAAGTGCTACATGGTCACAGCTATATGTGGCAAAATTTATCCCGTCATGTTACGTCATAAAACCTGGTTCTATTTGTGCTAATCTGCAGTATGGTATAAAAAATCTTCTGGTCACTGTTATATCTCTGTACTATCAGTTACTTTTTGACAGGCCCTGACTTACTCACTTCTGATTCACTTAAAGGGACAGTAACACTAAATCAAGCGTTAGCTAGGCTCACAAAAGTAAGCTATCTCATTAGCCACTCATTTAGCTGATAGCTCTGTCTTCTGTTGGTCATGACATGCAGACTGAAGAAAGCTGCTGTATACAGACAGTGGCAAATTAAAACGTTACGTTACCGGTTTTGGAAAAGGTTGCACAACAGCCACAGCTACAAAACTAAAACCCATGCTGTAATAAACAGAAGTAAACTTGAAGAGAAAATGATATTTTCTTCCCACTGCGCTGCTGTATCCTCAGTGTCAAACTAATTCCTGTTTCTGGTCTCTTCTCCTGTACTCCATCACTCAACAATGACATTGCTCTCATTTCACTAAATTGGATTTGGACATAGTCTCTGCTGAGCAACTGGTGTCTGGCTCATGTTGCCACAGCAGTATACCATCAATTCATACCACGAGCAGAAATGTAGTGAGTGAATCACTCATTATCAGATGTGTTCTCATTTTGTTTCTGCTTCAAGCTCACTATCACAGCCAGAAACACTAATACCACAGATGATGGCGCAGTACTCAGAGCTCAGCAGTACAACAACAGGGTGTCAGGGTTGCAAGCTCTACAAACATTGGCTTATTTCTGCCCGTAGAACACACACACAGTAATACACACACATTTCCACCACCGCCGCCGCCACCGCCGTCACTGCTGCCTCCAGCATGTGCTATTTTGCCAACTGCAACCCTGGGCAAGATAATAAGATGGCTAGCAGACATTTTGTCAATATTTCTGTCTTGGCTCAGAGTGTGCCTGGCCGGCTGCTTACTGATAGATGTGTTGACTGAATTTTTTATTTTTTTATTTTTTCCACAGGAGCTCTGCCCTGGCTTGCCAGACTGCATGAGAGCAAGTAGAGGCAAGTGTACAGGGAGGAGAGAAGGGCTCACTAATGCAAAGCAGTTCATTAAAATCAAGCACAAAGCATCTATCAGGGGGGAGGGATGCTGCTAATCAGTGCCTGTGGTTAGTCCGGCAATATGTAAAAAGGAGACCGTACGCTCCTCAGCTGTGATCTTGTCTGGGGAGCAGCAGAGTTGGTTGATGCTAAGGAGGCCGAGCAGATGATTGATTTTCCAGAAGGATGCTTTGAAACTTTGCCTCTTGGTCTGCCATCTGATTAACATACACAGCATTATTCATGTCATGAATATACAAGGAGGCAAGGAACAAATAAATACTGACATGCATTCAGGAGCTGATAAATATTAAATGGAGCACACATGGCTTCAGATTTTACCATTTCATAATTTGATCATTCATGCTGTGAGGCCCAGAGCCAAGGTCTAATCTTGGGTTTAAACAGGTTGAGCAGCCAAGTGAGGAGATCAAAACTTCCCCACAAACATCATATTTGTGCTTTAGTTAGGTGTCATGAATACTGGAAGTCTGTTTGTGCTATAATTATTAGAAGTCTGCAGTGTTTTTGACGTGATTCTGACTGTTCGTACAGCACCCTAAAACAAAGCAGGCACTTATTTGTTCCCATATATGACTCCTCTTTACATTTCAAATATAAATTGTGATGTTTTTCTGCTTTTTTTTAAAACATACAAACAGAAAGATCATCTCACATCTTTTCCATTTCATAAAAAGTGAGGTTACAACCAAAACAAGAAACCTCATAGCATTATCAGTGTGGTGACAAGAATACAAGTCTACAGCCATGCTAGTGGCGGTTCACCATCTTAGCTTTGCGTGACAGAAAATTAACATGTGAATGTGACTTCAGTTAGTTTAGCCAGCCTGGTATCATAACCTTAAGTCATCTCACATGTTATCAGTATGCATATTTTACTGTACCATTGCACAGCACATCAGTTCTCTGCTTGCTAACACCTAACCTTGACCCTCTGCCTAACTCTTATCAAAAAGGTGTTAAATGAAAAGCTTAAAATGTGTGGACATGATACAGGAGATGCCCTTAAAGTGGCGTGGCATTCAGTGTGTGGGCAGTTCATTAGAAATCCCTACTGAAAAGCTTCATTGATTACTAAACTCAGGTTTGTTGCACATGTCTGGATGCTTGTAAAATAGTTTATTTTAAGGGACAACATGCAGGGGCAAATGTTTCACATTCTGTTTCGTCATGTGGGAAGATGTGAATAAAAACTAATAGCACCAGCAGTGCTGACTGTGTGCTCCCACTGTTTGGACACCACGTTATCTGTGCAAACACACACACTTTATGCAAACAAACGCTACGGAACAAGTTCGAAGCTCCAGTGGCAGATGATCCAGCTGTGTCTCTGACACTGATTCAGATAATGATGTCTCATTCGTTAAATGTGTTTCCTTAAATCCTCCTTCCACGCACTCTTTTTCCCCCCTCAAATCTCTTTTTGTCCTTCCATATAAGACAAGAAAGACAGATGAGAAGCCACTAATGTATCATAGAATCTTAATTTAACAAGGATTTCTATCAAATGAGGTCTACCAAGGGTAATCAAGGACATAGAATTCTTCATCACTATGTAATTATAAGTTCAATCTTGTTACATCAGGCGATCATTAGAGTATGCTTGCAACCGCATCAAGTCAGGAACAATTGCTAATAATGTGCGGTATACATTCCTTTTCAAATGTAATAATTGAATGAATATTCTTTATATCAGATGAGCAAAGATGTTGGTCATCCTCTGTATGCTCACACTTCCAGCAGCACCACACATATTCTGTGCAAGCCATTACACACCGTCATTACAAGTTGATGCGAGTTGACGCACATCAGCGTTCCAGAAAACAACCATTTATTACATTTGCTACCTAGATTGGCACATGCTGACTTCTGCATGTTAACTACTACTTTTCTCTTTGTGGGGTGTCTGCTGTGTGCCGTGGACACCAAATGATGAGTATCATTCTTTGTGCCTGTCACACTTAATAAGTGAATTGTCCGCAGTGTGGAGAAAATACTCTAAAAATATAGACCACAGGGAGAAAATGTATCATTTAAGTTTACTGGAAAGTAAAGAAAAGTCAATATTGTCAACATTTAATTGAGGTCATGACAAGTCTGAACCAAAATACTTTTGAAAACAAGAAAGTTCTGAAACCAGAAAAGTTGTGTCTAAGGCCTGAATCCTGCTGTGTCTCAAACTCCAGCAAGAAACTTAAAGTATTTCCTGCACTTACCTAGGTGTCTTGTGTATGCATCACAGAGGTTATTAGCCCAAAGTCTGGGGTTGTTGGCTTTGAATCATTAAGTAAAGTGTGAGTGTTTGAAGCTCCTTGATATAATGATCCTTGGCAACTCTGAGAGTTCAAAGTAAAATGGCAAGGTTAAAAAAGGCTTTTCTGCCACTGAACAAAATAGAGAAATCAGCCAGCTATGTTTAATAGAATTTTCATCAGTGCTCAACCAGTCTCTCAAATGGGTTATCTAAGATAATGGCTGCACGGGTTCATTACCTCCTTGTCAAATTAAATTTCTTTTTCTCCTCCAGGCAGATTGGATAGTGATTACAGATCTAACCAAAAGAAGGCTCTAACTTTCACTCTGTAAAAGTGGGACAGGGCCACAATGACAGCAAATTAGTCTATTTCATCTAAAGACCTTTGTTGTAAGATGACCCACTCACATCACAGAGAGAAGAGGCATTTAATGTGGTAGCACTGTGGCTTGTCTCTGTTTGCCTTTTTTCTTTCTTTGTGTGAATCTTGTACCTCTTAAGTGAAGTGTCTTTTCTGAAAACAGGGTGATGCATATGCCAACAAGTGGCATTTGCTTAAATGAAACAAAATCAGCAGATGAGACATCGCTGCAGAGCTTAATGGATTCTTCGTCGTTGTTTTGTTTGAAAGAAAAGAAAATGTTAAATGGTATGTTAAAAACACAGACACTTGAAACTCAACTGACAATACATCCTGAGAATATAAATCTTATAGACCAAAGAGGAACAACTGTAATTATACTCCAATTTAAAGTTACAATTCTTACGGTTTCAGCCCTGGAAGTTTGTCAACACTTGTGTTTTCTGGTGCATTTTGATAACAAAGGGCCCAAACTTAAGCTCTAAAAAACGCATGTATTGACCACTAGGGGCAGCAAACACACCCTGAGCAACCACACTGTCAGAAATGCAACAGAAGAAGAGCAGCCAAACAAAGTCAGCTGTATTTATTTTGCCCAAAATCACAAATTAGTTTCAAACAGCTTGTGCTGAGAGGATGCTTCATGTCACGTATATGCTGGCTTTTTTCATCTGCATCACATCCAGTATGTGCATGTATCATTTGTCCCTGAGGCAGCGTTGGCTCAGGAGGTAGATGTAGTCCATTAACGGCAAGGCAGGTGGTTTGATCCTCAGCTCCTCTTGTCTGCATGTCAGTGTCCTTGAGCAAGTGCTGCAATTGTTCCCGATGATTAGGTCAGTGCCTTGCATGGTAGTGCCTCACACATTTAGTGCTGGTCCAAAATTAACAACTGAGTTAAATACACAGCGCAGGGAGGATTGTTGCCAAAATACATGACATACAGGAGACTTTTTCTATTGCTAGAAAGTACAGCTACAACTTTTGGTTGCATTCCAATATAAGTACTCCTATTACTGCTATTTCAAGTACCTCTGGAGCCCTTTAACTACTATTTAAAATCCCATATGTAAGTCTGACTCTGTTTCTTCCTGCAGTTGCTCTTTTCCGACTGTCATTTGCACGTCCCACTTTTGTCTCAGTTTCCTGCTGTCTTACTGTCTGGCCCTTTTACATTCTGAACATTTCTATCTCATTTCCTTACTCCCCCTTTTTTCCTTACTTTTTTCCATCTCCTCTTTTCCCTATTCTGGCATTTCTGTCACTCACAGTCATATGCATAGCTTTCACCCTGTCCCTATTGTTCTTTATGTCATTTTACTTTCCCTTTTCCTCGTAATTTCTTCTATTTTTCCCCAGTTCTCTGTGCTTCTCCCATTTACTTGTCTTTGCTACTGTTTCTCCCTTCATCTCTCCCTTTCTTCCTTTGCCCCTCCTTTTCCATCTATCCCTCACCATTTTGTCATTTTATGTCCATTATGCTCCACACTGTCACAATTCATCCAGTTCCTGCGATGGGTAAGTTGTTCCAGAGGATACAGGCTTCTTTTCTACTTTTAAGTAGTGGTGTGAAGTTGGTGTAAATATTGTTACACCTAATTTAGCCTGTTATTGTTTAGGTGGAGCATTTTTTTTCAATTACAAAGTAAGGATACTTTTTAAAACCATCAATACTTTCTTTCTCTGCTATACTTAACGAATAGAAAAAAAGTCTGCTCATGGACATAAGTTGAAACTGCTGTTGACCTACCTCTGACAGCATCACATTTAGACTGTATTTGATCCTGTCAGAAGACACCAGGGTGCAGACATTTGCAGAGTGTGTGTCACAGCTGCTGAGGAAGTTTGACAGGTATTTCACCATCCTGTCCAGCTGGGTGTGATCATCAAAGATGACTGGGACCCACCGCTCCTGAGAAGTAAAGCAGGGCTGCTCCTCACCAGAGACAACGGCCTAAAAAGTATGAATTAATTTAACTCAAATCTTAATAATTACTCCATCCTGCCTCCTTTTCTGGGACATCAAGGCCACAGTGGTGGGCCCAACCTTGTCTCTAAAACACCTCCTAGTCACCCTGCTCCATCAGTTCTAGTCGTAGCGAGGGAGCAGAATTCCCCAACTGTGGCTTGCTTTCCACAGTTTAAGACTCACCATTGAAACTCGCTTTAACTTTAACAACCAACATGTACTGTTGCAGCTTGCTGTGTTAAGTGATGGGGCTGAAGCCAGTGAGGCTGTGGCCCACCCTTATATGACAGCCATTATACAGTACGTTGGTATCAAAGCTTTGCTCGTACGCGCTGCAAAATAGTTCCTGTGTTGAGGTATAGTACATTTAAGCATGATGAAAGTGAAGGAATTCAACTTAATGAGATTAATAGAAGCAGACAGGCCTACTCTCTGTGTCTCATCGATACCAACTCAACAAGCTCTTCAGTTCTTTTGCGCCTGGTTTAACAGTTTCTTCTGCTTTGTTTCAAACCAAACTTTCTCATACTAACAAATTACAAAATTCAGTCACTTGATGCTTCCTGTATGTAAGTCTTACTTTTAAGAATTGTCACCAGATGAGGCATCGCTGTAGGATGTTGCTTGTGAGTCTTAAAGAGTCTCTGGCTTCTCTGAGATAATCTAGTCCAGTTTTGACCAATATAAATACAGTGGTTTTTGGGAGACACCTGATTTTCACACTCTCATAAATCTGAAACTGTAGCTGAGCTGTTTTTGCAGGTAATATAGAAGACATCAATATGCATTACAGTTCTATACTTTTACAGAACTGAAGAAGCCTGCTGGACAACAAATGTCTTCAAGTATCTACGACCAGGTCCAGTCAGCCTTGATACGACATCGATATACTTTTACAGGAAGTCAGTCAAACTGCGACTATAGAAAGTCGCTGCAATTAAATTTAATGTTTTCCAAAAATTTGATGATTTTTTTCCCCTTTGTTTGCAGAGGTGCCTTTGTTTCCCAGATATGAGGATCTCCTCCAATTCCTGGCATTGTGGTAATTAGCTTGCATTCTGACTGTTCTGAGTATACTTACTTTTGTCACTTTTCCCACTGTGAACACACCACATACTGACAGAGAACTGGTGTATACTATGGATTTGGGACACCGCTAATGAGTCTACAGCCTCACTATCAGCTTTGTGAGGCTGTTCTTAGGCACAGTGAGCAGTGCTTTGAGCTAAATTCTTATGTAAGCTTGCTAGCATTGCTTTCTTTTAATGGGGTTTGATATATTGAAAATCTTAAAGGTTATAACATATGCCTTTACTACCAGAGTCCTAGTTTTCAGATTAAATGCACAGAATAAATAAAAATGTGAGAATTACCTTTGAACACCTCGAGCTTTGATACTACTCTGACGTCGTATCAATGGAAACCTTAAGAAGAGGTTTTCTTTTTGCAGGCTATATGGTAACATTGTTCTGTCAGGTGCTTTTAATTTCAATTTGGCAGCACAGTTAAAAGCAATAAAAATACTGAAGTCTGAGGCACCTTTCCTGACAAAAGGAAAGAAAAAGCTTTTTACTGTGGAGTGAAAATAATAGCCAACATGTTTTGGCCATGGACTGGCCTTCAACACTGTGGGAGTACAA
Source organism: Lates japonicus (assembly GCA_033238685.1). Classification (NCBI taxonomy): domain Eukaryota; kingdom Metazoa; phylum Chordata; class Actinopteri; family Centropomidae; genus Lates; species Lates japonicus. Next base: position 4,119,702 of record BRZM01000002.1, on the reverse strand, counting down.
AATAAAGTGAATGAAGCAGCTAAAAAGCTTGAGAGAACCGCCTCCAAAAAGCATTTTCTTTTACCCTTTTTGAGGAAGAATTACATACAGCTGTCAGGATGAGCAGGATCTACAAATAGACAGCTTCAAAGAGAGAGGTGGTAAGATAGAGGTCCTACCTGTGTCATGAATGAACTTCAATCATCAGTGTGGGATGGGTGGAGCAATTTGCATTCTAATGTGTTTTAAGTTGTTTGATTCAACAGTGTGTAGATATTTTGACCAGCTAGATCTCATCACAACAAGAAATGGCAGTTCACTAACTAATTATAGCCAAGAAAATATTTATTATTTTTTAAACTGGTGATGCTTTGAAGTGGGGTCGTGTTTAGTCCATTTGACTATTGACTGGTATTCATGACATCATATATGTACATTTTCTGAGTCAGCAATGTTTTTTTTTAATTGTCTGAGTCCATTAAAATGACATTATTTCTCTAGTGAAACATTTCTTATTTCCTAGCATGACAGTAAAATTCAGGAAACCTCAAACCATTTACCATTTCAGAGAAGGGAAGAAGGCAATGTCCATCTTGATTGTCAGTCACCTAGCAACAGTGATCTCACAACTTAAACTGCTTGAATACCAAACATACTGCTCTTGAATTCCCATGTTAGAAACTCAACCACTCAACAAGTTTCATTTGAAGGCAGCGTTAGTCATCGAGGGTGCATGTTTCAGGAATCAATGCTGACAAATTATTATTATTAGCACTCCCACTGTGGACCTCTTCTCTTAAAAGATCATTAAAAAGAAATATCTGGGGATTTCTCATGGCCAGTAGCCTCCTTTAAAAATGTTGAATGTTATATTTAGTCCATTTTTGTCATTTTAGAAGTTTCAGAGTAAGAATGTTCTTGTCTGTAATGGAAAGACCATTTTTATCCTTAAGTATCTCAGTGTGTGTTCTTAACCACTACTCTTACTGTGTTCGAAGTGAACAGGGTCCGACACTTGAAAGGAGGCAGGAGGAGATTCAAAGCTGGAACAACCTTATGCTGTTTTGCAAGTCCCACGTAAGTCCAGGTTTTGGTTTTGAAGTCAAGTTTCAAAAAGTAAACTTTGTGTTTTGAGTCTTAAAGAAGTCATTATGTGCCCTCCAGTTAGTGTGGCACATTTAAAGAATGACTTTATAGTTTGTATTCTTTTTCAAATAAACTTTACAATATTTATAATATAATGATATAATATTTATATTTATATATAAAAGTCCAAGTGCAGTCACAGTGTCAGTGTGAAGAAGCTTTTTTCTATTTTGTCAAGTCTGAAGTTTTTATACTGCTGACTCAGTTCTGACTCCAGTCCAAGCTCAAGCACCAGAGGGGGCTGCGGTTTATTGGTAGATTAAGTTTAATTCAAACATTTGTAGCCACTGTCTGTGTAGTTTTTTCTTTTTTTCTTTTGAAGTTCTGTGGAGGTTTTCTTCATTTCTTTTGAGGTTATGCATCACTTTGATGTTACAGCACCACTTCTGACAGTCTTCAATACCTTTTCACGTGCTTTGGTGCAAAATTAGGTCAGTTAATAGTTAATAGGAGGTTAATATCTCACCAACTACCTATCTACAACAGATTTATCATGTCATGATTGTCTCTGTGGCTTTTGCAGTCTTTTAGTTAGTGTTTAAGTTACTGCATGTTGCTGCTGAGCTGACGCTGGTTCTTCAGTCCAGGGAGCTCCAGTTCACAAAGCTACTGATTGGGTTGTAAGAGCTACAGAGTGGGTTGTGGAATATGAAGACTAGTTGCTGGGTTTGTTAATGCAGCTTTAAACTAAGGTTGTAGTACCTATTATTATAAAGTGTTATCTAAACATCTCCTGTGACAACAGAATGGGCCTCCAATTTGTGCTTTTGTCACATAAATCCATTCATGGTAGAGGAAACTAATGTTTGCAGTATTCATACAACATAATCTGCAATTCAGAATTAATTCTCATTTCATGAAATTTTATGAGACTGTGTTATTTATGAGCAGATGCAGCCCCAGCCCCAAACAGACTAAACAGCAGCAGCTGTGGCCTGCACCATCCAAATCCAAAGAGGAGGTGAAGTGGTTTTCATGGCTGGTTGGCTGGTTTATATGCAGGATACTCGGATCCGACCGATCTTTTGACCAGGATGAGATCCTGCCCAATTTCCCCAATGAATTCAGGATTATGTATCATCTTGTTTACAAGTCCTCCAATTTTCGTCAATGAAATGTGAATGGTGTGTGTGTGTGTGGGTGGGTTGGTGTGTGTCAGATTGGATCGTGTACTTCTCAGTGGTGTTGCTGAGAAAGTGTGGCTCTAATGTGTCGGTATAAAATATGAGGATGTCAATTTGTGCTCAACAGCATCCAGGTGTGTATGTGCTATCAATATGAAGCTGGGAGCTGCTGAAACAATGAGCTTAATGAATCTTTCTAGGTAAAATTAAAGGATAACTCTGGTTTATTACAGCTTTGGTCTTATGTTTGTAAACCGACCATCATCTGTTATGATAACACTGTAGCTATTAACTTGGTGATCGCACTGTTTTTAAGCCGATAGATATGAGTTGCAACTGCATAAGTGTGTGTGACGAAGGTCATATTCATCTTAGTCGCACCAACCCAGTGACAAGATAATCAAATATATGAAAGTTTAAAAAGTTGAAGAGTCACTGTGTCTGCGGTTGTGACAACTTTCTCCAGTTTTTGATTACATTTCCCAAAGTGACACATCCACTGCTGTTGCCTACTGAGGAGATGATGAGCAGCAGGTTATCTGTGGCTCAGCGTGAGGGTTGCCTCTCAGCAGATATCCTGATTGGTTCATGTTTTGTCTGCACACAGAGGGAGATACCTTCACTGCCTGTAAGGCAGCTCCAGCTCTATTCAAAACACCAACTTTCTTCTAAAGTAGAGACAGTTCCAGTCGAGCTTGCACAAACAAATCCAGAGTTTCTTTACTGATACCTACAGGATATTTAACAACTTTTGCATTCAGTGTGACTGGAACAGTATTTTCTAATATTGATGTAATCAGCCCAAGCAGGCGATGCCTACTGTAAAACAAATGCATCTCATTACATGTGGTTTCAACACTGACTATTTTACTTTATATATTTCTCCTTAAATGTATGTATAAAGTGGATTACACTGGGTTTGGGAGCATAATAGAACTGCTGCTTTTTCCATTTGTTTTTTGCAGCATACAGTAGAGATTATATTTCTTCTGTTTTATGATTTCATTTCATGGTAAAATCATTTTTACATTTATGATCATTAAATCACTTTCAACTTGACACATTAGGATACCAAATGTTGGGCATATTGCTTGAACAGAGTGAGTCGTTTTTATGATGTGATTTACTGTATGATAAGACAGCCTTTGTGTCAGTAAACACAAAGTACAGCCATCTGCTGTCCTCCCAGCACCGTGAGCAGAGTGGCAGAGAAGAGTGTGATGCTAAAAGGGCAGCAGCCGTGCTGTGTGTCATACTAATGGATGTAAATGCACACCAAGTTAATATGTCTTGTATGAGTAGTGGCAGCTCACTATGGCACCAATGCCTGCATGTGACTACACTGTCCACAAAGCCAGGGTAAAAACTTTTCATACATACAGCAATATAAAAAAAAAAGACCCTTTCTTACATGTTGGGAGGAGTCTCTGAAATGTTGTTGAAGATGTGCCTAACCTGTTTTTGTTGTTACTGCAGTGCTAACCTTATTGTATCTTGAGCTTTCCACTTTAAGTGTCTATTTTTGCAGAAACTTTATAAACGGTAATTTCAGAAAATATGAATCAGTGACAACACTGGATATATTCTGAGACCAATGTTAACAAACTAAAAGCCGCCAAAACGAATGTTACGTTCCTTTTCTCTAAACTCCACTGTGGCTGGCAGATTATAGCTAGACAACATCAGTGTGATGTTTGGAGCAGCAAACAAATGCACTCTCTCTCAGGTTACTGGGATGGCAGTCCAATTTATCTCTGTACCTCAGTGCACTGAACCAAAGGTATCCACATGGCTTCATACCTGGTTAAGATGATGTCCACCTACAATACTACAAATGTAGTTTTGGTGGATTGATCCTTTAAAAATCAGAGCACAGCATTTAATGAATAAATAAATATTGGAAGAATGGTTGAAATGAGTCATCCATCTGGGCAGAAACAGCTTGAATAGTTCTACTTCTTATTATTTTCTGTTGTTGTTATTCTCTTCTATAAGATTTGAGTTCATCATGGTATTAACAGCAGTAAGGGCAAAGTATTTTTCACCACAAGTCTCTGTGTTTTAAACATAGTTTTGTTTATATGTGAATGATTTCCATCCATTAATGTCCAATGAACATAAAACTGCCCTAGTGTCTAAAGAAGCTTCTTGAAAATAGAGAATAAATGATAAGATGACAATGGCTCCTAACATCCCTCCATCTCTAACAAGGACACAACTTTTGAAAGTGAATAGAAAATCAAAATGTTTTATTTACAGGGCTTAAAGTTCGTCGAGGGCTCTTTGTGGCAATTTAAGGGCTGTGGATAGAAAAGAAGATTCATTTAAAATGTTTGGCAGTCCCTGGTGGTAATATAAACATCATAATGAAAATTGATCAGAGAGAAAATTGGCAATGGCTTTTACTTAAAAGTAAAGAATGAAACGAGAAAATAAAAACAACAACTGAATAAAGAAAGAAAAGAACAAGTGAAGAAAAACAGGAGCCATTCTTTACACAATAACCAAATCACCTCCTACAGAAAAGTAAAATAATTTAAAAGTTAAGTTAAGAAATGCACAACTGAACAGTACTGGGCAAAGCAGAAAGTGTGTGTTCTCTTAATGATGAGAAAACCAATGAATATCTTTATAGCAGGAATGAGTGTCCTTATCAAATAACCTTCAAAACCAGTTATACTGTATGGAGGCTTATGACCTTTCCTCAGCTGTAATATTCATGTTATATCTCTATAGCATAATAGGGATTTTAATGTGTCTAATATTACATTTATGTGTATGGAGGTAATTTATCTCCAGTGGTATCACTGTAATATTCCTGTATATTCTGTGCCCGTATAGTTGACTTAAGTATATCAGGGGTTGAGGTTACTCTCTTGTACCTTAGAGCTATGGTGACACCTTGTGGCTGAGTGGGTGTCAGTCTCTCAGCAGAGTGGAAGCAATTTGTCTTCTCTGCCATTAAAACCAAACAATAAAATGTTTTATTTTGACAGCAGAACTAGAAAATAAAATATTCACCCAAGATTACTGGCAGTGAAGCACTGACAGGATAAGACTGCAGGCTGAATTTAACAGAATCACACTAAACCAAATGGGTCTATGAAGGAGTTATAACTGTGCAGCACTGATATTGCAGCCCACTGATGCAAATAACTACTAAAATACAGTAAGGCAAAGCCTTTCTGGCCCTGTTTGTAATCAACTCAATTGAGAAATCTTGCAAAAAATAAAATTGCCATCCTAATTTGCTAAAATACACAACTCACATAACAAAATATAACCTTATTCCAGTTTAGTATTCGGTTAAGGCAAGTGTGGCATTGCAGTGTTTGACAATGAAGAGTATGATTTTAAACACAAGTTACAGTATGAAGAAAAGTTTATTGTGGAAATATTCCAGAACCCGTACTGTAGGTTTCTTTTTTTCTTTCTTGTATATATGGAACATGCCGAATAGAGGAAAGGCACTCAAAGCTTAGTGTGACCTATGAGTTTTGTTTCTGCGGGGTGTATAGGTCCGGTTAAAAATCTGATGTTTTTACATATTGTTGGTTTATAAAGGAGGTTCGGTGTCATGGCGTTTATACGAGTGAGAATAGAGCGCACTCTGATCCATATGCAGCTGGTCCTAGTGCAGCTGAACAGGTTAAAAAGTTTACAGATACGTAGAACACGTTGAAATCGTCCCAGCCTGTCCCAGCTGTGGCAGGAGGACCTTTAAGCGCGGTAGCGTTGTTTCTATAACGCCATGATCAGATCCTCCAATTGGCCAATGGGAAATCATAACAAACCTGCGTGATGGGAAACCGCGCGCTCATTGGATGTCCTGTTTATGATGTAATCAGTAACTCGTTACTGATTGGTTGCTCACCTCCCTTTAGTTTAGCGCACATCCCTCCTCTCTTGTTCCGGAATACAAGCAACCTACACAAGGTACAGTACTCTTTGAAATTGTAGACACAACTTTAAAATATTAATATGCCAGTGAAGCTCACATATTTGGTAGTATTACCCTGTAAAGCAGCTTCTGGTGGCTTTTTTTTCCAACAAAATATTCACCTTTTCATGCAGTTTTTCAAACGTAACGGTCGGTCAGGTAGTTACAGTTACATAAATGTGACATCGCCATGATTTCTTTATTTGTTTTTAGAGAATTAATGTTCATGCATGGTTTGTCAAATTTCCAAATTCACCTCATTTTTAATTTGATTTTTTTTAAAAATTGAAATGACTTCAGAAATCAAATCCACTGTGATTAAATATTAGTGGAGTCAGGGTTTAGCCACCAGGGATCAGTGGGCCAAAGGTCCAGTCAGGGTCTATCAGCACAAAAACTACACAAGACTTACTGTTTATTACCGCAGTGACTTCATATATTTATATAGTATATGGACAAAGCACCACAATTTTTAAAAGAAGGTTTCCCAGCTCTTGTTGTTTAAAAACAATTCTTTGAGTTCAATATTTTTATTAATATGTGAATGTTTGTGTGTGCACAAATTGCTTTGTGGCACAGAAAAATGAGATAAAGAGTTCGATGGCAATGACAGATGAGTAAGAACTAAATGAAAAACATTTATCAACGCTTAACATTTTAGTTCTTCTTTGTTCTATCATTTACAGATTCAACCATGGATCTTGTGCTGAATGTTGCCGACTATTACATCCTCACCCCGTATGTGTACCCTGCGTCATGGCCTGAGGACGGGGCCCTGCGGCAGATTATCAGCCTGTTGGTGCTGACGAACCTCGGGGCTGCAGTATTGTACTTGGGCCTTGGAGCCATCAGTTACTACTTCATCTTCGACCACAATCTGATGAAACACCCGCACTTCTTAGAGGTATAAAACATGTTTCTCATTTATGATTCATGCACTGGTAAAGCGAGTGTTGGCACTGCTAAACCCTGTGCATTTGCCCTTTGTATCTACAAGGGATGGACAATTTTTTAGGAATACCTGCAAAGTCATGGAAAGTTGGTTGTAGACATTGTTAATCAAATATTACAGATGAATTGAACCAACCAAATAACAGTACACAGTTATAATAACAGTCCAGTGCAATGTCCACATATCTATCAAGATTAAGCTCTGATTATCACATGGTATTTTATAGTGTGGATACCAGAGGTGTTAATTTTTTACTAGAAACTCCTATGTACATCTGTTTATGTTTATTTATTTCCTAGTTTATTCTAAATATATATTTCGTTTTTCCTTTTTAGAATCAGGTTCAGAGGGAGATCAAATATGCAATGACCTCTCTTCCCTGGATCAGCATTCCTACGGTGGCTTTGTTTTTTGCTGAGGTTAGAGGATACAGCAAACTGTATGATAATGTTAGTGAATCTCCACTGGGTAAGTTCAAGAATGTTTTCACCAGTTTTCAGTTGTTCTGTAGTTTGTAATGTTTCAGTGCATTTATCTCTGTGGTGATGTGGTCTGTGTGCTTTCAGGTTGGACTGGGATCTTCCTGAGTATGATCTCCTTCCTGTTTTTCACTGACATGTGTATCTACTGGATCCATCGCTTCCTACATCATAAGCTTATTTATAAGGTGAGTACAACTGTGGTTTTTGTTAAAACTCATTAGTTACAGTTTTCCAGCTGATGAAAGGACTATCATTATATATTTAATATTTGGAAATCAGAGTTTAAGGACATAGAAGTACGGACATCTTCACTGCTTGTACTGGCACCTGTTGTTTAGACAGTTTTCTGTTTAGCACAGGTTACACAGTGTCTTTGACATGGTCAGCAGAAAGTAAGATCTTTAAAAGCTCTGACCTCTTTGCCGTCTTGTCCCCAACAGCTGTTTCACAAACCACACCACTTATGGAAGATCCCCACACCCTTTGCTAGCCATGCCTTTCACCCAGTAGACGGCTTCATGCAGGGGCTCCCATACCACATCTACCCCTTCCTGTTTCCCCTCCACAAGGTGCTCTACCTGGCCCTCTACATTTTCGTCAACATCTGGACCATCTCCATCCACGATGGTGACTACCGGGTCCCCAGCACTCTGATAAGTGTCGTCAACGGCTCGGCTCACCACACTGACCACCACCTCTTCTTTGACTACAACTACGGCCAGTACTTCACGCTGTGGGACCGCCTGGGAGGCTCCTACAGGCACCCATCGGCCCTGATGGGGAAGGGTCCCCACGATCTGATCCGGAAACTTCAAGCAGAGGGAAAGTTAGGAGATGACAGAGCGAAGGCTGAAGGGCAACTAAATGGACATGCTAAGAGAGGAGTCACCTGTAAGGAGGAATAAGAGGAACGGAAATTACAATGAATATCTTAAAATGATCACTATTTTTATACAGACAATGTGCTACACCCATATTGAGCTGGAAAACATATTGGGGAGTAATTTGAATGAGTGTACTTGCCAAAAAAGCCGTTGAGAGATTTTGAATTCTAGTGGATAAGGTGCCTGTAAGATGGCTGCCCCTGCTTTGACATCAATAGAGGCAGGCTTTGGGACGCGACGCTCTCTGATGTACTAATCATGCTGGCAGGCAAGAACAGATTGACACCCAGAGCCACCATAATTACCTTGCAGTGCTTATGATCGAAGGGAGTGATAAAGTGACTTTTTCTATAAACCACCAAACAGCAGAGCTGACAGACTGGAGGAGCATCAAAGGGCTGGAGCTACAGGAGCTGCTACGACATTAACTGTGAAGGGAGTTTGACTTCATGATTAATGATCGACTTTGACTCAAACAAGTTGTAATTCGAGACTCAGTCAGAAAACTCTGGCAAACTAACAACTGCTTTAAAGGAAAATTCTGGTAATTTTCAATAAAAGTTTCTTAAATGAACCCCACTTTTACATTTATCGTTTCAAATGCTTGACTTTGAGAGTAACCAACTGACTAAAACCCAGGCTTAAAATACCAGAATCTTCCTTTAAAAAACTTTAGACTGGCCTGTCTCAGTAGACCAACCCTTAGGCAACCATCCTCTGATGACACTAACCTGGTACGATGAGATAAATCTGTTCTTTTTCTCTTAAGAAAAGAGTGAACTTTGGTTTCTTTAACAGCAGTTCATATAGACTAACACTGAATTAAAGGACATGATCATGATCATATGTGATCTTGAACATATTTTTTGCACTCTTATCAGTATATCATGAGTGACATGCTTCCGTTAATGACATTAACTGTAGTTAGTTTACTGTATTTTCAGTTTTAACCACACACTGGATGAATAGGGATGTTTGATTACATTTACATTTTTTTGATTACATATTAGTCACAGTTTATGTCTTCGTCTGTTGATGTGATTGCGTCATCATTAGTATGAGAATAAAACTCCTTTCTCCCTTTACTGTAGAAATGTTTTTTGGACTTTTGGTTACAAACAAAAATATAAGAAATAAATACAAAAATGTCATTTACTCCAAAGGTGTTTTTCTGTAGTTTGAAAATAGTAGTTTCACAACTTAACTCCATTTATTAGCTTTTTCTGGAGTTTTCAGTCCCATCTCATGGTCTTCATTAGCATATGGACTTGTTAGTTGTTTTAATCCAAAGCATTTTTTTTACAATTTCACATTTGTGTTGGTTTAAAACAATCCCAACCCAAGACCCACATGAGCAAGATGTCCTTACAGTGCTGTGGATGAAATGACAATGGCATAGATCCACCTCCGTGACAACTAACACACTCCACCTTTATAAAAAGACTTTGAGTTGAGATTGTTTTGTCAAACTAGGCGTTTATGGCTTATTGTTAAATGCAACCAAACATGCAACACTTATGATCACCATCCCTGCAGTAACTTATTTTCCACTAAATGCTGCACACCTCATAAACTACACTTTTCTAAAGCTTCAGGCAGCAAATTAAAGAATATTCAGATACAAAACTGACTTCCTGTTTTGCAAAGGTTCACAAGTAGGTTGAATTGGTTTTATATACAACCAAAAAGAACATATAATTACACAGCATCATCTTCTGTATGGGTTTTTTTTATGCAAAACTGCACATGAGAAAAAAACGTTACAGCAGATATGATTTGAAAACATGATATAAAAGACGATGAAAAAGCCTTTCTGCAGATGTTAATGTCAGGTTGCCTGTCTGCAGGGACAGACAGGCCTTGTGTTGTCATGTTGATAATGGAGATGATCTCAGCAGAAAAAGATGGGCATCCAGAGGAAGGATTGCATGGCTGCTCCTGCGGCCATGCCTGCCAGTAATCCCAGTGCTACTTGCTCTGCCACTCCATCAAAAGGGTCCCTCTGAACAATCACCTGGTGGATGCCTTAGAGAAAAGACAGAGAGAGGACACACTGAATGTTTGTGGTGGAGTTGTTGGCTGGACCAGAGAGAATTCTGGCAAAGCTTCACCTGCCTCCAAGGTGCATGAAGAAGGAGGAAAAAGTCTGAAGAGGTCGCGAGTGAGAAACTTGGCAGCTCATAAACCTACAGTGGGTCTACACACTGTCTGGATCACGGATGCTCGACTCATGTTTGGTTATTTTTGATGAGCTGCACCCCTGTCATGGGAGTTGATGATGGTCGTTGTCTATTTCTTAAATGGCCTGAGTTTTGCTGTTGTTTTCAGGTTTTCACGTTATCTGGCGAGTCAAAAGCCCCCGTGGAATTAAGCGGCACGGATGATTGTTGCTGTTGTTGCACCAAAACAATTTTGTAGTATCATCAGGGGAACATGTGACTTTGCTGTAGGTTAGTACTGTTCTCACGCACAGGGCTGGATGGTTTTGCTGTTGTATTTGTTGAGTTACCTGTGTTTGGTTCTGCACTTTTTCCCACGTGATGATCTGAATGCTCCCTCAGAGTCCTGTCCACACTAGCTGTAATTAGGTTCTGTCTGGAAAATAGCTCACTGGCCTTGTCTACTCATTTTTGAGTGTCCCAAAGCGTCGAAACTAAATCTGCTGAGTCTACAAACAATGGAAGTCTTCTCAAAATATCACCAGTTTGAATTTTTGATAGAATGCTCTGTCAATCGAGCAAGAGAAGCCAAGAAAATGCCCCCGGTCGCCTCAATTGTAGCTTGCTGACGTCGCCCACACATCACTCAAAACCTTCAACACTATACCATTCAACCCGCCCAGGATGATAGCCGTTAATAGGGACAGCCTGGTAGGAGTCATCGTATGGGTCATATGTGAACACCTTCAGTACACAAAGAAAAGACTGTTTTTAGCACAGGAATGGAAATACAAGATCGTGTTTCAGCCCTTACCGAGAACATGGATCACTCACCGGGTTTCTCCTGGTCTCAAGCAGAGTCAGTTTCCATGCTCTGAAAAAGAAATGAACAGGGATGAAGAATTGACGGGCAGGTGTAAAGAGGAGGAAGAGCAGGCGAGAGTGAAGCACGAGTACCTACATTGATTCATCCTCACTGTTGGCGCACAGGTTGACTGTGGAGCCGTCTTTGAGCTGAACCACGATGAGATTCTCCCTGGGATTACTCTCCGGTGGAGTCACACCTACAGCCAAGTTAAAGGAGTTATTCACTCACAGATAAGCACATTGGTGCTAAAAAAATGTGGTGCTTTGGTGCTACTAAGTTTTAGTCCGTGTTGAACATATTCACACTAGTGCTGGATATGTTTAAGCTTCCACTATCCCCATGTTTAAAAAATAACTTGTCAGGTAAAGAGCCTCATCGTGTAGGTGTCTTGAAAAAAATGAGTTTTTAAAAGCATATTGGGTGAGTGGGTTTAGTGGCATCTAGTGGCGAGGTTGCAGATTGCAACTAATTGAGGACAGCCCTCTTCACCCCACCCTCTCCAAGTATGTAAGCAAACAGACAGTGGTCCTCAGGTAACATTAACCCTCTCTATAGCCAGTGTTTGGTTTGTCTGTTCTGGGCTACTGTAGAAACATGGGAGGCTCCGTGGAAGAGGATACAAACAACAATCCTGTAACACTTGCACACTGAGAGAAATGCCGTCTGGAGTCTTTCCATCACAGTCACAGAGACTCCAGGAAGTCACTATGCCCGGCCAAAACAAACCCTCCATAAAAATACAACTTGTTTTAACATTTTGGTTTTTGTACAGATTGAACAAACAAGATATACCGTGTTAGTCAGTGAGCTTTAATGTTTTAATCTTTGGACAGAGCCAGGTTGGCTGTTCTCTCCCTGCTTCCAGTGTTTATGCTAAGCTAAGCTAAGCTGACCATCTCCTAGCTATAGCTTTTTATGTAATAGACAGACATGAAGGTGCATCAGTCCCCTCATCTCACTCGACAAGACAGTGAATAAGAGTATTTCCCAACATCTAACTGAGAGGATTGTCGTCCTAGTGTGTAGTCTTAGGATGATATAACAGTGTTTGCACCATTGTCACCTCTGGTTTAATAAAACAGGCTCATACTCCTGCGCTGTACCTCCACATTCCAGTCCGGACCGCACATCTACACATCCTGTCTTGAGGCTGACACGATGCTCCAGCTCTCGCCTGCTGTCAGTCTTGTAGAAGCAGAGGCTCCCATCGATCCAAAGATCACACCAGTTTAACTTCCAGCGTTTTAGGACAGAAGCTAGAGAGGAGACACAGGTCACCGCGTAACATTTGTGTTTGTCTTTGAGGCAGCTGTGAAGATGAGTAAAAAACTGACTCAAACTGACCATCCACTGACATCAGAGTGAGGGTTGATAAAGTCATTGTTGAGTTAGCATTATGATCAATAACCTTAGAAGGACTTTTACTGATTAATTTCTCCACTGATGATACAGATGTGTTTAAGGGAAAAAGGAATAAGTTACATTGCCTCGCCACATTTCAATAGGCAAAGCCAAAGACAAGCTTGAGGAGTGTTCAGTGGTTGAATGTCTTGCATCTTATCGTTTAACATTTCATGCTTTTTTTTTGTTTTTGTTTGTTTATTTTTTGTTTTTGTTTGCAGTCTTTTTCCAGCAGCTACGCCCCTATTGCCTAACCCTGGTAAGCCACTTAAAGACATGGCCAGGGTCAATTAATTGGATTATACATGACAAAGGTTACTGTTTCATAACAGTTACACTTTCTAGAAGATGCTCCAGTATAAATCCAACCATGTTAGTCCTCAGACTTTATATTGAATGATGAACTTCAGGTGAGGATTCTGTTTCCTAAAATACAATCTACAGCGTGTGAGAAAATCCTAATCCTGTTCACAGTAAACTGATAAAATTGTCTGGACTGATAGAACTGCTGATCTTATCTTATCACAGGTGTATATATACAGACATATACATATGTTGATTCATAAGTAACAAGAAATGGCAGTACAGGAATGCTAATTATATGTTTGAGTTAACATAAAAACAGTCTGTCCCTCTGTTACAAAGTTAGTCCACCAGCACTTAACTCCAACCCAGAGCACTGACAAATCTATTTTCCAACTGTAAATTGTCGTGTTCAGTACATATCACAGTCACTGTTCTTAAAGGAAAAAAGCTACAAACCTTCAAATATAGATATTGGCATCACAAATCCAGTCATGTTTCATTAATAGAACATATAATAAGATGTTGCTTTCTTAGTGGTTGGAGAGATCACTGTATCACTGGAAGATCAAATGATCAAATTGATTGCTGCAACATCCAAGATGTCTGTGTACTGTCTGCACTCAGCTGTATTTTAAAATTTAAAAGGTGAACATAATCATTCATCCAACAAGTCCAGGCAAAAAATACAGTATCAGAGAGAGTTAGACTGGGGTGTTGCTGTTAGCTCTCAATGTTGATCCATTCTGCTTAAACTTAACAAACAAATCTTGTAAATTATGAGTAAAATTTATGAATATTCTTCGTGGTCTAGTTGGAGGGGAAAAACTTTCTTGTCATTTGTCTGTGTTGTATAAAATGTAATGTTTTGGTTTCAGTGGCTTCTCAGGCTTTTGTATCAGTTCAGATTAAATCTGCAGTTAAAGATGATGTTCGTGATCAGTTCACAGCGTCTTCGGTTTAAGTTTTCTCAGAAGCCTCTGTTGTGTCTCATTCCCCATTTCTCCCTCCTCCCTCATTTGCTGTCATCTCTCTCCTGTCAGTTTTGTAATAAAGCTTAAAATCCCCAAAAACAAGGATACATTTTCTTAGTTCCCAGAGCTGAAGCTGCCTCCTGCCAGTTGCTTATTTTGTTTAAACAACAGCTTACTGAACAAAAGTTAACAGTAAAAAGCCCAAAGTTGCTAATGAATTAATAATATTAGAAACTGCTGCTACTGCAATAGTTTAAATAAATCAGATTCAGAGTTTTGTACTCCTCATCATATCATTCAAAGCTACATTTCCCCCCTGTAACCACTCACTTTGTCTCCACAGCCAGCCTGACCTCAGAAGCGCCATTTTTAGCTGCCGTCGCAGTCGTAATGATGATGATAATCCAGTAAAAGCAAAAAGGAGATGTTTAGATTTTGGTGTTTACAAGAGCTAATGATCCAGCATCTGGTTTTGGATCCTTCTGCATGTGTTTATGACAGTGAGACTACTGGTAGATTATTCTAGCTCTGGCCTGGACAGAGGCTGACTCACAGGATCATTCTGGATTAGGAGTGTGTTTGGCCACACCCTCTCATCCTGTCTCATCTTCCTCGCTCTTTCTGGGCTGATTTTTCTTCCACACCATGCGCTGTACCTTGTTTATATATATTTTAATTGTCTTATTAGATGCTCATAAACTTAACTCATGTGAGCCTGTCCCGTTAGTTTATGTGCACAGTCTGTAGTATGCTTTTACAAGTTAATCCCAGCACTGAAATAACAACATGAGGATTAGCCTAATTGCAGAAGAGTCCCCAGGTCAGTTATGAGAGTCTTCCCAGGATTTCTGCAGGCCTGCCTGTTTGTGATACACTGATGACATCATTTCCTTTTATAGCTTGCAGAGAAAACACTGTCCACCACGTTAGTTTTTACATGAGGCCATGTTAAGCAGTCTTAGAGAGGCAAATGTATCAGACAAGTATACCAGCTTGGCCACCTACTGTGTATCTGTAAAGAGCTCTGCCAGGAGAGATCACATTTGTGTCAGGAATCCCTCAGTTTGCTCTTGTAGATTAAATACCTGGACTAGCACCTAACTACTGAGACCTTTGATTTGTAATAGAAGATCTGCATCCATGCTCCTTCACAGTCCTTCAAACAGACGACTGTTGAAAGCATTTAGTATGACATGGCATATCAGGCATCAACCAAACCTGATACATAAACGTTAGAGGTGTAATGATTACAAAAATGTTTTGTGGTTAATGTATGGTTATGTTTAGGCAACTATAAATGCTTTCTTTTGGTTAGGGAGACATTATGGACATGGTTTCAGGAAACATTCACTGTTTGTAGATGGGATTATAACTCCAGGGTCATTGTCTGATGTGGCAAAGTGAGGAAAAATGAGTGAGGAACAGTTTTTGTTATCTACTTTTTTTTTTTTACTCTATTATTGTCCATGCATCCCACGTAGCCGCCCTCTGTGGAGAGAAGGCTCAGTCACTATTGAGATGCAAGGCTGCATTATTTGAGCCATGGGTGGTGCTGTAGCTGCTCCAGGGTGGGGCGCTGCTTTGGGACTTTGGACAGACACATTCGCAACAACTCCTGACAGTCTGGACAGAAAGCAAAGTTTGCCATGAGACAAACTGTCATCCATTAGAAAGTTTAAGTTTGTGAGGATTAGATTTGTTTGTTGAGTTAGTTTGGAATGTGCATGATGAACATAATAAAGAAAAAAAAACAATTAAAACAGACACCTGGCAAGTCTAGAGTCACATCAAAGAGATGAGACTTTGTTTGTTTTGTGTATGTAAATGAGTTTTGGCAGAGCTAATTGTCTGAACAAGGAACATTTCTTAAAACAGATGGAAATCTAATGGAGTCTTGTGAACCAGAAACCCTTCAGGACATCGAATAAATGTCTGGGATAATCATTTATAGAGACACATAACAGATCAGCGTGGCTGCTTCCTTTCACTCAAACTGAGTGTGTATGCATTGTTTACGTTGGGACAGCTCACTGTTGATGGACAGTTTGTTGTGGAGGAACTTCAGGGTATCAAATGATGTGTGTCTGTCCAGCATCCCATACAGCACCACTCCCAGCTGCCACACTGTGGTGGGACGGGCCCTATAGCGCTTATGCATGTACCATTCTGGAGGGACACATTCAAAAGTACCTACAGACAGACCGAGCAGGACAGACAGAAAAAGCCAGAGATGGGACAGAGTGAAAAAGGAGGACAAAGAGATTTAGAAGCTTTTCTGAACAGTAAAGTTTTTTCTTACTGAGATCAGTGAATCACTGAAGCAGAGACTGAACATGGTACCTGAGAGGAGGTGATAATGTCCTCTCCTCATGAAGCAGCCGCAGCTGAAGTCAGTTACACGAACACGCGGGACATCTGATCCTGTCTCTACAAGGATATTTTCCAGTTTGATGTCCCGGTGAAAGACGTGTTTCGAGTGAAGCTCCATGGCGGCTTCAACCAGCTGCCGCATTATGACCTGACTCAGAAAGACAGAAACCATACAGGGATACAGGTTAGTGAGTGGACAGCAGAAGGACCTCCTAAAACTTTCCACTGAAACCAAACTGCTGAAATTCTCATTAGAGTCACCTTAGCCTCGTGCTCCTGCAGCGAGCCTCCGTTTTCCCTGACATACTGACTGAGGTCCACACAGGGGACTGGTCTCTCCAGAACCAGGATCAGCTCCTGGTCCAGATCATACCAGTCCAGCAGGGATATAATGGCAGAGCTGCATGTCGACTCTGGTCCACCTGTTGCCTTTAATGTAAGAGCCACTTCCAGAGGGACAGCATTTACCTCCCCATTCATCATCTAAAGACAAAAATGGATGAGGGAGTAAACTGTAATGAATTATCCTGCACAGTCTGATCAGTAAAAATCAGTAAAGCCATTACGAATGACAATAAAGTTAGTAACTAAGTGAAAGAAATGTTTAAAAGTTGTTGTCACCAGTAGTTTGCGATTCACAGAGTCTTGGGGAATGTGTTTGATAGCCACCTTCAAGACAGAAAGACAAGGAACTCTCTGAGGATACAGTGAATGGTAGAGAGTGTGTACTTGTGTGTGTGAGAGTGTGTGTACAGGTCTTACAGGTAACTCGTCCGATATCCGGAAGCCAGCAAACACTGACCCAAAGCCTCCTTCACCAAGTAGCTCCAGCTCCTCATATCTGGCTTCAAAATCAGCTACGGACAGACAGTGTCTTTGATTACTCTTATTCCCCGACACAGTCCTGAAGTTTACTCCCAATTTCAACCCCACCCACAAAGTCTAGCCCTGAAATAACCCTTAGTTGAGGTGGGTATTTCTTCTGACAGTTTTAGTTGGCCTGTCGGCCCACAGCAGTCCAGCCTAAATGATGGATTTCCATGAATTTTTGTACAGATATCCAGGCACATCCATGCTGTGTTTCCTCACAATGATTATGAGGTTAACAGTAGAAATATGCTGCACATGTTGCAAAGTAATCCACCAGGAATGTGCACCTGCATGTACTGGATTTGCCCATGCAGCGCTTTGCTGGATGCCTGGTTCAACTTCTCTGCAGAGGCTCTCTGCATTGGCACCCTGCTGTACTGACAGACTGTCTGTATTCAAATGAATGAGGCTGCTGCTGTTTTTCACACAATGCAACTGTTGGTCTGAACACAGCTTTAGTCTTGTTATCAGCTTACCGATGCCATTTCCTGATGATGTGACATTGTTATGAAATGAACATCTCAAGTTGTGCTTGCTGTCCTGTGAGGGAGATTGTGCAGTCGTATTTGACCTTTGACCTTGTGCCGAGCTTTGGCTGCTGACCCCTCTCCTCTCCCTGGCTTCCTCTCTGTCACAGCTGCCCTTCCTCTTGCTCCTCCTTGTCCTGGCATCATCCTGGGAGACACTGCTAAGTTCTGCAGAGCTGTCGCCTACAGTTTAGACAAGTGAAGTGTAAGCTCACTGACTGCATGTCGTGCAGTTAGTTTTTGTAAAGTTTTAAAGTGGCCTGACTGGTCAGTCAGTCATAGTTGGAAAGTGTGGAAGTGTGGACATTGAGATGGAGCCCATAAATCAGTGCCTACACCTGAGTCAGTGAGTCAGGGAGGGGACTCTTACCTAGATGTGTTTCAAAGGCCAAAGAATGAACAGGATTTAACTCACCTGTAGACATGCAAGCCATTGTAAACGATATGCGAGTATGTCTGTTTGTATGTGAGCCTGAATGTGTTTGAATGAATGAGAGTTTTGTGTGTTCTGTACAGAATGTGGTGACATGACAAACCTGTGTTCTGGAGACAAGGAATTCTAAGCAAAACCAAATAATAATAATAATAATAATTAAGGCTTTGTAATTGTATGCAGAATGAGTGCTTTTATTCATTATACTTTAAACACAACCATGGATAATAGTCTTATACTTGTGTTTGGAGTATTTTCACATTGATGCACAGGTACTTTCAAGGAGAGCCCGGCTCTACTTGAACTGTAACATTTACATGACTGCCATCTGGTGTCAGCATAAGGTATGCTTACTCTGCTCCATTAACACTAATCATAATATTCAATACTCAAATTAAGAAAAATAAGATGAACAAATGAATTCAGATCATTCTCAGGCAAAACATCCATTTATACATCTTCCTCCTTTCTCACCTCTTAACTGTTTATGTAACATTGTAAAGATAAATTATTTAAATCATTAAAACCTAATAACTTAAGTTACAGATTTTTGATTGTCCTTGTAACTATTACATTCAAATTACTTGTGAAGTTGCCTCCTTCTATGAAGAGGTCTCTTTCATATTAACACCACAGTGTTCCCATCAAAAAAAAATCCAAATTGTGTTATTTAGAATGAGATGTTTTTTATTTTTTGGTGACTGGATTTTGCTTGCTTAGTTTTTTGTTTTGTTTTTTCATTCAAGATATAATTAAATTGTATTTTTGGAATGTGATTTCCTTTAATAATTTTCTGTATCCCGTTTTGAAAAAGATAAAAGTGAGAAGACGAGGAAAAAAGGACATTTAAATAACGTCATTTCCGGAAGTGGGCGTGTCTTAAACTGTCAACTAACCGAAGAACAACAAAAACAAACATAACACCAAGGGGGTTCCGGGAACGGTGAGTGCAACCGTTTCAAAATATACACTATCAGTTACAAAATACACCGTCAATAGTTGCATGTGGTGGTGATAAATGAACACGATTGAGCCTCGGTTTTAGTTGCCCCTGAAATCTCATTACCTTTACCGATATGTGAAGGTAAAGTTAGCTACACTGCTGCACAACCTGGCATTTCTACCATGTTGCACGCTTTTCGTGGTTGACAGTACTGGCGTTAGCCTTCGTGGCTATGTTATGTGTAAATATACCCTCTCCGCGACTGTCATAGTGTCGAGTCTTAGGTTGTTATTTTTTTCATCCGTTTTTGCACGAGCGACATTACGTAGCCAGGCCTCGGGCATAAACAGCCCCCCTAAACGTGCCGTGCTGTGGCTCGAAGAATGTTCAGCCCGAACCTCATTGAAACATCTGCTTATTTAAAATGGCTATGCTTATTACCAAATGTGTGCAACAGGTACACTAAAATTTGTGGGTTTTTCTTAATCCGTGTGGTCCACCATTGGATTCGGCATTAATATTTTAGTTAATGCGGTTTGTTTTTTTCCAGAAAACTGAAAGTATTTTTTATCAGTTTGGCATTTGTTGTCATTAAACCGCGGAGGGCAGTAGCGAGCAGTTTTTTAAAAAAAAGTTAACGTTTTATCAAGACAAAAAATAACAAATGTGCCGAACTGAACAAAGGCTCAAGAGGAAACTTTTAAAACAATCATTTCGTATGAAAAATGCATTTTCCAGGACTTACAGGTGATAACTCCAAGGGTTAACAGTGGTAGCAAAGGTAAAGGTAACATTATAGGTACGGGCAGGTCTTAAAGTGGATGGTTTTTGCTCCATAAAAGAGAATATCAGGCTAGTCTGACATATGCTCATCAGACCTTTTTGAAGGACTTAAAGATATTGAGCTGGATTGAACCCTGGCTCCTATGTCGTCAGTTGTTTTCTTGTCCTTGTCAGGAACCCAGCTGTCACTCTACCTTTCCTTTGTCAGCCTCATAATGGTCGCTGCTTTTGATGTGGAGTAAAAGCTTCCTGTACAGTTTTTCTTCCATTCATGCACCACAGAGCTGTTGCAGACATATTAAATTTACATATATTTCAAAGAGTTTTCTGTGTTTCCCAAACTCAGTTTAGCTCATTTTCTGATGCTCCTCTGCCTGTTTTTATCAAAGTTCTCATCAACATTTTTCTCTCATCAGGGGAGGAGGCATGTGATCTGATGTGTTGCTGAAAACGGGCTCCTCTTTGGTCTCTGCTACATCAGAGGTAAGAAACAGAAGATCTGTGTAATGAAAAACTACCTATGACAGAAACCTCAGACAGTCCGGACGCAACGCTCAGTCGTTTGGCAAACGTAGCACCTCAGATGGGCTGAGTTTTAAGATGATCAGACACCATTTGTCTGAAACTGATAGGGCTGATACTCCTGGGCACCTGGGTGCTGTGTGTGAACAGACAACCAATGTCAGAGATATATGTTCTGACATAAGCTCTGATATGGTCAATGCAAATAATCTTTGTGCACTAATTGATTAATAAACATGGGTCTAACCAGGAAAAAAGCAGCAAGCATTAATGAGACTGAGCTGCTTTAACTATGATCTATGAATATTGGTACTGTTACTGCTACCAGCTTCACTCCTGCTATGTATGTGCTATTTCTTCCACTGCTGCTCCTGCTGTTGGGCTGAAGCAAGTTTTAGAAATAGATTCCAGGCTGGCAATCAGCCATCAGCTGTTAGTTGCCAAAACTGACAGAATGGTTTCTGTATTTTAATTATTTATAGTTAAAGTGATAATAGTCTTTTTCTTTTGTTTTGTTTTTTAAGGCTCATATGTGCTAAATGGAGAAGTCTACCAAAATAAGTCAAATGTTTTACTTAGTTTTCACTGTCATTGTGTAATTAATAATTTGATTAACTGTTAAAATGCCTGACAACTTTCTTTAGATAATTTCTTTTCTCAGACCAACACTACAAAACTCAAACATATTCATGTTGCAATGATTACAGAATAGAAAAAAGCAGCAGATCCAGAAATTGGAGATGCTACACTTTTCAAAAATTTCTTAAAAGATTGATTGATTATTAAAGTTGTTCACAAATTGTTTCAGCACTACACGAAATGACTTTCAGCAGAAACAGGTGGCTCAGCCTCAATAAGAAGTGCATTAGTGTCAGCTGTGCACCTGCTCTTGTCAGTGCTGCTTTGCCTCTCACATTTCTGCTTCTGTGTCTTGTAGGTTATTCTATGATGTTGATGGGTTATTTTTAGACCCTTTTATCCAACACATAAACACAGAAAAAAGCACTGAAACACAGGGGAAAACTGTCTGCAAGCAAGAACAACAAGAAAAAGTGAAATGTTTTGAAGTGGCTGACAGTGTTCTAAATCCTGTACAGTACATTCACATATAGAAACCTGCATAAACAGTTTTATATACCTTCATTTACTTAATTGGGAGGAGGCTAATTTTACCAGTTATTAAACAAATACTACCATTCATTGCTACTACTGTACTAATTGAAAGTGAAGTTGGGCATTGGTTAGAAACATGACTGAGTTGTACTGGGTACACTGCTTCCACTGTTACCATGTTACTTTAAATGATACAAGCAGTTTTTCATGTTTTGGCCTTTAAATTCAGAGAGGCAGAGATGAGTCGGTGTTTACTTTGAGCAGCAGGATGTGTATCTGTGCAACCCTTTACTCTTATAGACCAACAGGCAGCTAGAGACCGACATTGTCACAAGGGAGATATCTATCATTTTCAAAGTAGATGTCAATTCATACTATAGCTCCAACTTCACACTCATTTTAGCTAAATAAGTCAACATGGGTTGTCAGTTTTTACATTTCTCTGGAGGCTAATGAGCAGATAAACATGTTTTGTGGTGGGTGTGGTGACTGAGCTGTGCATAAAGATTATCTCTTGTGAATAGTTCTTCAGTTTTAGCAGGAATGAGTCAGGGTTTACTTTGAGCTGCAGGGCGTGTGTGTGTGTGGACTGACAGGAAGGTGTCCTGAGGTAGGAGATCTTCGGAAGACACAAAATATGTCAACAAATGAAGAGTTGTACACATTTGACCAAAATAAATGACTTAAATGGATGAAGCTGTGTTTAGTTTGCAGTAACAAGTGCTGTCTGTGTAGTTAAAGTTAGTCTCTACCATAGAGCATAATTGTTAAAGACTGTTAAAATCAGTGAGCTACACCATTGTGATCTGCTGCTAAAAACTAGTTCTGAAGAAATAAATTGTTTCCTCTTTGTAATGTTTGCTAAAAACTACAATGCCTGACTATTTTAAGGTTGAAGTATACATTCCTGAAATGTTTAAAGATTCATGTCCTCACAAAGAACAAACTGACATGGAGATGGGATAGGAGCGTCGAAAAAACAGTTTTAGTCTCTTCATGATTTGTTGACAAAAGCAAGAATGTACTGTACACACATAGCTGTAACTGTCTTAATGCCACCACAGTTTGTAAATCAAATCTAAAGCCACCTTCTGTGACTTTGTCTCTTCTTTAGATACCTGTTCAGGGCTGGAACCATGGAGTCCTCCTCTGATGAAGAGGAGGTGCACACCTTCATACAAGTCATCAGTGAGAAGTACAACCCAGAGAATTTCCCCTATGGCCAGGGAGTAGTGGTTCTGCCCAGCCCTCCAGGATCCCCGGTCAAGGGTGAGCGATGACTCGGGGAACTGTGTCAGGGTTATGATCACAGCTATACTGATGAGCACTGACACCACTTAATACCCCACATCATCATATTTTTTCTGACAAAATCACTGGAGATAAAAGTGTAAGTGTCTGAATGTCCTAAAATCTGAGTGAAGAGCTGAACTCACATCAGTTTTCCTGTTTGCAGATCGCCTCTTCTTGCCCAGTATCCTGGTTCTGAATCACTGTGGAATCAGTAAAGCTGGTGACAAGTCCGACATTGCAGCTTTCTGTGCCCATGTGGTAGAGCTGGACCTGTCCCACAATCAGCTTAATGACTGGGGAGAGGTGGGTGTCCTTCATGTGCCAGCTGCTGGGAAACCAAGAAGATCTTGCAGAGAAGCAGAGCTACTCTTCTGATTTTATTGATTTTATTCATTTGTTTGTGCTCACCAGCAGCTTTGAACAATAGCTTTTATTTGACAGTTTACCATAAGTTACTAAAGTGGAATTTATTTAAGAGTTACACATCTGATTCCTCTAGTAGTACCTGGCTGGCGTACCTGTTACCACAGGTGGCTGATGATAGAGAATGTTGTTTGCCTATTTAGTGGTGTTTTAATACAGTTGGATATGTTAGAAATCATCTCCTAAGGTTTCTTTTTTGTTTTTTCTGTTAATGTGTGTTGCCAGATCTGCACCATTGTTTCCAACATCCCCCACCTGGACTCTGTGGGAGACACTCAGGAAACGCTGCAGCGCCTCTTCCCCAACCTGCGCAGCATCAACCTCAACAACTCAGGTCTGATAGGGATGAATTAAGACTGTGCACAGTTCCACCTGTCAGTGTCCAATATTGAGTGCATGGTGCAAACATACATTCACTGTGCCCTCTAAAACTATGTGATGTTCTGTCCTTCAGGGCTTAGTAAATGGGAGGACATTGAAAGGCTGAATTTCTTTCCCAAGCTGGAGGAAGTCAAAGCAAAGGGGATTCCTTTATTGCAGCCTTACACCACCCATGAGAGACGCAGCCTCCTTTTAGCCCAGTGAGTCTAAAGTTATGCACACATGTACATCAAATCCTTCTTTATCATGTCTTATCTACTGCCTAATCATCAAACTTTCATATAAATGTGCATAACGTTTGGACTGCTGCTCCTGCCTGCAGGCTGCCATCTATAGTGGTGTTGAATGGGGGTGCAGTGTCTTATGGAGAGAGAGAGGATGCTGAGAGGTTCTTCATTAGGTACTACCAGGACTGCCCCGAACAGGAGCTTCCTCAGAGGTACTCAAACATACAGTATGCATGTGATATATACATACATACTGTATTTCTCAATTTACACCTAATTTTGTATCTCACGTCTTTTTAATGAGTTTTACATGTTCGGATGTAGCGTGTTCGTAGTACAGCTGGCAGGTTCTGATGAGACTTTTGAGGACCAGTACCAATCACTTAGGACTGGATATAAAAAAAAACATTTCTGAGTTGGGAATAGGCATGTGTTTTTAAAAATTGGAGTTCCTAAAACTTGGATTTACATCACACATATTGATTACCGAAGGTGAAGTCTGGAGTATGTTATATAGTTTTGGTTAGGAATGGCCTGTCAGTACCATTTTTATTTACAATTGATCTGTTGATTATTTCTTAAACAAAATTGTAAAAAGAAAAAACACCTGAAGTCCTTACTGTCTTCAAGTGTCTTTTTTTGATCAACAATGCAAAGATATTTAGTTCTGAGTGATAGAAAAGCACTAAATATTCACATTGGAGAAGCTGCAACAAAAAGATATTTGTCTTTTTTTCTTGATTAAACAACTGAAACAATCAGTTATTAAAATTGTTGCCAATTAATTTTCTGTAAAGTTGTAACAATAGCAACAACCTGCCCTTTGCCCTCAGTGCATTTACAGTATTTGATATGATTTTTTTGGAAAGCCCGCCCTCCTCAGGGCCTCGACAGCGGTCAAATAATTGCCCACGCTCTTCACCGACTGCATTCCACTTAACCTCAGCAGAATGTTGGGGAGGGATTTGTGAAGGAAGGTGTAGTCCCTGACTGGGGAAACTAACCTTTGGGAGACAATGCCACCAGTCTCTCCCTGCTCAATGAGTCCTTTGTGCAGGGAATTCTCTGATTGGAAAACTGATACACAAGGTAGTAGGTTGATTTTTTTTCTTCCTTTTTTAAAATATATACACCTACTCTGTCAACCTCAAACCTTAAGTTGAGAGATTGATTTGTTTTCTGATATCACGTGGAGGTTGGCATAGCACTAGTGGCTTTAAAATGTCTGTCAGTGGTTTTTTTGCGCGTGAAGATTCAAGGTGCATTTATTTCAAGCCTTGTCACAGGTTCCTTCATGTACGTCATATGGCTTTCAGACATGTGCATTTTATCAAACTCCGTGTTCAGATGTTTTTTCCTTCCTGCTTGTGAATGTCATATTCATAGTTCGGCGCCAGATTCTCAGTGTAGGGCCGAGGTTAGGGATCACCATGACTGCATGTGGGTGTTATGGGGGTGTCGGACACGCTCAGTAAGCAGTGAACACACCACTATCCACTTTCGTCTCGGATGAGGCTGTGGCCTACCCTGAGAGATCAGAGCACTGCAGGGTAGGTCACAGCCTCTCAGGTGAACACATCTCACACTGGCTTTGAGTAACTATAAACACAGCTCAAAGCATAAAACCTACATGAGACTGATAGAGACAGATGATTGTGGGTAGTCTGGGAAAAAGGGGTAGAGGGTCGTGGGGCTAGGAAACAGAAAAATAAAGGAAATGTGTTGGCTGGACAGGAAGGATTAGTTGCAAGGAAAGAGCGAAAGAGAGGACCAGTTTGAAAAAGAAATTTGAGAGTCCGTGTATCCAGTAGAATAAGTAGAGAGGGACTGAAAAGGTACCGGGCTTGGAACAGGGGATACTGAGGGCCAGTCTCAGAGGGAAGAGGGGGAATCAGTATTTAAAGTTTTTAAGCAGCAGGTCATCTTTCAGCTGGAGAAATGAGAGAATGAGGTAGGATGAAACACAAAAAGACAAGTCAGCTAAGATCTGGGCTGGATAGTTTCTATATTGGCTCCAAAGCATGTTGTTTCTGCTGCTACTCTACCATCCATTATCGAAGAATGCTGGAAAAGACGATTGGAACGCTGGCTTGTTATCAGCTGCAGCATTATTTGCCCCATTATACCATGCTTACCACCTTAAATGAAGCCTTTTAGCTAAATGGCTTTTTCCTAGAATGGCACTTTGTGCACGGTGGCCTTAGAGGAGAATTCCCAGGGTGGACCACAAGTTTTGGCCAGAAACCCCAGGCCAGGGGACTGGCTTTGTGGAGGAGTTTTGGGGAGGGAAGGGAAATTGCTTTGATTGGCCCAGCTGTTACAGTAGCTTTGAAAGCACAGGCCTTTTCTCCTGGATTTTATTTAATCGTTCCTCAGTCCTTATCTCGAACACGCATTCCCCTGAGACAGCTGAGAGCTTTCTCACGGCAAGTGAGAGGATTCAGTGTTTCTCTGCCTATTAAACACATACGGTACATTTCCATCCACCTGTTGTTACGCAGATTTTTAATTAGAAAAAAATAAATAAATAACCTGATTATAAATCCCAGACATTTTGGGGGAAAGCTGAAATATCACAAATAATGCAAAAACTTGACGTATCAATAAGAGAAGATGCAGTAGAAGAACTTTTTATTAGACCATGACATGGTTTCTGCTTCTTCTGTGGTAGACAAAATATGTCATGTTTCCAGATACATGCTCCAGTGTCATGTCATTTTTACCTCCCTGCTTGTAACAAAGAGGATGCAGTGTGTTGATTAGTAAGATTTAGAGGTGTTGATGAGTCAGACTTCTAACTTTGGATAAAACCAAAAATGAGTTTCCAACCTTCTTCCAGGTCCTCATGCTAAGCTAGGCTAATTGCTTCTCAGTCTCAGCAGGGATTGATATTGATCTCACTCTTGGAGAGAAAGTGAATCAGTGTCTTTCTTAAAATGTTGAACTGTTCCTTCAAAATGGTGAAATTTTGATGGAAACATATTGACAGTTGTACGTAATGAAACTTTCTAACCTCTTCACTGTATTCTTCTCATCCACTTATTGTCCGATAGTCTTAACAGGAAAGTAGCAAAACCCCTCAACGATCTGACATGATCCCTGCATTCTCCCAGGTACCACATCCTTGTGTCCAAGTATGGACACCTGGCCCCGCTGGCGGAGGTGGACCTGAGCCCCCGCTGCACCATGGTGGATGTTCGTTTTGGGGAGAGAGTGGAGGCGGTCAGCCTCCGCCTGGAGCAGACAGTGGGCGACTTGAAGAAGCACCTCAGAGCTCTGCTGCAGCTGCCCACCAACGGGATCAGGCTTTTCTACATCAACAGGGAGATGTGCTCAGTCTTGGGACCTGAGGAGTTGAAGTGTGGCTGCCGGGCTCTCCACTCTTACAGTATTCGAGATGGGGATGAGATTCTAGTTGTGCCCAAGGTCAAAAGCCGCTGCAGCTCCTCAGATCTTTGAGTCTGGTTTCAAGTGAATGGGTTTTTTTACTGGATACTAAGCTTTGACTTGAGCCTTTTTTTTAGATTAAAAAGGGTGATATTTTTCAGCTTTGAATGTAAAGATGTTTGCTGTCCACCATATTGAACAAATTTATACAATAGTATATTTGCACATATTAGTTCCATGTTCACAAAGGTTATAACTTGAGTGCACGTCACAAAGTTTTATGCTTAAAGCTTCTGCTTAGCTTGAACTAAGACAACAGTTTACATCTCGTTTATGAAAAATATGCAAATCCAGATGTGGTTTAAGACTTTTTCTGAAAGAAAAAAACGCTGCCATAATCACAATTGAACGCACAAATTGCACATAGATTTTAAAACTAAAACCACTTTATAATTGGTGTTTGTCTAATTAAATTAAGATTTTAGGATTGAAAACCCCTGTTTGTTTGCCTGACTTGCTGGTGACACTGCTGCACTGTGCATGGCATTTTTGTGTATTTATTTGAGTAGTTAAAAAATATTTAAATTGGGTTGCCAAAAAAAAAAAAATATTGAGAATCATGTTGAGATGAAAATTGGATTTTAAAAATACCAGCCGCTGCATATACGTTCTGTAGTTTCACTGTTCATTGTGTTTTTGTAATGACTTGGCGGGCTTTTCTGCACCATAATCAGCAGCTCATGTTTTCTCTCCAGTTTTCTGTTCACTTGCTGTTGGTTGAGGATTAGGCCTGTTTACTGTAAACTGTGTGAGCAGCATCCTCTGGCAGAAGTGAACAGTGCCATGTTTTTTATGCCTGGGAGTTTACAGTTTGAGTGAAAACTCATTCTAGACCAATCTATTCCTTAGAAGCCAACACAGTGGCAAACAATGAACCATAATGATTGCAGTGCATCTGAATTCACTAAACACTTGACCCCTCAATCCACAGATGTTATTGCCAAGAATTTGCAAGTAAGGTACAGTTCATTTACATTACATACAGATAAATATAATGTGGGTGCATTTTTTTAGATACCTTGATCATGACAGGCTCAAGGAGGCTCTGTTTTTCTGACCTTTATTCAAGCAGAGTAGGTTTACTGATGAGAAACACAATGGTGTGTATGAGTAACAGATCATTCTTTGCTTCTCCCTGACCAGTCTGTTTCACATGACTGTGGTTAAATATCCTGGGATAACCCCCGAGCTGATGCACAAACACAGTGTGTTGGGGATAACATAGAGCACATGGCTGCTGCTCAGCCGAGGCGCCCTGGCAGAAAGACGAGACAAGTCTGAGGTGAGCTTGGGTCTGGTACAGAGAAAAGTAGGAGTCTTGATGCTCAAGTTACTGCAGGTCTTCTGGCCGTCCAGACCATGAATGGAGCAGCTCTCCCTCCCCTGCAGAGGCAGCTGACAAACGTTGGGGCCCAGTCTGTATGGTAACCACACACCAGCCGCTGTGTCACAGACACTTCCGCTGTATTTAGGTTAGATTGGGTTCACCCAACAGGTTCGCGCCCCTCACCCATTCACCTCAATCTGTTCTTTACATCCGCCTCACAAACCTGACACTCGGGGTGTCTGCTGTTTCACAGGATGTGAGGTTGTGAACCTTTGCATTGGCTCACGTTGGTGGAAAATGGAAAAGAAAAATTATGTTCAAAACTCTACAGCTGTTTAGGAAATCACCGTGGGCAGTTTTCTTAAATGACCAAGTGCAAGTTTGGTTTTGTGCAACCCAGAGAAGCGTGTTCCAGCCTTAAGCAGCTGTGCGACTGAAAAGTGATGCTGATATTGTTATTAATTTTCTTTCTGATTTACACGAGTATGGGAAACAAGTTTATACACTGACTCCGTTGTTTGGCTGTGTGTACCAGACGCTGAGACATCTTCTTGTCCACCTTTTCATTTCTAATCATTGAGACCATTTCTCTCTCAATGGACCTGGACAGCCAACAAATGTTCTCCAATATTTTTATTTTTTTTAAGTATTGGTTGTCCTGGTTGATATACAACAGTAAAATGGTGGTTAGTGCTGTTGTGCTTGCTGTAGTTGTTCTTGTTGTGATGTGAAATGCAAATCTGTCATCTGCTACAGCGCGGCCACACCTGAAAGTCTCTGTAACTTGCTTTATTATCACCTCTTGAGCTGTGACCATGACAAAGTGGGTTCCTATAGGAGCTGGACTATATTGCTTGATGTACATTTATATAAGAAATTGCAAATACTGACAAACCATGAGCATTTACAAGAACGTTGTATAGCTTCATTCGAAGAGGTATTCTGGTTTTCTCCCACAGTCCAAAGACAGGTCAGGTTGATGAATGAAATGTATGATGTTAGAGTCTCTGTACCTTTTGCTCAATGCATGCAATGTTCTATCAGTGTTCTTACCCTGTAAAGCTCCGACATGTCTTCATGTGAGCTTTACAACTTCAACATGAGATGCATTTGTTTGTGAAGAGTAAAGTGTTGTGAGACTTTAAATGCAGAGAAGTTTATGTTTAGAAGCAGCTGGGTGAAGCTGTCAGCTGCCGGGATAAAATGTTTCTCTTGAACACTTTTATACCAGTTTTACCAAGTTTATCAAGTGAAGCAAATTAAGTTTTGCCTTGTGTTACCAAAACCATGTGAAAATTGTGTTGAGGTGCTGTGGCAGCCCTTAAGTGCTGTTCTGATCGCTCCTCTGACACAAACTTTGTTTGTGTAGTAGATAACTGGAGATCTTTTGTTTGTTTTTCTTCTGTCTTGACTCACTTGCATTATACTATATTATTACAAAGTGGATACATGGGAAGTAACGGGGTGAGCGTGAAGCGCTTTGTATCTGAAGTGGATCGCTGTGTTGGTTTGCATGTTCTGATATTTCTTAATTGTGTTTGATTTAAAAATGTGTGTGAGATGTGTCATTTCAGGGATACAAAGTTGTTTATGGGCATTTGTAATTTTCACATTTTAATACTTTTGTTGCTCCTGTCACCCTCACCTTCATCCTTCAGTAATACCAAATATAAAGATTATTATAATAAATTCTATAAGATAGTTGCTAATCTGTAATACAGCTTGCCTTGTGCTGTTTAGTAATATGGTGTTTAATTTATATCACATTTTCTTTCTAGTTTCTTTTATGTGTATCTTGACCTTTTCAGTGGTAAGGTCTTGTTTGTTTTCTTGAGATCATAATGCCATTTCTTCACCTGTACTGTATAATGGTGTTTTCACTTCTCTTAAAGAAATAAATTATAATTATTCCAGCTTATTACAGTGTTACATTTTTATAGTTCAGGCGAGTCTAACTATGACTGCAACATGTATCAAACGCACCCTTTGTTATAGGGTGGTCTTGTTATGCCTTCAGTACTCTGCTCTGTCTTGCTCTTTTGTTGATGCGCTAACATAGCATATGGTGTGTCAGTTCTTTGGCTTTGTTCAGTTGGTGGTTGTGTGTTTAAGGCGTTGGTATGCTTCAACCGAAGTGTTTGTCAGATGGTCAAACAACAACAACCCGAAAACCTCTCCACTAAACCTTTCCTATGGTGGAATGGCATGGTGGCGTCCATCCATAATTTTCACTTTTCGAAAACCAACTATCCAATGAGCATTCTCACTGGTTTTTGGCCAGTTCTGGAGGTTGGAAAGTAGGCAAGATTACAACTTCTGTCTCAAGCTCTCTTTATATCATTCTTCACACAACTGCCTCTGTCAAACAAGTACAATGCCACGAATGCCCTTGAGGGAATATTTGTGCACTTTTATAGCCGTTTGAAGGATTATTACATCTCACCCCCTTCTGTGACAGCAGGCCTTTTGGAAAAGGTCATAACACCTCTTCCTCCAGATGTGGTAGAACACATCATAGTTTGTGTAGAGAGAAAAATGTTTGATATCCACTGTGATTCTGTGTGGTCAAAATAAAAACACAAAAGAGTCCAAAAAGATGCACCTTTATGTGAGAAAAACATGATTAATCCTCTGGGGATTATGAATATCCATATCAGAATTCATGGTGATGTGGCCAGCACTTGTCAGGATGTGCATCTCGTTCTGGGCCAAAGTATTTTTCAAAACTAATCAACCAACCTACTTTCTATTCATAATTGTCTCAGGAAAAAACACTTAAAAAATGAATGTAGATCATTGAATTTATGCATTTGTAAACATCATCTTTTCGGAGCAAATAAGAAACAGTTTACATGTGAACTACTGCAGACCATTTCTTAGTCCCAACTGAAAGACAAGGTATGGAGTGGGGCAATTCGGTGACAAAATCACTCATGTTACAGGCAGAATGTACACGTGAGCAGCATGCACAGCTCTGTTTCACAGGCTGAATGCTTGGCCGTGGAGAAGATGGGATTCTGCAGATCTTCTCTCTTTCTGGCAGGCGTGTTTCAGTCGAGCTGCAAAGAGTCCATTCCATACGTGTCAGGCGGTGTTGTGTTTCTGGGGCATTCCCTCTATTTTCCCCCTCCTTCTCTTCCAACAGCATGGCTCTAATCCTGTGTGGGATATCTATGCCACCCACCACAAACATCCACTGCCACCCACCCCTCAACACACCGTCACCAGCAGGACCCCCTTTAAAGTATTTGAGAGCTGAGGAACCTTTAGGCCACTCAGTCACAACGGTGCTCTTCACATTTTTCATTGGGTTGTATCAAGGAAAAGTTCCTGAGCACAGACATTGATATATAGCTGTTATACGTTACTTCGCTGGTCTTAAATAATGAAAACCCCCTTCAAGTTTAGCTTATCCAATTTGTATTTGAGTAGTTGTGATCCTTTTGCTTACTGCTTTCTGACTTTCTTTAGCAACTTTGGTTGTCCCCCCGATTCCCTGTCATTTAGCCTCAACATTGGGTCAACACTCATGGTTTTAGTGAAATGATCTTGACAACAATTCAATTGGCAGACATTCAATTTGATACATATATCCCTGCCCACAGGATCAATCCTTAAGACAGGTGAAGTTTTAATCAGCACCATCATCAAGGCAAAAATGTAATTTGTCCAGTTGGTTGGACTTTGTGCTTTGTTGTGATTATCCAGTGTTAACATGCTAACATGTTAAACTAAAATGGTGCCTGCTAAACATCAGGATGTTAGTGTTGTCTTTATGTTAGCATGTTGACTTTAGCATTTAGTTCAACACAACCGGGCCCAAGTACATCCTCACAGACCTGCTAGCTTGGCTGTAGACTGGTGGCGTTCCACATGGAAATCGACCCCAATGGATATTGAATTTCTTGACCGGGTATTGTAAGCAAATCCAATGCATTAGACTCAACATGTCTGTTTCTTGACCACTGACGCAGAAAGGAGCCTTCCTCAAAAGTCACTGCAGTTTCTGTGTGGACCCAAACCAATTTCACAAACAATGCGTCATTCCAAGAAAATGGCTGTAACCCAACTGTGGTCACTGAGCTTGGAAATGTTTGCTAAGGCGAGGTCAGACTGATGTTGGAGGATGGATGAGGTTGCATTGTATTGATCACACCTAGCACCTCATTGCAAAAAGAGGACCTGGCTGCGCAGTTGGTACTCTGATCTGCCCTTGATCTGCCCCATTGCATTATGAAGTGGGATTGAGGGCAGTGGGGGCTGAACAGGGCCTATTGTGTGCTGAGGTGGAGGAGTCATTGGGGCCAGAAGGTTTGGGTTACTGGAAGGAGGTTTACCATTGTGAGTGGAAAGGAAGGAGAGGAGGGCAGGGCAGAGCCAACCGCTGGGCATAAGGGTTGAATTAGAGTGGCCCACTCCACGGATTAGGTGACTGTCGAACAGAGCTCACCAGGTATCCAGTCCAGGACCTTCTTTGTGAAGGTCAGGCTTGATGGATTCTCCAGAACTTGTGATGCTGGATACTTTGACCCTGTTCCCACACAGTACCACCCTGTTGCACAGAAACCCTTGATGCAATTTCTCAGGTTTTTTTGCAAACAATTTTAAAAGTGATGAGAAGGATAAGAGAGAATCTTATTCTCTGTTATAGATGTTGATCATCAAAAAGGTTCAGTGATTTCTGGCTTTACAAACACTTGACAACAGAGCTCCACCACTCACTGGCATTTCAATTCACAGTGATACTCTCCCCTTTCAATCCATGGAGGAAAGTGCTTTTAAAAATTTAAACCTGTGTTGTACTGTTTGGTTATGATTGCTCCTGCCTCTCCTTAATTGCTTCTTCTCTAGAGATCAAAGCCCTTAGGCCAGCTCAATCTGGAAATTAGTTGTCGAGCTAGTGCTGCATCACTGACTCCCCTCTGCCTCAGCTCAGCTTGATATTGAACTGTGTGCTCAGACATTGTATTTATATAAGCAATTCCACGATCAGACAGGGGGTTTCACATGGTGTTGAACAACTGAACAAGCACTTTGTTTGAGGCTTTCTTGGACTTAGGAAGCAGAGAGACTAACTGTAAATTAGTGAGTAAATACAGTAAAGTGTTAAACTGGGTATCACATTAATCTATCAAACCTAACAAACATTTTGCCTTTTCATTGTTAAGTTTCCACAGTTAACATTAGCTGCAGCTATCCAATGTCCTAGTTTAATTTATGTCCATTAATGTACAACATTTATCATTCCCCATCAGTGCAAGCACAGCACAGTAAACCAAGGCAACGAGCTGAAAGACAGTAAAACATGGTAGAGTTTCTGTAGAGTCAGGTCATTACTTTCTGTGGGTTCATCAGTACAAGCGACTCGTTTTACACATGACACATAATCATTTGATGTATTGGTGCAGCTTCAAGCTGACCACCCAAGTTCAGAGAGAAAAAGGAGTGTTATCATTACTGATCATGTTTTATTTTCCTAATGAATTGTTGTGAGTCACAGTGAATGGGAACACAAGAGCGTAAATGCGAGAAATCCAGGATATCGGCCCATCTCAGTCTTCCCCACTTCTCCATCTTCGACATTTCCCAAAACACAACCCCTAGATCGGGAAGCTCGCCTGGCCCAGTAGGTCATCTGTAACTGTTGATTTTTTTGTCCCTCTTTGTGTGACGCTCTCTTTCACAGGTTGGTTAAGAGTATGTGACCATTTACACAACAAGACCTCAGAGGTATAAAAGAAGCCTCCACAGAGAGCCTCGGTGCTGCTTAATGGGAGCCCGGGGCCTGCCCTCAGTCCTGGAGCCTTTCACACATCTTGCTCCCTGCCTCTCCAATTACTTCCACTGTCCTACTGCAACAAAGACCTAACTGACTGCCCTCTCCTTCCCAGACCCTATCAGTGTGGATCCACCTGAGATTTCCCCTCTCTATCTCTCCAGCATCTATGGAAATGAAGTGTCTTGTGTAACCTTGTAAATGAGGCTGTTCCTAATTAAAAAAGGGGGTACACAGAGTATCCAAAGTGACTCATGTTAATGCTGTAACTCTACCTACCACAGAGCTTGAAAAGCAAGGTTTCAGACTGTGTGTGTGTTTTCTGGTTTTTGTCCATAAATGCCCCAGAGTGAGACTGTACTACTTTGGTGAGTTTGTGTGCTCGGGTGCCCTGAGCTTTAAGTGTACTGAGTGAACTCTGGCAGAGTCTATGGCACAGTTGAGGCCTAATCCAAAGGCAGGTGACAAAACCTGCCAAACAAATATTTCATTTGGAGAGAAAAAATTCATGGTCGTTTTTTTTAAGAGAAATTATCACTAAATATTTGTAAATGCTGCGTCAGATGCTGAGTGAAACATTATTAAGACCTCGGGATTCAAACCTCATTGCTCCAAAAAGATAAAAGCGTCAGTGTTTCCACCAAATTTTCCACCAAAGACACATTTTATCATCATTTGGCCCGTTGCAGGTGTTAATGACAGATCCTGCCCAAAAGGCTTGACATTCATCCTGCATGAGAGCCTCTCTTTGTACAAAACATTCCTCTTCACCTGCATTTAAAACAAATCTGGAAGCAGTATTTCTCTTTGGTTTTTCCACTTCCCTCCATCATTCCCAGGTCTCTGACCTCCCCTCTCCCCTTCTTACATATTGCTCTGTTTCCACTCCCTCTCTCCCTCAGATTCCTATGCTGTCCCTCCCCTCAACTTCCCTCTCCTCCCCAACCTACCCCCTTTCCCCAAACACTGATCTCAGATTAAGTTGAACACTATCCCAGGTAAAGTTTGCACCTGCTTCTGTAGGCAAAGCTCCTTCCACAGCTTCAACAGGAGCATTTCTATCTCCACACTTTTCTAAGGACATTACTATTTTTAAACACTCACAACAAACCTTTGGATTGTTGTTGCTACTGCTGGTAATCTTGTGGAGCTGGAATTGGACAAGAAGAAGAATTCTATCTGGACATCCAGCTCCTTTACACACCATCTTCTACTTTCATCACCTCAGCAAGCTATCACCTCCACCACCTCCCTGTACTCTCCCCATCACTACTGCCACCACCTCCCTGTGGATGGTCCTCTGCTGGATGGGACAGTGCTGTGAGGAGGTTGCCAGGTTAGACTAGT
Source organism: Lates japonicus (assembly GCA_033238685.1). Lineage (NCBI taxonomy): Eukaryota > Metazoa > Chordata > Actinopteri > Centropomidae > Lates > Lates japonicus. Next base: position 4,083,708 of record BRZM01000002.1, on the reverse strand, counting down.
GAGGTGCTAGATGTCCGTCTTCTGAAGACAGGTGAGTGTACCATTTCCTCCTCCACGTGATTTCATCAATAGTATTTTTATTTATGATCTGACCGTGTGGCAAAATGTAAACTTTTCTCATCAGGAATGTCACTTTTTTAATGATGCAAGTAAGGACTTGTGTAACATATTTGAGGTCATTTGTTATGGTTTAAAGAACTGGAACTTTTATCATTACTTCTGTTAAGTTTTTCTGTTGTTGGTGTTTCCAGTATTACATCCCCGAGCAGGTCTTCCAGGCCTTTTTTCATGTTAAGAGGTCACAAACTCCTTAAATTAAAATGAATATATGCATTAAATAGTGTGAATATGAGCTATTAGCAGCAAAGAGTGTTGCTTCTTACACTATTTCATTTGAAAGATTTTTCAAGATCTGAAAAGATAAAAATATCCAGTATCTCAAAAGAAAAATACATAATTATAGAAATTAAACATAGAAAATATTTTTTCTTTATTCAGTTAAATCATTTTGGGACCCCAACCTTTATCTTGGGACCCTTTGTGGGGTCCCAAACTCCAGGTTGGGAACCACTGATTATAATATCTAATATACCAATATCTAAATCTTTCCGCTGATGTTAGAATTAAGTCTAAAAAGTTAGACAAGTTAAATTTATGTCTTCTCTTTTAACATTGTAATTGTAATAAATTTTACTACTACAGTAGTTCTGATATCATTTACATTTACATTGAATAATTTGGCAGTGCTTAACACCAAAATTCAACTGAATATTGGCCTGACTAACCTTATTTTCAAGCCTCAAAAGTGGAAAAAAAAAGAAGAAAAAAAGTCAAAAAATAAATGTGCTTCAGTGAGTGAATTAACCAGGTAGTCATCTCTCTTTGAGTGTAACCTCAGAGATAAACTGTCAAAGTGTCCTGTTCATCTTTTAAGTCCCAGGGGCTTTATCTAAATTGCCCTACTAAAAGGCATGGAGTTAATGCCAGTCAGATAAGATGGTGAGCTACAAGAATCAAAAGAGCAATTGTGGTAATCTTTCTGTTGACAATGTTTGATGAGAGGCCGATGACATTACAGCAGACCTCTCTCAGCAGTGCCCACTAACCTTGGCACACCTGAACACAATTTACCATCAAGCTGAATAGAATTCACACTTTAGAGAGTTGAGAGAAGAATCCAGTTGATCCCACCTCATGTATCAGTGGGATCAGTGTCAGTTTAGACTGTGGGTATTTATATATAGATTCCAAAATCATACCAAAGTCCAGTTTTGAAATTAAGTTTTCAAAAAGTTTTCTGAAGTGCTTTGGTTAATATCTCAGAAACTGTAGTTATTAATTTAGCACCAACTGGCCTTTCTCTAGTGTCCAAACTCAGCCAGACTTTGGTGATTATACATACACATACACTTACATAACTACACATCTGTTGTCTGACAAAATAATCTCAACTCAAAAGTCCACTTACTAGCTTTTCCCGAACTTTCATTGACATCGAAAGTAACTTGAGGTAAAAAAACACCTCTTAGTCTCTCTTAAATGTTTATTTATGGCAAAAACTACACAGTATACAATATTAATTACTCAATAAAAAAAAACACGTTAATTTTTTCTAAAAGGAATTGTATGTTATGTGTAAAACAAAGACATCAGCGCTACAGCTAAATTCAGAAAGCGCTGCTGATATAAGCCTGTTCTCTCTGGGACGACCGTGGACACTGACTTGCTGGTAGCTAGCAAGCCAGCTAGCCGCTCTTCACTTCCCCTTAATGTTAGAACAAATTTTCAAGTTGTAATATTTTGATAAACTGGTCCAAATTGGAAACCTTTCCAGTCTTGCACAAAGGTCATCTAACAAAATTTAGTGACAATAAAGCAGTTTTTGTACAAAAGTTATAACGGTTATAACGGTCCTCCGGCATTACCACTGGCTGATGCAAAGTGCATCACATTGTGAGTTTCGCAAGTCACAAATCTCACAATAACAAATGACAATGCAGATTGAGGAAGACAGAATATAAAATTATATTCTATTAAATAATTAAGTTTAAATGCTATATGGTGGCTATACAATCTACCAACTTGGCTGTACACTCTACTTTGCCAATGGGAACCTTGCCAAGCCAGGCACTGAACAGCCCCAAAGGGCCACTGCAGGGACCTTGGCAATTCAAACCTACTCACTTAAAGCCATTAGTGCCCCAGTGTTTACGCTCCTCTCCCTTTAGCCAACAAGGCATGGATGGCTCCCAAACAGAAGTGGTAATGAGGTCCTAAGCAGCCTCACGGCTTCAGACACAGAGACGCTGGAGCAGAGCGGGCCAGTTTGGTCAGCTGCAGGGAACCAAGGTACAGAGAGGCCCGTAGTTCACTGTTGCCGGCTCACATGGGACTGTAAGGCAAATGTGATCCTGACACATTGTTCTGGCATGCATAATAGGGCCTTTTCAGGGCTCCTCAGGGGAGACCTGGGAGCCTGATCTTAAAGAAGTAACGTGACGTTGGTTTGATGGTTCTCCCTCCTCTCTACTTTTGTCTAAGAGCCTGGTTTATGAGAAGTTGTCCTATGACTCATGCCTGCCCGCATTTCTATTAGCTTTAAGGAAAATGCAAGGTAGATAAAGTAAGGCTGGTTCAAAATGATCTCTCATCTCATTCTCTCTGTGTTTTTTCAGAATGGTCAGGCCAGGCTGTCCAGTCATTCTGCTCCACCTCTTCAGCATCTTTGCACAGACGGGAGGTATGACATAAATACTTATACGCCCCATACTCCATGGCAATTTCTTCATCTTTTAGGTTGAGAACAATCCATTTAATCAAACCTTATGCATTATTCTCCTTTTAGCAAGTACTCAGGATATCCTGTATCCATATGGACCCAGCCATAGGGATCTAGAGACCCCCAAGATGGATGATGGGAGTTCTCCTGAAATTGTTTTGCTCATTCCCTTCATTTTCTTCAACGTCCCCTACCGTTCCATCTATGTAAGCCTTGATCAAATTCTCAGACTCTTAATTATCGTACCAAAAACTATGATTCATCAGTTATTGCAACGTATACTTTACAGTTTATGATGCCAAAACACAACCCTGTCCTTTCTGTCCACAGGTAAACAACAATGGTGTGATCTCCTTCAACGTCCAGGTTAGCCAGTTCACACCAGAGGCTTTTCCCCTGAGCGACAGCAGATCATTCATCGCTCCACTTTGGGCAGATGTGCACAACGGCATCCGTGGAGATGTCTACTACAGAGAGACCACTGAACCAGAAATACTGGAAAGGGCGACGCAAGATGTCCGGAAGTACTTCAAAAACATGCCCACCTTCACTGCTACCTGGGTCTTTATTGCAACATGGCACCAAGTCACCTTCTATGGAGGAAGCCAGACAACCCCAGTAAAGTCCAAATCCTGAATTTGTATCACACATTCACCCATGGAGCAGAATTGGGACATTTTGAAAGTGTTAAAACTTTAAACATTAGGCAGTATTGAATTTCAGTACCAGTCACAAATGACAGTGTTATTTAAGACATTCTTCGCTCTTGAAGCAACATTTTGGAAATACTCCAGTTTGCAGTTTTATTCAATCAAGAATGAGACAGTTAATATTTCAATGTGATTATCATTCTTCTCTTTTGTTTGTTATATGTATGTTTATCTCTTTGTAAAACTATTTTAATCCTCTTGTTTGATTAAAAGGTGAACACATTCCAAACTGTACTAATCTCAGATGGCGTAGCATTCTTCAGTATGTTCAACTACGGTGAAATCACATGGAGCACAGGAACAGCCAGTGGTGGAGATCCTCTAACAGGACTGGGTGGGACAACAGCTCAGGTATCCTCGTAGTGTTTGTGAATGATAATCCCTTTTTTAATTATAAATAAACGTATAATAAATATTTCACCTCATGTTCCTCACACCTTTCCCCTTTTCAGTCAGGTTTTAATGGTGGAGACATTGGTCACTTCTTCAACCTGCCGGGCTCACGGTCAAATGATGTAGTGAACATTGAACAGACAACCAATGTAAATATTCCTGGGCGATGGTTCTTCCGCGTAGACACTGAACTGATAGACCCTGCCAATGGCTGCAGCTACAATGGCAAGTTCAAACATAAAACACTGATGATGATGTCCACACAGATTGATCTTTTGCAAAGTGGCTGCAGCATTTTCAATTAAGCAAACACAGTCTGCGAAAGTTTTGAATGAAAAGCCTCTATCTGTCTTTCCTACATCCTCTCCAGGGCGTTATTACAGACGAGGAGAAATCTTCTGGTTGTCTGATCAGTGCTCACAGCGATGCCGCTGCCTTGACATCGACAATGAGGTTCACTGCCAAGAAGCTCCATGCGGGCAACTGGAGACATGTGAGCAGCAAGAAGGGGCCTTTTACTGCCAGCCGACCCGTACCAGCACTTGCGTGGTATTTGGCGACCCGCATTACCACACATTCGATGGCTTACTCTATCACTTCCAGGGTACCTGCTCCTACCTGCTGGCTCGGCCCTGCTGGGAGATGGCAGGGCTGCCTTTCTTCAGCGTGGAGGCCAAAAATGAGAACCGTGGAGTCGCCTCTGTTTCGTGGCTCAGAGATGTTACGGTGGAGGTGTATGGTCACCGAGTCATGTTACCAAAAGGCAGTTTTGGAACAGTCCAGGTGAGAATCTGTGCATCCCTGAAGATCTGGACTGGATCTGGACACAATGTTTGATGTGTGTGTGCTTCTTGGTTGTCGTGATGCAAAAATATTGCAGTGCATTTTTCATGATATCCAAGTACAAGTTGATGATCTAGAACACGTTTTGACAGTTTTGCCATGATAGGAAGAAATTGATGGTATTCTAAATTGGCATAGATATGAACAGACTTAAGTTTTCTACCGTCATCTATTGTTCCTTTTCTAAATTTTCCTCTGGTCCTCTCTCAAGGTGGATGGCTTGATGAAGACTTTACCAGTCCAGCTCCAGCTTGGTGCTGTTAGGGTTTATCAGTCTGGGGTTGCCGTTGCTTTAGAAACAGACTTTGGACTCTTGGTAACCTATGACGGCCAACACTATGCGTCCATCTCCCTACCCAGCTCCTACTTCAACAACACTTGTGGCCTTTGTGGTAACTATAACGATGACCCTGCTGATGATCCTGTGCTACCTGATGGCTCTTTAGCAGAAAGCGTAGTGGAGTTGGGGGGCAGCTGGCGAGCAGAGGACACGGACTGGAGGTGTACAGATGGCTGTGCCCAGAACTGTAGCGTGTGCGACCCTATTACTGAAGCCTTCTACTTTCGCTCGGACTACTGTGGGCTCATCAACAAAACTGATGGACCGTTTAGGGACTGCAGAGCCGTAGTGGACCCTACAGCCTTTGTGTATAGCTGCGTTTATGACATGTGCAGCAACAGGGATAACATCACCACACTGTGCCAAGCTATCCAGGCCTACGCTCTAGCCTGTCAGGCCCTGGGTGTTACGATACGACCCTGGAGATCTCGCACCTTCTGCGGTGAGATTCTGTTTGCTTTTCTCACACATCCTTCATCTTACATTAAATAATATGTGTCATCTGACGTAATTTCTTCTCTCCTGTTGGCTCTCAGCTTTGTCATGTCCAGAGTACAGCCATTACCAAGTGTGCACAAGTGCCTGTCCAGCCTCCTGCTCAGACCTCACTGCTCCCTTGTATTGTGTCCATCCTTGCACCGAGGGCTGCCAGTGTGACCAAGGCTATGTTCTCAGTGGCAGCCGTTGTGTACAGCGTGAAGACTGTGGCTGTGAGCACAACGGCCTCTATTACCCCCTTAATGACACTTTCTGGGCAGGCCCCAGCGGTGAAGAAGGCGAATGTGCCCTCCACTGCACCTGTGGGCCTGCTGGAGAGGTCTCCTGCTTCAATGCATCCTGTAAGGAGGGTGAGGTGTGTGTGGCAGAGGTAGGCCTGCTGGGTTGCTACCCTCGGAGGGAAGGAGTGTGCTCAATCACCCAGAACTCAGTGACATCCTCCTTTGATGGCACCTTCCTGCTGTTCCCAGATGACAGCTCTTACTACCTCCTGAAGCTGTGTGGTCCGGTACCAGCTAATGGCTCAGTGGTGGAAGTGAAGATAGGCAGGCGGCTGGTCAACAAAGGCCCCACTTGGAAAAGACCTGTGGTAGTTACAGTGGCTAACCTGGAAGCTCAGATGGGAGGGATGGACTTTGACACAGTGAAGGTTAGTATTTTCTCTAGAGAGTAAAAACCTTATTGTCAGCTGCTGAATGTCCATGGCTTTAACCTTTATTGTATTTCAGGTGAATGGTGAGCAAGTGGCGCTTCCATATGTCCATCCAATGGAGAAAATGATGATCTACAGGGCGCCAGGCAATGCTACAGTGGTGGAGTCCCATGGTCTGCTTCGGGTCCACTACACACGCCAAGGATTCCTCAACATCTCCCTCTCCACCCTCTTCTACAATGTTACTTGTGGTCTATGTGGTGTCTTCAATAGCAATGCTACGGATGACCTTCGCCTCCCTAATGGACGCCTGGCGGAGTCTACTGAACAGTTCACTGAGGGTTGGCGGTCCATTGCTGATGACCTCACTTGTAATGGGGACTGTGATGACCTGTATCGCATGTGCACAGACTTGCGTCTCTACCAGAGTCCTTGGATGTGTGGCAACATCAATGACCCAGGGAATAGTTCATTTCTGGCATGTCACGCTGTGGTCAACCCCTCACCATTCTTCAGGAATTGCTTGTACAACATGTGCGTAAAGGAAGGGAACCGTTCGGCCCTGTGTTCTTCACTGCAGGCCTATGCTACCGCCTGTCAGGATGCTCAAATAGGTCTCACTTCCTGGAGGAGTGCCACCAACTGCCGTGAGTAGATACAGCTGTACTTTAAAAGAACAACCTGAAATCTTGGTTGTTTGGCATGTAAGTTGATCATTTTGTGTCCCAAGATTAACTAGCCTGACTCTCCCAAAAAATGCCTTCTTAAAAAATTCTAATCTGTCTTGTTTACATTCTGTATTTTGTTAGCATGCAAGCTAGTTTACAACACATCAAAAAGTGAAGAGGATTTTCTATATAGTAATGTTTTAACATGTTAAATATCTATCAAGATTGCTTTGAATTTGGTAGAAGACATATGTTTCCAACAAAAAATGGCTAACACTTCTTCTTGCTATGCTAGGTGCACAAACATTGCTTTTTAAAAACAGAATTTCCTTTTTTATTTCCTCTGCAGCAGTGGTTCCCAATTTTTTTTTCTATCATTCTCCCCTTTGAAAGCCAAAAAAGCATTTTCTTCCCTGTAAGAGTCCATTTTACACTACACATGTCGTTTAGCATGCCTTGCTAGCATGCTAGCATCAGACCACTCTTATTTCTTTGTTGTTCTCTAATGAATCAGACTCACACACCTTTTCACAGCAGACACAGGTGGAATGTTAATATTAATGGTGGCCCAGCGCCTGCCTCTGACCCAGCCATAACTTGGATGAACCTAAGAGCTACAACCGCTGTTTGGTGTGAGGAGGGCTTTGCGCTGCGGGATGGCCTGTGTGTGGCACGTAGCGACTGTGGCTGCATGAGCAACGGGCGCCAGCTGGCTACTAATCAGACTTTCTGGACAGACTGGGAATGCCAGGAGCGCTGCTAGTGCAATGGCTCTGACAACAGTGTATACTGTCAGCTCGCGCCCTGTCACCCTGAGGAGTACTGCCAGGAGAATGACGGCCTGTATTTTTGCCAGCCGCGCACTGAGGCCCTGTGTGTGGTTGCTGGTTATGGACATTTGCTACCCTTTGGTGGCGTACCATTTGAGCTGCAGAGCTCTTGCACTCTTAGGATGGCCACCAGCAACTGTGGGAGAGATAACGACCATACTGCCATCACTGGAACTTTTCCCCAATCCAAACTGGCAGCTCGTAATGAGGAGAGAGACACAGGCCAGGCCATTTGGGTGAGGGGCTTTGTACTGGAGGTCTACGATCATGAGATTGAAGTCTCCCGAACCTACAAAAACACTGTTACGGTAAGTGCATGAACTGGAATAACAGTAAGCGTCACTATATGTGGCTCACAAACACCTGTAGAGTAGAATAAACCCAGCGACCATATGCTGTGACCAGACTCTTATTATTAATATTCATATTTTCACATCATTTCTTTTTCGTGCATGACCTGCGAAGGTCAGAGTTTTTTTTAATATGTGAGGACATGTTATTTCTAATCAAGCCGATAGAATAACCAGGCAGAGGGTGAATTCCTCTTTGATTGGCTTAAGGTGGATCTAATTTCAATGGGCATCTTTTATCAGGCTGGATTTGGCTCAGACAAAACCCCGACCCTGAGCGACATTTGGACTGGGTTCACAAACCGACTAAAAGATCTGAGGAGGAACAGAAATGACACACATAACCCAACACGCCCACACACACACACACACAGCCAACACACACACACATTTTCAGTTTCTTTCTCTTTCTCTCTCTTACAATTAGATTACATGAGAAACACATAGGATCTTTTTCACTTAATGTTATCCAGTAGTACCTTGGGTTTCCCCACATACTGTGAACTTATGCAGGTCAGTTGGATTAGAAACTATACACTCGTTTTAAAATGTCTCTGTAGGAATATGTGTGTCAGCTGATGGGTATACCAGAATAAGAGCTGTTCAAACTAGAACCAGTTTTGTTGAATCTCTCTTCACTCAGGTAAATAAGGAGCGTTTGTTCCTTCCTCTGAAGCTGGGCCCAGGAAAGATCAACATCTTTACTTTGGGCATGCAGCTGATTCTGGAGACAGACTTTGGCCTGAAGGTGGCCTTTGACTGGAACACTCTCCTCCTGCTGACTTTGCCACGCAACCTCTACAAGACCTGCTGCGGCCTCTGTCAGGGCATGCCACTATCCCCACCCACCCTCACCACCACCGACTGGGGCATGGCCTGGGCAGAGAGGGACACCTTCTGCCAGGTGGGCTGTGGAGACTCCTGCCCTCGCTGTGGCCTGGGAGAGAAAAGCGCACAAAACGACGGCCCTCTCATGGTGGCTGATGCCAACATGAACATGGGAACTGAGAATGGGGCAAACGAGGTCAACACGGGCATACGTTTCCACATTGGAGATGGACTGTATGTGTTTGTGGAGCCTGAGGCGGTGAGGCTGTGTGGGCTAATTGTGGATCGAGGCGGCGTGTTTGCACGCTGTCACAGCAAGGTGGCGCCAGCCTTCTTTTACCAAAGCTGCCTGCAGGACACCTGCTTGGACCAGGGAGCACAGGATACAATCTGTAACTGGCTGCAGATGTATGCCAGCACCTGTCAGACCCAAGGAGTGCCTGTCACTGGCTGGAGGACTGATACACCATGTGGTGAGTCTGGGCTCACCTTAATTATACTGTGTGCTTTGATTGTGGGTGCAGTGGTCCAGTGGTCTCAAAGTGGTTACAAAGACATATATTCTCTCATTTACGTCCAATGGCATGAACACATGTAGACAGTTTTATTTTTATTTGCCCAGGTTTTCAGATATGTGTAATATGTGTAAAAACTGTTGACAGCAGAGTCCATTGATTATCCAGTTTATCTCTGTTGTATTGAATTTAAGGCGAGGCATTTTTACATCTCTGTTTGGGTACATTAACCAAATAAGTGAGCTTTACAGGTGTTGGTTGTGGTATTTTTAAACTGCGGACAGAGCCAGACTGCTCCCCCTGCTTCCAGTCTTTATGCTAAGCTAGGCTAACCAGGTCCTAAATCCAGCTTACTCCCAGAAAAAAGTGTGTATCCCAGAATGTTGAACTCTTGCTGCTGCTGTGGAGCTAAATGAGCTCTTGTTGTGGACGAATAACTCTCCATTCAACACCTGTCCACAAATATTTACCCCTGAAGAATCAACACTTATTAACATTGGAACGTGTCCTGTGTGTACATTGTAGTCAGTGCAATCGTTAGCTAATATCTTTGCCAACCTGCCTGCTCCCAGTCCAGAGCTGTCCACCTAACAGCCATTACTCCAGTTGCATGTCGGTTTGCCCGCCCCAGTGCGCCCCAGCCCGTGGCCAGAGGGACTGCAGCCAGGACTGTGTGGAGGGCTGCCAGTGTGACCAGGGCTACGTGCTCAACGGCAAGAGCTGCATCCTGCCTCAGAACTGTGGCTGCTACACCGATGGCAAGTACTATGAGGTCAGTCTGACATCCAGCACCACATGGAATAAACTCAAAGACGTTTGCAGCCACATCTGGCTTTTTATCAAAGGTCTTAAAGGTCTCAGTTCATATGACAGTGACTCCAACAACACTGAATCAAGCTGGTATTACAAATCTGCAGTGAAACATACAACAACAATTGTGTTAATACGTCACTTTTAACAAACCACTATGATTCATTTGGAGCCCCTTAATTCCAGTGAAGTAGAGAAATGGTATGGAGAAACTAATCGGTTAATTTACTGACTGTTTCAGTCCTGATTTTAACAGAACTCATTCTTTATTTCAGCCCAAACAGCTGTTTTGGAACAGCGACTGTACCAAACGCTGCCAGTGCATCGGACGAAACCTGATCCAGTGCGACCCTCGCCGCTGTAAGGCAGAGGAAGAGTGCACCCTGCGGTACGGAGTGCGGGGCTGTTTTGCGCGACGCTCCCAGCACTGCGTGGCATCAGGCGGTGGGGTCTTCAGGACCTTCGACGGGGCGTCGCTGCGACTCCCAGCCTCTTGCTCCTTCGTCCTGTCCACCAACTGCCACAAGCTGCCCGACCTCTCCTTCCAGCTCATCGCTAACTTCGATAAATGGAGCACACCCAACCTCACCACCATTTCCCATGTCTACCTTTACATCAATGAGGAGAACATACTCATCTCTGGCAGCACGATCAAGGTGAGAGAAGTATTGGACCATCATCAGTCAGTAACTATATCAGCCAAATACTGGAGATTATTGATTCACCTTAGTATAATTTCTTTGTGCAGTCAGATTAAATGCATTGATTCTGAAATAGATGAGCTCTGCTGTGGATGTTTCAGTGACACTTAAACCCAAAAAATTAACACACATTTTACATTTGTTCCTCCAAAGCTAAATTGTATTTCAGACCTTATTCCTCCCCAAATTTTAAAGCTGTTCTCATGAATATTTTATTGCTTGCCCAGCAGTTCTCCATAGTTTTGTTTTATGCAGCTTTACTGTTTTAGTTCACTCTCACAGCTCTCATCAACCTCATTTCCATTCACAGTGCAAAAAAAAAGTTCCTACTGTATCCTAAGTGTCCATTACCAACATGGTAGACAGACAAAGAAACCAGCCACAGCATTTAACAGATAAAGGAATATTGTTTTATTTTCTTCTTTCAGACATCACCCTTTAATAGACCTATTATCTCTATTAGGAGATTGTTCTGTATACCAGCTTACTTTCTTCTGGCTGCGTGCCGTCTGCCGTCAAAGCCGCCTTTAATCAAACTTCTCCTCAAGAAACTAAACAAACAGGTCCAATTCAAATCTCCCTTTTCTTTCCCAAATACTTGAAAGAGGTCTCGCAGTCCAATTTACCAATTACCCTTGCACTAATAGCCTGTTAGATTTCCTCCAGTTCTGGCTTTAGGCCATATCATTATACTGAAAGTGCACTCACAGAAGTAGTTAATGACCTGCTGATTGCCTCGAAATGTGGCTCCCAGTGAGTCTTAATCCTTCTGGATCTGATTGAGCCATTGACCACAACATTTTTTTTTTTTAATTGCCTTTAAGAACTATTTTAGCATCAGCTGAAGTGGCTCAGGTCATATTCACCAGAACAGAGTAATTAGAGTGCCTTCTCTGATTGTCACAGTCTATACTTTGGGCTGTCTCCTTTCTTTTCTGTTATATGCCACCACTTTGTTATATCATATCAAACAAATACAGTGGATTTCCATATGCTCTGTACAGTATCTGTGATTGGTGTTGACAGTACACAGCACGAGGCCTTCCAAATCCCAAATGAGTCTATTTAAATTCCTGTTATTGGAGTTTTATAACTTTTTTTTTTTAGAGATATAACACAATGTTGGATCTCTCCAGTGAAAGTTTATCACTTTAATTTTTTTCATTGAATTTTAATTATTACAGAAGAAGAGAAAAAATGTATTTAAAGGAGAAAATAATATTGATTTTAAAGTTGTTGTTACGGACAATGTCTGAATGTTATGACATGTTAATGTTGGTCACTGAACATGAATGAAATGAAATTTCTTTGTGACCGTGTGTCCTTTCTGTGTGTTCCCAGGTCAACGGTACACCAGTATCAGTACCGTTCCTAACAGGGCTGATGACACGTCTGTCCACGTCCGAAGGTTTCATCGTCATCGACACGCCTCAGGACATCCAGGTTCGATACAACCGCTTCAACACCCTGAGCATCACGATGGGCCAGCGGCTCCAGAACAAAGTCTGTGGCCTTTGTGGGAATTTCAACGGAGACCCCAGTGACGACTACATCACCTCAAGAGGCAAGCCGGCTGTCAGCGCCCTGGAGCTGGCCCAGAGCTGGAAGACCAACGGTATGCAGAACAGGTGGGTCTTGGTTTTGTAGTGAACGTAAATACTCTCTGTGAAAACGCTCTGATAAACTACAAAGCTCTATATGACAAAGTTAATAACCGGCTGGTGAAAATGGAACATCTAGCAACTAAAAAGCCAGATATTGTACTGACACTGTCTTTCTCAGTCTATGCAGGTGCAGAGCAGCACACACAGTATTTGCAGATAATAACAAATAATACAGTAAGATATACTTTTAAGATACACATTGACAGGTTTATACCCGTCTTTTCCCTCTAGTTGTGATGAGACCCAGTACGTGGCTCTGGCCCAGTCTTGTGACAACACAGCGGTGTTGGCGCTGCAAGGTGAAGATGCCTGTCAGAAGCTCACCCTGACGAAAAGCTTCTTCCAGCCGTGCCACGGCCTGCTGGATCCTCGGCCCTTCTACCAGTCCTGCTACCTGGACGGCTGCTACAATCACCGCAAGGCTCAGGTCTGTGGCTCGCTGGCGGCTTACGCCGAGGCCTGCCGCTCCATGGGCACCCTCACCACCAAGTGGATCACCCAAGAGAACTGCTGTAAGGGCACCGCGAGACACCAATTATGCCGTCAGTGTGGAGACGTGAAATTCAGAACAGAAACAGATCTGCAAAAGTAGAATGAGTGGATCTAAATAAACTTAATTAATAATTGATCTATTATAAATAAATGGCTGATAGGTTGTGTGTTCCCTCATCATTGCTACCATGCATCAACATACTTCAAATCATCTGCTCAGTACGTACATGTTTAATAAAGCCGTGTGTGTGTGACAGTTAACATTGTGTGTGGACCTGTCTTTAGCAGAATGGATCTACGACCCCTGTGCAGGAGAGATCTGCACAAACTTCACCTGTGAGCTGGAGAACGGAGGCGACCTGTGTGGCTGTCCAGAATTACCCACCAGCACTGGAGGTGAGCGCCAACATGACGCCGTCCACGTCCCCCTTCAGTCCTGCCTGTTCTGAAAAGAGGTTTTCTTGTGATATTTTTACCTGTGGCAGGTGATGATGACATCATACAGGCGGAGGTGACCTGTAAGCACGCTCAGATGGAGGTTTCCATCTCCAAGTGTAAGCTCTTCCAGCTGGGTTTTGAACGAGAGGACGTACGGATCAACGACGAGCACTGCGCCGGCATCGAGGGAGAGGACTTCATCTCTTTCCACATCAACAACACTAAGGGACACTGCGGCTCCATCGTGCAGGTCAGTGAACTGGCGTTAATGTGTTTTCTTTCCTGCCTCATGAGTGTTCACTGTGCTGTGTTCATTGATGGTGAATGTCCCTTTGTCCCTCTGACAGTCAAATGGCACACACATCATGTATAAAAACACAGTCTGGATAGAGAGCGTGAACAACACCGGGAATGTCATCACCAGAGACAAGACCATCAATGTGGAGTTTTCCTGCGCTTATGAACTGGACCTGAAGATCTCACTGGAGACTGTCCTGAAGCCCATGCTCAGGTCAGACAGGGGAACAATATGTTTCGCTCAAATACAACAAAATGTCCCGGCTACTTTCCTCATCCTCTTTTGTTTTCCTCCATGCTCCAGTGTGATTAACCTCACCTTACCGACCCAAGAAGGAAACTTCATCACCAAGATGGCTCTGTATAAAAACTCCTCGTACCGGCATCCGTACAGGGAGGGGGAGGTGGTGCTCAGCACGCGGGACATCCTCTTTGTGGGCGTCTTTGTGGAAGGGGCAGATGAAAATCAGCTCATCCTCATAGTGAACATGTGCTGGGCCACACCGTCCCGCTACAGCAGCGACCGACTCCGCTACATCATCATAGAGAGGGGGTAGGCAAATAGAGCAAATATCACACACACGCTTTTTACTGCTGCAACTAAGGATTCTTTTTTGATTTTTCTTCCTATTAATTGTCCCAGAATCTCGGATAATAATGAAAACTTCTCTTCAATATATTGCAGTGGCCGGTGTGATGTCTTGGAATTGCTTTGTTCAGTCGAGAAATCAAAGATATTTGATTTACTATGATTTACATCACAGAAAAGTAGCAACTCCTCACATTCAATAATCTAGAACGAGCTATTTTTGCCTGATAAATTGACTTAAACAGTTAATTACTGATCAATCAATGCATAAAATAAACCTTATGGACTCATGAAACAACTCGTGTACTTCCTGCTAACTATGCTGAGACTGTATTTTACTGGCTTTGTTTGCACTATATAAGGACCTGACATATAAGAACTCATACCCTTACAACCCTTCATTAGCAAATGGAGTTCAAGAATGAACTTTCACACTTCAACACTTTATAGTGAGTTGTAAATTGGGATTTCAGGCACCACATTTAAAAATAATATTTGAATTTTTTTTTTTTTTTTTGTTCCATTGTGGGAATTCATTTTGAGGTCAGTATGTATACCCCTGGAACACTGTCATTCTCCTCTATTCATTCACAGACTTTTACTGTGTAACCTATGCACATACAATAGTTCAACAATTCACCTGTTGATAAGTAGCAGGCCAAGTGAAGTTGGCTGTTGAATAAAGACTGTGTGCTGCTAAAAACCACCATATAACATGACCTCTCCATAAACATGGTGTATTCCTTGAACATCTGACTCTCACTAGGTGTCCAAACATTAAGGACAACACCATTGGCATGGCAGAGAACGGCGTATCACTCACCTGTCGCTTCCACGTCACCGTCTTCAAGTTCATCGGGGATTACGACGAGGTTCACCTCCACTGTGACGTCTCCCTGTGTGACTCAGAAACTAACGCCTGCAAAGTGGTGAGAAACTGGAGGATAAAAACACAAACTTAAATCAGAGAGGTGATGAAACAGTGTCTGGTGTGTTAATGTACTGTTTGTGTTCTGTGCATACAGAACTGTCCACACAAGAGAAGAATGTACTCAGAGGACAGCGACCATAAAGAGCACATACTGACTGTGGGACCCATAAGAAGGAGAGGTATGAGTCCAGTCCTGGTTTAAAGAGTGAACCAAATCAGTTTTTTTGCACTCCTCCCAGGTTTTTGGTTCATCCCAGAAAGCCCAAAAATAAAAGGTCCCAAGTTCACTGTAAACCTTCTTACTCTAAAATCTTTTCCAGCACTTTTTAAAGCCATTGACTCCAGTTCCTCAGCTTTTCCAGGACTTTTCCATGACTCACATGTCCTGTCATGTCCTCCCAGAGTCAGACTGGTGTGAGGACAACAATGGAGGCTGCGAGCAGATCTGCACCAGTAAGGGAACTGGGCCAGTCTGCAGCTGTGTGACTGGGATGCTGCAACGAGACGGGAAAAGCTGCCGGAGTAAGGACCACACACACACATGTACATACACACACAAGTACACAGACAAGTGACTTTAAGGTTATTTCTGCTTTACTGAAACAGTCTTATTTTAAGAAAATGTCCCCTCATAAAACAGGTTGAAATAATTCGGACAGTTTACAGATTACCAGTAGCACCAGTCAGGTGGCTGGATTTCAGATTCATGTCCACCAGCAAAAACTAAGTAGAATAATCCAATTAGCCGAACTTAAATTTCCGTAAAATGTTGCTAAAGTACCTTACTTGATGCAGGAGTGTATCTGTGTTCCCAAGGTCATGTGTTCCCCAGTTCAATAGTCTGGGGAACATAGGATCCTGGGAACTTAGGAATAACTCCCTTGGTGCATCTTATTCGCTACCTTAAAGTTTTTTACTGTCATGTTGCATCTTAGCACTTACAATACTCGTGACTCACTCCTCTGCTCTGGCTGCACAACTTTCCCTCATACTTGTTGGTACAAAAACGTAACATAAGCTGGACATTTGATGCATAAAGGAGGCATTAAGTACCTGCCGCCTGCGTCACTGCACACTAACTGGAAAGCTAACTTAACACTGCTTTGATAGAGATACGATAAGCAAATTAACCAAATAGCCTTTGTGGTCGATCTCATTTACCTCAGCACTTTCCATTGCCATTGTGTGCAGGGCCTCGTGTGCTGGCTGTTTGCCAGCTACAGCACTGTTCAGACCGGTTTGGTTGCATTATGGAGAGTTATATTTAAACTCTATAATCAGGTGGGAATGAGCTGGTGACGCTGCCAGAGCCCAGTTTAAAATTAAACAATGAGTCCCATATTCTGCACAGGGAACATTATGACCACATGATTCACTACTGGGTTACAATTGTATGTGTCATTGTCATGCTTATGAATGAAGATATCACTATATTTTGGTATTTACTGTGTTAATGTTTAAAGCTGCAAAAGTGTGGGGGCCCACGTTTGTCAAAAGAAATTTTAAAAAGGGAATTAACAGAATAAAACCTATCATAGTTATTATATTGGTTTTACAGCATGAAAAAGTTCCAGTGAGTGATCTCTTCATGAGGCCTAGAGGTATAACCTGCCTATACATATGAAGTCTGGGGTTTATAACTGTGCCTTTATCAAAGCCAAACAAACTAATACAGGCATAAAATGATGTACTTTCAAAAAAAAAGCACTGGGAAAAAAAAGATATTGTAGAAAAAAGACTGAAAAAATAAATACTAGAACAAAAACATTCACAATTCATTAAAATACAATTTAGTCAACAAAAAAGCAACAATAAATGTGTATTGATTAAACTTTGAAAAAAGAAAAAGTAGCAAAAGTGCATCTTCTACTGTGCATGTTGTCTTCTTTTCCCAGCTGTGAGCTCGAGCTGTAACGTTACACCTGTGGTTCCTCTGCTGATTGTCAGCGCCGCGATCTCCGTGTTCCTGGCTCGTATTCACGCTCCTCTCTTCTCCTAACACCCCGAGAGCAGAGGAGGGCAACGAATCAAACAGATCAAACACATAAAAGACTTGAAGATGCACAACGTATCAGCGTTGATTAGCCCGTAGATCAGCCGTGCGTGCCAGTCAGAGAATCTAGACAGAATACACTGTACATTCACAAATCTTTGAATCCAAATAACAACGGTACAAGTGAGGGTTAAGTCTGCTTTTGAGATGCGTGGACAGCCCTGTTTCTCCTCTCTCCACTTCACAGTGTGGTCTTCTTTTCCACTTCCTCCATTACTCACATACATAAGGACATGTCATCATGTATTATCGGTCACTTAAAGCCACTATATGTAGAATTTTTATGTGATTATAACGTCTTTTAGAATATTCTGATGTTGTCTGTAGAGAAAACGAATGCATTGATGTATGCCACAGTGTCTTTTTTTTTTTTTTTAACTCCCACTGGATGACGCCAAAGAAAATGTTCTAATCCTACTCGTAGTGGGTTTAATGTATATTTAATGTAAGACAACTAAAACCACATGGTTATGGTTTGGGAAGGAGGTCAGTTAAATAACAAAAATCTCAATTACATGAAAGAAACATGGGATGTGAACCCAGGACACCGGTGTGGAGGACAAATGTCCAACTTCCTGACCTCTGCGCTCTGTCTTTACATTCCTGTGAACAACACTTTACGAACATTGCCACTGAATGTAAATCACCAATACAGAATAGTGTCATGATGAACATAATTGCCAAGAGACAGGGTGGCATTGTCTAGATACTAACATTTGATCACAGGTCTGTGCATTTACACCTGGTATTAATACGTGTTCTCATTATCTTGATTGTGCCTGGCGTTGTGATTGACTCAATATACAAAGAAATGAAATCAACAATTCATCACATCCACAAAAGGCCTCATGTAGACTTTCTGCAGGCTTCCTGACAGTTTCTCTGTTATACTGCAAGATGTGATTAACTTCAAACTTTCCACCTAATCACTCAAACAGTTGAACTGCACATGCATCTTAACGAGAGCTGTTCAACTCATCTCCTTCTACCTTAGGGCCACAAACCTATCAGTCACCGCTCATATTACCAAAGAGCTTCTCATTTAATCAATGCGTTTGTTTACAGAAAATTTATCAGTCTTCAGATTTTCTGCTTTATCTTACATGATAATAAACTGAATAGCTCTGGAGTTTAGACTGTGAGTCAAACAAAACAAGAAAAAACAGAACAAGAAACAATTTATTGATTCCTTGAGAAAATAATCAGCAGATTAAAGGACCAGTGTGTAGAATTTAGGGGAATCTATTAGCATAGATGGAAAATAGAATTCATTAATCACCTGTAATTAGGAATCTTTTCATCATCTTAGAATGATACCTTCATCTCTCCACCGAGAGCAGGTCTTCTTCCACTGAGTCCGCTATGTTGCACCGCCATGTTTCTACAATGGCCAAGAGTGGACAAACCAAACACAGAGAGGGATTTCTGTGTTTTTACGTTACCTGAAGGCCAGAGCAGGCTCTCCTACACACTCAGAGAGGGCGGGGGTTAGGGGAGCAGTTTTCAGTTGGTTGCCATCTGCAATCTCACCACTAGGTGGCACTAAATCCTGCACACTGGTCCTTTAATCGATAATGGAACTAATCATTACATCCAGCACTAAAAGCAGCAGACTGGCACATATCCTGCATAAATATCCATTGATAGTACCTTTAAGAACAGTCAAGAATTTCAATTCATCTCCGCGGGAACAAGTGTCACAAGTCGAAATTGATGTTGCTCTTGTATGGGCTCTACTTCATTTATTTTGCAGAAGAAGGGCCTGCCTGTTGCTAGAGAGAACAGGACGAGACATAGCTAGTTGACCTTTATACATATTTGGCATATGCAGTATGTACTCTAAAGAATGTGGCCAGACATAGTGATGTCATTTACATCTGGCTGAGATCCAATCACAACGCGACCCACACCACCTCCAGATATGGTTTCGCTGGAGATGCAATGCATTGAGTGTGTATTTACACCGTGTGTTTTTCCATATCCAGATAGATTATTACCAGGTGTACTTGTCCTCTAAACGTCCTGCTCTGATAGTGTCTAGGATTAAAGCGTGTGAATATAAACTCTACTGACTGCCTGTTGTTGAACCGTACATCTACTGGCTGCCTTTAACCAGAGCAGAGCTGATCTATTTACTTCCTATTTGACCTCCAGACCAACTACTGTAATTACAGTGTTTACCATTCTAAACTAGCAAACTCTACACCAGCTTGTGGCAGCAGAAAAAGGTGGTGGATCGTGTATTTCATAATGCAAACAGTGGCAGAGTACACTGTAAACGAGTGGTCTACATTTATGTTGGATGACAAAGTGGAGTTTATGAATGAAGTGAGTATTTATGTGTGAGGAGAGCGCCTTGTGAAATGAATACTCTAATATTTTAAACTCAGATGTTAGTGTCATAGCTTCGTGCCCAGGATGTGTTGTGGCTGTAAAATATGCAATCAGTTGTGCCATTAAAATATTTCTTCATTTCTGTCTTAATCAGTCAGAGTTTCCTCATGTCATTGCATGTATTTTTTGACACCACTCTCATACATACTGACTGATTCTGAACATCAGTTTTCCCTGTAGGACTGGACATGTGAGGATATAAAGCTTTAATACTGTCAACAGAGTGAGTATTGGATTCTCCAAGTACAGTCCCCCGTCAACTTCTTTCTATTTGGCACCTTATGTTATAAATGTCACCTTCAGTGTTCTTTACTGAAGCCAGATGAAATTCTCCATTTTGGTGTAGTTGCTAGTTATTAGCTCTTTTTTTTTTTTTTGCTACATTCTGTGTACAAATGTACAGTCATTGTCAGTTTGGTGGTTTATGTCTTGACTGTTTTTAATAATCAGTATCTTTTTGTGTGTGTTTAAAAACGTGACCAAAAGATGTTTTATCCTTTGAGAGCAAGCGTCACCCTACCGTAAATAAATGAAGAAGTTCTCAAAGTCAGTGTGAGTCAAGTTTATTTGATGCGCCTCATGTAGCTGTGCTCATTCAGTGCTATGAGACCGGGCTTTAAATCCACCACACTGAGTGTAATTTACAATTTCCTTTGCACAGAAAACATATTTCACTCCAATAAATAATTCTAAAAACTCTTTTTGTTTAACTGACAGGAAGTAAAAACTTACTTGAAAGTTGCAACATTAATGCAAGTAAATTCTTTCCACATTGTAACATGCTGTGTGCCGTGTCTTCGAGGCATTTACGTGCACTGTTGTCATGTTACATAATTATTACAATTGTTGTGTCGTACTTTTGCCTTCACTGTGTGTGTAGGTGCACAGCTATGCAGCTAAACACACCTCCAATAAAGGCTGAAGGTGGGAGACGGCCTTTGACGTTTTCACTGGAAGCAAATGTGAGACTGTGTAAACAGTATTTACACTGAAAACAACCAGTCAATCCACCAGACTCACAACTATCAAGAAAAGTTGAAGGGCTGCCAGTGGCTTTCTACCTACTCCACACTGTTTTAGCACAACACATGTTTCCCATAATAATGTTATTATATGAAAAAACAGTCACATATAGTGCAAATTGCTGCATTATAATGCACCAATCACATCATCTATAATTGTCCTTGATGGAGACCTGATATTGTTGTTATTCCGATCATTTTCAGTGTTAACAGTCAACCTTTAAACTCTGTTCTTTACTGCATTATTACTGACTGATTATCACTTCCTGCATCAGCTGCAGGGCTTTTTTTTTTTTTTTACATAAAATTATACAAGAGTTGGGAAACTTTTTTCAGCCCTGAGTAGTGTCTGCAGGTTCAAACAAAAAGAAAGAGCAGCTTATATGTTGCCTGAGAGGCAAAATCTAGAATAAAATACCAGAAGTTCACTTGCTACTTCTTGTAAATTGTAAATGCTGCACACGCAGGGTAACTGAGTGCCACTCAGACGAACATCTTAACATTTTCATCCACTCAGAGCTTCTCCCATTTGGATTTTGGTGGTTGAACAATCAGAGTACACCGTTGAGAGATATTTAAGTGAATCAATCAAACTGAGGAGATTAAAATAGGATTTTGAAAAGTGAGGAGGAAATGTTCCCTCCATCCCCAGTGGAAATGACGTCCTTGACACAAGCACAGCCTAAGTTGGCACACTTAAGGCGATATATGTAAAATAGAGAAGCTGCAGCTGCAGCTCACTGTAAGGGAAGAATAGTCTCACACAAGCAGTTAGCAAAACTGCTCTCCACACAGATAAGAATCAGTTTAGAGGTCCTCCAAAAGCCATTATTGCACTCATATCAACTGCAGTGACTGCAATATATTGTGAAACTTCATCACTTTAATTCCACTGCTGTCTAAACACACACACAATGCAAAGTGCCTGCACAGGGCAGGTTGACCCACTAAACCCTCTCACTGATAAAAACCTTCACAGCAGAGTGAATGTAGTGAAATGTAAGTGACACATTTCAAATGGAATTGAATAAATATTCGAACAGCTACGTTCGATTCAGCAGCTAGTTTTAACGCAGCATTGTTCCTTTACAAAAGCAGCAAAGCATGCTGGGACATGTTTGACAATACAGTTTAAACTACAGGTAGGGCAGTCAGGGCACCGATTATTTAAATGTGATCTGTTTATATGTTTGTATTGAAAACAACCTCCCTTTGTGCTGAACATTAAGCCTGTTGTGTATCTATGGTTACATAAGTTTGCAGGTGTGTGTATCTATGGGTGTGTGTGTGTGTGAGTATATCAGGCTATTTTATATCACTTGGTCATTGTCACCTATTACACATCCTGACCTATTTGTTGTACAGACATCATTGTTCTATTTACAGTAAAGTTGTCACTTGATTATGAGAATTACATATTCAGGAAAAAAAATCAAACATATTTTTCCAAGTGAGTCATAGTATCACTCCCACTACCTCCATTTATCAGCCTTTTAAAGGCTCTCATTAGCTTCAAATGTGGATTTACTGCACATTTTCACTTTCAGAATGATCACGACTTTCTGAAAATGAAGAGAGATTTGATGTAAATAGTTGCGTTGAAGATTTTGACGGATAATATAGACTGTGAAAAATAATTCATGTTGCTCAACTTGTGTGAGTAAATGCAACTCAAAAAGTTAAGTAAACTTTCTTTATCTTGTCAAATGAACAAACAATTCCACACAATTACAAGTTAAGATAACTTCAGCTATATTCACAGCTAGCTGTTAGTTTTTCTTTATCTTGACTTGTAGCAGCAGGTTTAGCTTCACTTAAGAAAAATGCATTTTATCAGAATTACAAAGTTGTCAAATATGCTAGCTCATTACAGAACAGTGACTGAACCATTCAGTGACATCTGTGAAGTTTTTGGTGAAACTATTACAAAACTACAACCTCACAACAAAAGAAACGGTAAAACAACCAAGTAACTTTTACTCAGGTTTTTCTGAAACCAAACTTTTCCGGTTTCACAGGGGTCAAGGGTCAATTACCAGAATGTGAAATAATTCACAAAAGCATCATAACCAATGAATAACACATGCAACTGTTCAGTGAGCTCTTTACAGCCTTTTCTGCCACTTAGTAGAACAAACTAACTTTGATGCTCATCAACCAGGGCTACTGATATGTCAGTTGAGAGACAGTGAGATTGCAACCCACACTTCACATATACACCAAAATTAGCGTGTATATGTCGGCTCTTTAAACACATGTAAACCCACTAATGTTGCATTTTGCAGTGTTGCATATGAAAAACAAAATCAGTTGCATGTTCTTCCCACAGACTGAAAAAAACAAACAAGAAATGTTCCTGGATATTAATGCAACAATGTCCGAAGGTACAACAATTAGCAGACGTCATGTTTCCGTCACTGCCGATCAGAGTCATTTTACCTAGGAAAGACTGCTGATTATACCCTTTCCCTCTGAAGACAAAAGCCTCATGTTAGTGGGTGTGATGGGTTTTTTGTCCAGTGTGAAAGGAGCTTTAAAGAGTGGGCTGGAGCTGAAGTGGGAAAGAGGTCAAACCTGTATTGTATTCCTCTCTTATCACGGTATAAATTTAAGCCTCTTCTTGTCACCTACTGGCCAGTTAGTTCTAAATACGAATCATTACTTTAGTAAAAAAATAAATAAATACCAAAGCATGTTTTTCATAATGAAACTGCAGCAGTGCTGTATTATCATCAGCTGCTCTGCTCAGACCGTACTAAAAAGTAGCTTGCATGCATCTTTAACTCATTTCGTCATGTTGCTGGTATTTGATCAAGCATGACTCACTGTTCTGTATAAAGGCAGCTGAGTGAGTGACTCACTGTAAAGTTTAGGTAACCTCCAAGTTTATAGAAAAAAGGAACTCTAAGTTTGCTCAAATGTGAGTCAAGGTGTTCCCTCCTTGACGTGCATGCATGCAGGATGTGGGCCTCGCCTGGGGGTGGAGGAGCTGAGTAGAAGTACATGTTTGCATGTGTTTGAATGAAGGGCTCGGCTTTGTTGTCACGGGAGGAGTGTGTTTCCAATTGTAATTGTTGTAATTATTTGGGAGAGGGCTCTCACAGTGATTTCTCCCTCTCACTCTCGGCAAACCTCAAACCTGTACAGTGTGTGAGAGGATTCATTTTTATGGCGTCTTGTTATATAACACAGCATCCAGGGGTGATTATTAACGATTGTTCGATCGTGGAGCGTACAGTTCTTGACTGTTACCTTGATCATATCTCTCTCATCAAGTTTAATACCTCCTAATTCATAAAGTCTATAAATGTTACTATAAATGTCAGTTTTACCACGTTGTGTTGACGTGATTAAATCAACTTTGTCTTGTCGAGGTGGTTTGAAAACAAAAGGCCAGGGAGGTCATTAAAAAAAATCAAATGAAAAAAAATCAAAATCAAATTTCTAATTGGAGCTTTTTTCAAATTATTCTTCTGACTTAAGTCTTTATTTTGTTGTTTTTTCTTTCCCTTCACTCTCAGAGAGGCACAGCGGTTCATGATCTGGGTTCATCCTGTGGGAACACAAAATATCCGGAGTAAATTTGATCTAAAAGCAGCCACACTAGCAGACCAGTAACTAACATGTCACCAGGTCTAACAAGTTATCTCTTCACTCCTCCTCAGTGTGAGCTCTTTAACAAGCTCTTCCTGACATAATAAAGCTGGAATTTGACCTTATTTAAACGTCTGTCCTGTTGAACCTGCAGCGACTGGAATGTGACAGAGTTATCAGGTTGCATTCCTCCTCTGTACATGTAGGTGGTTAATTGGGAGGTTTGTAGAAAGGGACTCCCTGACTCACTGTTTCTGTTGCGTTTGCTTGGATACGAGGATTGTTTAAGGTGTTCCCTCAT
>BRZM01000002.1:3073039-3324407 GCA_033238685.1 Lates japonicus | reverse complement strand
CAAATATCTCCATGATCGCGGTCATGCCGTCGAATCGAGGAACCACAGTGTCTCTACCGATTCTTGCGCAGAGCTCTACGAAGCATGGGACAATGTCTCTGATCATGGACAACGTCTCTCTTGTCTTTGACAAGGTCTCTGCGATCATGGACAATGTCTCTGATCGTGGACGATGTCTCCCTCATCCTCAACAACGTCTCTCCGATCATGGACCATGTCTCGGTGATCGTGGACAACGTTTTGCCGATTGTGGACGATGTCGTGGACAAAGTGGGGACACCTGGAGGAAATCAAAGAGAAACATACAAAGGAAAATGATCAATACACTACTACCTATTCTTCATGCATAATTAAATCATGAAAACACAGATTCAAATCAATTTTATTTATATTGCGCCAAATCACAACAAAAGTCATCTCAAAGCACTTTTCATATAGAGCAGGTCTAGACCATACTCTTTAAAATAGGTATTTACAGAGAGGGACCCAACAGTTCCCACTATGAGCAAGCACTAGGCGACAGTAGCAAGGAAAAACTTCCTTTTAAGAGGCAGAAACCTCGAACAGAACCAGACTCAGGGTGGGTGGCCATCTGCCTCGACCGGTTGGGTTGAGAAAGAGAGAGGGGGGAAGGGATAAGATAAATCTTCAACTTTACAGCTGAACCAGAACATTTAACAAACAGAGGGCTGTTTCAGAAAATGAACAGTTGACCTCCTGAAGAACCAACAACAAATATTTTGGGAAAAAGTAACTAAAATGATTATTGATTGTCTCTCAACAATCACTGAAGCAATCATGTATGTTACTGTGAGCTGCACAACAACTAATATTGTTTTGTATGGTGTAGTCTAGTGTGTCTAGCACATACACATAATTGTGTGTTTTATATTGTTTGGTGAGAAGGTGAGGAGAGCTACAGTCAATTTGTCCACAGACAAAACATTGACTATTCTGATACATATTTTTTAAAACCAAAAATAACCAAATATTTGCTTCAAGACAGAGGTTTGAGAGGTGAGAATTTCATAGTTTTCTTTGTCATATGATAAATAGTAAATAAGCAAGAAATCTGAAAATGTCACTTTGAGCTCTAAGCAATTACAGATAGTTTTTTTCTGATTTAATAGAGATGATTAATCAGTTTTTATTATATTCAGTACTAAATTCATTCAACACTAAGGTTCGAGCTGGGATTTACCCAGGGACACTACAAGAAAAAAACAAAAGTGACTGCTGACATGAATAATTCAGCTCATTAACACATATTTTTCATACTGGGTAGATGTTTCAGACACATACCTGTTGGTCTGTAAGGTGATGTTGGTGTCTCTGTCCAAGCTGCAGGAGCTGAACAAGTAGACCTGGAAAACAGAAATACAACACTTGATAAAGTGATTAACTAACTAATACAAAATAGTAATGGAAACTTTTTACCACTAAAACCTGCACAGCGTAGGAGAATACGACAGTGAAAACTAAACACTAAAGCCTTGACAATTACAAATGAAACTTGACAGACCTAAAAGGGAAAAGCAATGTAAAAAAACTGAAAGCATAATTTTGACTTTAAAAGCTTATATTTTGGTGTAATGATTTCTAATCTCATACACTGTGGAGGGGCACAGAGTCAAGATGTAGTTTTCAAGCCTTTAACACCAAACTGTGCTCAATCAAGCATTAAGTCCAAACAAACAAATGACGAATCACATTGGCTGAGGGAGAAGACAGGAGCGTTTGTTTTGTTGAAGCTCGTGTCCCTGATGAAAACGCAGCAGAATCGTTGTCATTTAAAAATGAGTGCAGCCCTACCAGATAAGGACGCAAAATGACCGCAAAGAGCAAGTCTGTTACAAAGCGACACATTAACAATCAGAAGGAGATGCTTAACTACCACAAACAGACTTAAATGACTAGGATGGACCGCAAGAGTATAAAGGGATGCGAAACATCTGCAAAGTGACTGCAAAGAGATGCAAACAGACTACTTAGAGATGCCCCTTTTGTTTGTTATTTGCACCACATTAGGGTCCCACAACTCATGCCAAGGACACTGAGACGCAAAACTGCCCAAGGTGACAAAAAACGGAGACGCTAAATGCAAAACGACCGCAAAGAGACACAAGAATGACAAGGAACGGACACAAAACGACATAAAACGACCACAAGGAGACATAGTACGACGTAAAACAAACTCAAAGAGCCAAACGATCACAACCATATGCTAAGCCGCCACAAACGGACTTAAACTGAGTCAGCCTGGCAGTAGATGCTAGTTGTGTTATCATCCATCCGCGTTAGAGGACCGAGTCAGGGACGTTTAAGTGATAAAAACACAAACACACTCTTACCCAAGAGATAAAAACGACTGAAAATGGAAATAAGACCAAAAGATGTCCAGACCAACGCTAACGCTAATGCTAATGCTAAAGCTATCCCATAGTTGGTCAGCACGTTAGCCTTACCTTTGCGCTGCAGGTGTGCTCAACGTCCAGACTTGTGTTTGACAAAAACAGCTCCAAAGCTTGTTTTAGCTGCCAGACTTCATGAGTGATGACATTTCTCACAGCGCCAACAAACCAAGGTAACGACTCAAACGTTGGCTTTGCTTGTTTTTCCAACTTCAGGTGAATTCGACATGACGTGTTACACCTTTCGCACTGGCGCTGTGCAACGTCACCATATCACGTGACAGTAAAATCTCGCGGGAACGCTTTTTTTGGACACGTTTTCTGCATGGATGTATTCTAAGATTATAAGACAAAATCTTATGATACATCCATGAATGTTCAGCATTTAAAGATAATAGGATTATAATGTTTACAGTTTCATTTAATTAACAGCAATAATATCAAGAGGTCACCAAATAATTAGGATTCATTATGTCTTCGTCTGACTTCATGATGTGATCTGCCGGTGACTGCTGGGAGTATAAAGAAACCGCAGTCAAGTTGGACACATTCTAGCCACTTCCTGTAATGTAACCGAACACACCAAGTTGCATTTTCTTTACATTTAAGTATTATAATATTTAGCAAAATATCTTCACATTTAAGTATATAATATATTGCAGCTTCTTAAAAACGTGCCTACATTCCATGAAGAAAAAGATCTGTTATGTTTTGCAGATTATACATTAAGTGATTGTGGCTCTTTGTGCATCACACCTCAGAGAGTTTGGAAAATGCCTTTTCACTTGTTGGAAAAAAAAAGCCCCTGATGGTTTGATGTAGTACTGATGTA
This sequence comes from Lates japonicus, assembly GCA_033238685.1. Lineage (NCBI taxonomy): Eukaryota > Metazoa > Chordata > Actinopteri > Centropomidae > Lates > Lates japonicus. The sequence goes on along the minus strand of BRZM01000002.1, from coordinate 3,321,164 downwards.
ACAAACACTGTCAGTGAATGTCCAGACAACATCACTGCTGCTGCTTGTGCTTGGCAGGTTATTATAGGTACGAGATGACATCGTTCACTTGCAATTTGTCTTGTGCTGTTTTGTTTTTTCATCTTGTGCCCAGACCTTGCAAATCCTAGCTATTATTCTGTTCTCTTACCATGTTTACAGCACTGCGTGTTAGCTGATGATTTATAATTTACTGTTTATGACAGTAAATATACTTGCAGAGTAGAACATAGACCAGTGCCAGCTGGTATATATGCTGCTGGATTATATTAAGTCGTAATTATATTTTAGGCAAATGTTTAGTGTTATATTTTCAGTGAGTGAGAGGACAACCCCCATTGGTGAGTACAGACAGTAAAAATGAAACAGATAAAAACTGAACACACGTCAAGCTCAAAAAAAAGCTTGTTTATTTTTTTTTTTCCACACAAGAAGCTCCAAATGAAAAGCTTTTAACATTTTCTTTGAAATGGAATCAGAAGAAATGTCACCTTCCTCATGTATTAACACTGATAAATACAGGGTTTCTACCAATCACAACTGATCAGAAGAAAGGTTGCTGTTAGGTGCAAGGTGTCATGAAAGTAAAAGAAAAAAAAGAAAAGAAAAACATTACCACCAAATGCTTAAGACCAACAGAAATCTCCCCATCTGGACAGGATCTTTCTGAAGTAAATAGCCCTCCTCGTATTCACATCAGTACAGCAGGCCTGTGAGGGTGGAACCTGCATTAAAGTGCAGACTGGGGCAGAGGAAGGGCAGCTTCAAGACCTAAATGGACACCAGGGCGTGGAGGGAAACGTTCCTTCCCCCTGTGTGAACCTTAGCTTATGCTTAGCACACTTGCACTGTCATTATTGTAGTACACTGTCAAAGTGGCTCAGTAATTTATTACTAATGTAGATGCAAACATTTTCATCATTGCATTTATTATCAGGTCTTAACTGTGGGTTCATACTGTGAGCAACATGATCATCAAGTCACTGAAAGTGATGCGGAAACACTGACAATTTAGATAAACAGCTTTTGTGTAGTGTTTGCTATTTATTGCTGAACAACTGTCTTTCTGAAAAGTATCTACTGCTGGCAAGTATTCGTCAAGAAGTAATTAATGTAACTCTCCATAAAACCACAAAATGTCAGTTTTAAGTTTCTCTTTGTGTCAAGATTAAACAAACAAGATACAAAGTGTTAATTTGTAAAGTTTGGAGCCAGGCTAGCTGTTTCCCCCCTGCTTCCAGTCATTATGCTAAGCTAAGCTAATCACTTCCTGGCTCCAGCTCCATAGTTAATGCACAGACCTAGTCTATTTCTCAAAATGTCAAATTCTTCCTCTAAGCAACTCATAGTCATTACATCTTCTTCAGACTAACCAAGTCAAGAGTGCCTGAATTCATATGTTCTTCTAGTGTGAATAGTGTTTTTGTGGAGGCTGTATTGCTCATTGTAAAGAGAACCACATTGTAAGATGGATAGTCGAATTCAATTCAAAGGTTTGTTTTTGATCCTCAGCAGCTGTTGTGAAGTAAATGTGAACATGGTAGTGGCTGAGCTGGTAGTGGTTGCTCTCAGTGCAATTTTAAATTATATAGCAAAGTATAACATCTGCTGTGTTCAGCATCTTAGTGTTGGTAGGTTAATGTCATAGCACTAAAAAGAAAGTTTAGCTGAGGCTGAGTTTTGCAGGGATTTGGTAATAAACCAAAGTATTAGACAATTGTAAATTTTGACCTGATGATGGTGCAAAATGAAAAGTTAAAGTCATTAGGATGCCTCATCTGGGAACCATTTTGTGCCAGATTTTATGCCAGGCCATCTAGTTTCAATCTAGATTCAATAACAAGTATCAGAGAATAGCAAAAATATTTGTATTGCCAATTTTCTTTTAAAATGATTAAATCAAAATCAATTGTCACTGATTAATACATAAAATTATAATTTAATAGACTAATGTGACTCTGAGGTGCAACTCTGAAGTCACTGGTTAATGCTGCGTTACATCTGCTGCTAGCTGAAGGATCACTTAAAAAACAAAAACAAACCAAACAAAAGATCTGTCTGTCTAAAATATTACAACACATAATTAAAATCTACTGATTCTGTGTGACCCATCGACCATGTTGCTCACAGTGTGAATGCATATAACTTTTCAAAGCGCTAAAAGATTAATTCCTCCTTACGATCTGAGATTCACTTCATGTTTCACCAGACCAAACGTCTGAATTTAACTTCTAAATCTGAAGGGACTCCAACGGTCAGATCATTGCTGTAATTAAAACATGTTCAAAAACTAATAATAAAAGCAAAGAAAAAAAAAAAAAAGACATATTACTCAACCAGGTCTGTCGTTGCTGGCTGTCTCCAAAATTGTCTCCTTCAATTGCACACATGTATAGTATAGTACAAAGGCATTGGTTTAGGCATTCAATCATCTTGGCACTGAGAAAATGACCTGTGGAAAAACCAAACAAAAACCAAACAAAAAAAGGAGAGCTTGATATATATATATATAATATTTCTTTCGTTTTTGAGAGTACATTCGTCATCCTTCCATGAGAGGAATTATGTAACTAATACAGTATGGTGCTCATGAGGGTCAGGGAGTGGGAAGAAGCAGCTTTAGAGAGGAAAAGAAACATATTCAGTCTGGTAAACTAAAGCATCAACTACCAGAGCAGGCAGTGGAGGGCCTCAGGTGCCAAGGAAGGAAGGAGGGGTGAGGGTAAAGAAAATGATCAAGTAACAAAGGCATCCCTATCACACAGTCACACTCCCCCCGCCCCACCCAAACTCCACCCACGCTCTGTGCTTAGATCCCTTCCTTCTTTCAGAACCGGTCCGTAGTAGTCCGCTAATAAGCTCTTGGCACTTTTTGGACATGATAAACGTTTGAACGAAATGACTTTGAAAACGGTTGTTTTCATGGTTGTTTCCTTCACTGTGCCGTGCTCTCGGTCCGCAGAGCTCCGATCACACTTTGGATGTTTTCTTCTGGAACCTGGAGAACACACAGGGCTTTAAAACCATCTGTAAGCTGCTTATTAGGGGTGCAATTAAATATTATTTTTCAATTGATTTGTTGATTATATTTTTTTATGGAAAAGTGAAAATCCATCACAATTCTCTAGAGCTCAAATTGACGTCATTAAATGTCTTGTTTTGTCCAACCAGCAGCCTAAAATTCAAAAATTTTAAATGTACTATAATATACAAGGTGCGATCAAAAAGTTCAAAGACTGTTCTCAGAACTTTTTGATTGCATCTTGTGAGACGAGGAAAAACAGCAAATTCTCATAATTGAAAACCTAAAACCATCAAATATTTGTCCTTTCTGCTTGAAAAATGAATAATTGGTTATTAAAATAGCTAGCAGTTAATTTTCTGTTGCAGCTCTACAGCATACAGCATGTATATACAGTGTTAAGTCAAAATGAACTTTATTTGTGGTTCCTTTCTTACCAGGGCATGGTCAAACTTGAAGGTACTAATGTAGTAAGCTGGAATGTCAGCTGTCGCCAGGGGTTCTGATATCTGAGCCACGATGCCACACTCATCTGCAGAAAACAAAAGCCAAAGCAACACAGATTCTTGAATTTCCCTGTTGTAATTCATTCACTTTTTTTTACGGTCTGATTTATTACTTGGTCACTTGAATGTGTTGTGAGGCAGTAAGGCAAGAACCACTTTTGTACTGGTCCCAAGAGTGACAGAGAATACATTTTGCCATCATATGACCTTGTACTAGCTACACCTAACCAGCCTTCTGGTGAGTCAAAACAAACAAACAAAAAAAGTTGCTCACCAAATCCTAAAGGTTGTCCCCCAATGCGAACCATTTTCCAAAGCTCACCAGAGGCACTGGTGAAGAGGACATTGTTTGGAAACCTTGAAGAGAACAAAGGAATTAAAAATGTTTAATTTTCATTAAAATAAATAATGTGAGATTACTTCGGACAAATAATGTTTTCTTTGTCATGAAGGAGCCACATCGCTTCACTTTGCGAGGCTGGATCAACGTCATCACATCACAGATGCTACTAGTAAACAGTGAATGTCACATCCAATCATCAAATCACAAGTATTTCCTTATTGCTAAATTCAATTGCAAAGTGTAATTTGATTAGGTCATCCACTGTAAGCACAACAGAGGGAGAGCTCCAGCGTCAGTGGTGTAATGATGTCAGTTTTTTACTTTAACTTATGACTTTATAATCTCAGAGAATCTTCTAGTTTGTTTCCTCATGAATTTGTGAGTTTTTTCTTGCAAATCTCAGAGAATAACGGAGTAATTGTCTGGTAAATTTACAGCTTCCATCTAGGAAATTCAGAGTTTTTTCTCAGAATATTATTGCTGTACCACTGCACCGTAACTTTTTTTCTGCCTACAATGGCCCTAATAACCTGTCATAGTGTCCTGCAGCAGAGAGAAAGATGTAGTTTTATTTCAGTTGGACTTTAATTCATTCCTATTGTAAACTTTTAAAACAATAAATCATCTATTTTATATAGTTTTTTGGGAGACTGTCGCCTTCACATGTTGCCAACTAGTGCTCCATCTACTTTAAAGCACTTCTTTGTTTCACTGTAGTTAACAAATGGCAGAGACCAGGCACAGTTAACAGATACTGTGTGGAGGTGCAGCACAAGAAGCTAACTATTAACCATCCAGCAATGGGAGCCAAACATGAACAGCAGCAGGTAAAATCTGTTACTATTGTCCAATCCGCTGCACTGAATAAGAGAGCCATTGTAAAGTAGAGTAAAACGGGTGACCTATTCCTTTAAGGCAAAGCATTAGGTCTTACATAAATGAGTGGACGAGGTTGACCTACATGCTGTACTAACAAAATATGAACCTTAAAAAATATAATAAAAGTTTGGTCCAATTATTATTTTACATTCACATGGCTTTAAGTCATTACTGACCCATATAAGGGACACCTCATCTATGAATGGACAATGTATGATCAGATGTGCTAATAGAGGAACAACCACATGGGATCTGCAGCTGCTCAGGTTTGTTCATAACCTTTCTGCTTAATTAGAGAGCCTACTGTGAAAAAGAGAGGGACGCAGTGGAGAATAAATGAGTCAGACTGAAACCCACTGTGACTTAAGTACATTATATATACCCAACTGCTCTATTACTGCTTAGCAACAAACTAATCGCTCCCTCACACAACAATCATAAATTTGTTCTTGCTGCATAAACATTATGTCCCAGTCTAGTGTTGACTAAAAAAAGAAAATGTCTTGAAAGAACAAGTGTGGTTAATAAGCAGCAATATAAATGTATTCATCACAGATGTTTTCCTCTGCTCAACCTTTGAGTTGTCTGCTCGTCCATGACCAGAGAGATGTAGCCCTCGATCAGGGAGAAGGAGAAGAAGCGGATGTGGCTGGAGTCTTCACTGGCAGCTCCAGGCTCTTTTGGCCTGGAAAAGACAAGACAACATTTGGTGTGGTCGGATTCAAGATGTAGAAATCCCATTTTTCATACCCTGTGACCCTGACCTGCCCTGCTTATAGTCATATCCATACGTTTTCATTTTTATCCTTGGAACATCTAAGAGGCATGTGTTACACCACCTGAGAGCTTTTACTGGCTATGGAAATGTACTGTAAGGCACTGGAAATAAAGGAGCATTTTGTAACATTTCAACCTCATCTCTGTGTGTTTGTCTATACACGCAGAGGTATAATAATGTGAACTCTAAATGAACAAGGGCCTTGTTTAAACTCGCAAGCACGACAGGTACAGAGCGGCAGGTCTGCTGCTGGTGTCTCCACACATGCCTATTTTTTTGTTCATGTAGGTGCAGCAGCGCTAAGTGCAAAAGAGCTAGCTGATGTGGAATATAGATCAGAGGGTGTGGAGATAAACAAATACACTCTCAGCCTGTCACATCACTGGTGTCAAAGCACAGTGACGCACGACAGCAACAGCTCAACAAATGGAGAGATACTTCTACAGGAAATCATGTTGCTGTTTGGATGGATGGTGCAGAGCAGCACGACCGCAAAACACATTTCACCTCACATCTGCAGCTAGAGGCAGATGGTGTGGGTTTTTTATTTAACTCAAATAACAATTATTGAAATAAATAGCAAAAAATGAAGCTTTTCTGTGATCATATCAATCCAATCTTATGTAAATTTGAATTCCACTGTATCTCATGTCATAAATGGTTACATCATATTGCAAAATGCGTTTGCACTGTCGTGCATTTGCAAGAACAAAACATGAAACCCCAATTTTGCCAAAAACAAAGTTGGAAAAAACATAATAACAATAACGTTAATAAAAATCTTGTGTGTACAGGTGTGTGTGTGTGTGTGTGTGTGGTTACTTTGTAGTAGCTTGGTGTCATTTCCATGTGATTTAAAGGACATTACCACACTCTGATGCAGCAGTTCTTTAATCAGAGGTTGCAGATTTATTAACACTGGTATTCTACAGCCTTCAGCAGGAGTTTAATGAACTAAAGGAGAAGGTTTTCAAACAGCATAAAGCAGACAACAGATACTGCAAGAATCACTCAAACTAATTCATAGGTAAATGTGGGCTCATTTACCAGTGATCCTGCTTTAACCACATTAATGGTTGACTCTGAATAAATTTGAATTTGAATGAAGTTTGAATTTGAATAAATTTTGCTTCAGAAAAAGTCAGGAGCTCACCAAAGTCGGTTGGATTCATTTTCTGGGGAACACAAATGTCGGTAAAATCTTAACTGCCATTCATGCAGTGGCTGTTTTTGATATGTAATTTAGTAGTGGACAGTTTCTCTCAGTTCAAACAGGTATTGTAGGTGACATTCAGTCATACATGTATTTTTTAAATAGTTAAAGCTGCTTCTCACCCTCCAGAGTAAAACATGACGTCCATGAGCAGGGTGGCTACAGAGGGCAGTGTGTCTGGGTCCAGGCTGGTCACACAGAACATGTTGCTGGGACTGGATAAAGGGTGGATGATGGGACGGGGCACTGAAAAACAAAAACGACTGAATATATGAGGCAGCTGCTTGAATGTTGCTATGTCAAAGGTCAAGAATTAACTTCAGAGCTGAACTCTAAAACCACCTGTACAAGAAAATATAATGTTTGAACATCAACAGTTCCATCACCACTATGGTTGAAAGTCTAGGGCGAGCTGGTAATTGATCTGTTTTGTGAAACAGCAACAACAAAAACAAACAAACAAAAACCTCTTTGCAGTTATAATATGCATCTTTACTGTGATATAGTAAAAAAGATTTTCCACCATTTTTCTAAATCTCACAAGAATGCACGTATAAATGTTTGTTTACACCCACCAAGTTTTGGTTTTACAAATCCATTGGTGACTCCCAGATTGTGCGCAGCTACAGTCTCCCCGTTGACCACCCGAAGCAAAGTGAATTCGGAAGACAGTGTGTGCATGACCATCGGCAGGTCTCGCTCTCGAACCTGACAACAAAAACAGACCTTTTACTTTTCTCAAAATGGCTTTTTTGTATTGTCTGAGAAAATGGGATTGGACTGTTACAAAGAGCACAGTAACAGCAACACATCATGTTTGAGGAAAAGCAAGAGTTGCATTCTTCACTCTCAACACTGCTTGTGAGTGAACAGTAAATGTATCTCTGCCTCTGCTCTGCTGTATGTCTTCATGTATGATTGTTGAAGGCTGGTTTAAGGTCAGGGACTGTTTACTGCAACATGCACTTAACAAAGAGCGATGCCTTCAGGGTCAGGTCTCTCTTTACCACAACAGAACACACCGCACAACACCTGAACAGAATGAAACACACTAAAGCAAAACACAAACAGACCAAGAAAAAAAAAGAAAAAGCAGTTTCAGTGCTGTGATAAACTACCCCACATTCACAGTCACAGGAAAAACAGGAGAGCCCCAAAGGTAAGGTACATTTAAGATAATCAGTTAGAAAAAGTCACACTGTGACTGAGAAACCTTCATCTATAGACAATCATGTTCCATGAAGTAAACCAGACTTCAAAGGGTCAGCTTAAAAACATTTAATAAATCATGCTAATCATTATTTCGTTATAATAAAAAAATGTGTGATGGAAAAAATGATCCTGCGAGTCATTATAATGACAAAGTTTTCAGAAATAATGACATTAAGTCAAGGAAGTTTAAGAAAGGTAATAATTTTTTTGAGAATCTAAGTCATTATTCTGGAAATATTTCACATTATTTTGGAATATCAGAGAGCATTTATCATTATAATGACTTTTTTCTCATGGCATTGGCAGAAATTAGCTTCCATAGAATTCAGTGGCTTTGCATTCTGAAAAAACTTTATTCAAATGACAACTGAAGTTACTGTAAAGCAACCTACAGCGAGCAGTTAATGCTTTACAACAGTGGTAAAGATTTCAGATTTAGTTGCCAAGAAGGCCAGTACCTAACTATTAAATATAATGGAGCTGAGTATATTCAGATTAATTCTGACTTGAATCAATACATGAAGTCTTTGGTATCTCTCAACAAATCTATTGTTCTTGAAACCAAAGTGATCCTGGTAACGTATCAGAGTGTTTCTTTATCCAGGATGACAGCTACTACGTCTATTGAATTTCTATGTGCGTGTGTGTAGAAGGTAAAGCTGCTCGAGAGAAGCTGGTGTGTAGCGGCTTGCTCCGTCTAAATGAGTGGCATTCATCATTTGGGTCAGGCTTTACTGCTTTATGTAACACAAAAGATCCTAACAGTGAAAAACAAAACAAAACAAACATCTTAAGATGGCCTGTCTTTTAGTCTGCTCAGAGATTCTGTAATACAATCCAGCACAGTGTGAGATGAAGATGGGAGGTGGGTGTGGGCGACAGGGTGAACGCAGCAGGTTTTTTTCTTCTTTTTTTGCCTCTTTGCCTCCAACACAAAGATAATTAGGATTGTGGGTAGGAGCAGGCAGTGTCGAGACAGGAAACAGGCTTGAGTATGATACCTGGAATTCCAGAAAGAGGCTGAGCTGCTGATCCCCGTTACGTAACAGATTATCGGAATCGACACAGGGTTTTTTTTCCTTTCATTTTCATAAACATGCCAGAGCTGTTCAGCAGACCTTGTTTTTCCACTAAACCAAGGCAATAAAAAAACTGACTCCCTGTGGCCAAAAAGGCCTCGGTATGAGAGAGGATTTCTTCCTAAATCAAAGGAAGGAGCTGTGGATGGAACATTATATCCAAGGTTATTACTTTTTCATGTCGGGCATGTGGACGTAAACAATTGTGTTGCCAGTGGTTGCATAATGGACAAATAATGCGACTTCTGAAGGATGCTGTGAAGCCCATCAGTTGTCAGCTCTTGAAAGGGCAGAAACCGTTCAATGACACACTCTGAACAAACCTGTCCAACTTTGTTTTGTTTTTTAACGTCTGGATTTCTTCTTGTTCAATTTCTGTTGATTATCTTGGTTTATTTTGTTATTTAATTCAGTTTGGGATGAAAAATGTAATAAATTTTACATCCCTCCCCCAAAAACTGAAGGATAGAATGTGTCACTGTAGATGATATTCTTAAATCTCTAAGAAATAATTCTTAAGAAATAAAAAATATTTTTAAAAATCTATATATCATAAATATTTCTGAATTGGTGAAACACAGGGGGGCTTTTATTGTGAAGCAGCCACAAGATAATTGTATTATTTCATCCATGAGACGACAGGGTTATCACTGAACATACCGAGAGAGAGAGGGGAGAGAATTGTTGTATAGCAGTTTCTATCGACTGGATATACTTGTCATTACCATAAAAATCGCTGCTGCTGGAGATCATGTTGAAGATACACAGTCTCTTTGCCATGATACAAAAGTAGCACTGGAACATTATTATCCACACTCACCAGAATGAAGTCAGTCTGATACGTTGACAGCATGAAAACGGAGATGTTGTGGTCGGCCAGTGGTGCGATAACTGACTTAGCGATTTTGGTGACTCCGATGGGCTGCGAGTTGGAGGCGTTGCCACCCCCCGACACCACGTTAAGGGCCAACCATGTGGCATCGGCGACGCTGATGTGCTCTGACTGGGGCAGCTCTGGGAATGGACAGAGAGTCGTGTCAGAAAGAGGTCTAGTACTTTAAATGTTTGATGTCTGCTCGCTCTTTCCTTTTAGAAAACGAACAAGTGATGGTAAAGTTTGGAATAAACAGAAAAGAGACTGAGCAGTTTAAGTGAGCAATGAGCATGAGTAATGACTGATCCTTATTTTTTATGTGCACTAGTTCCTGTTTTTCATACTTTTAAGAAACATCCCTGAATTATAGGAAATACAGCACAGTTATCAGTGAACCGTGCTGTATTATAATAAATACAATACTATCACTCCACCCTAGGTTAGAGTCAGTGACAGAGCAGCAGCACCAGACTGTGTGCTGAACAGGCTTTTCTGCCTGTCCTAGTAAATTCCAGTCTAGACGGTGGTTTGACTCTACTTTATGAACAGATACAAAAACTACAGTCAAAAAAAAATCAAGAAATTCTACTGAGAGATTTGACTTGCTGACCAATAATTCAAAATCACCAGCTTTACAAGGGACAAGATTAATACAGAAACTTAAAACTCAAAATTAAACACTGTAATAATGATAGGAAATAAAATGCACCCTTGCTCAGTTGAACAGACTAAGGGGTTTTCCTGCTGCAGCCTTACTTGGTCTGGAGGTATGACCAGCAGCTTATGGTGACTAACGTTGGCTAATCTTAGATATTTACTGAGTCACTTTACTGACTGGAAGACTCCTCTCCTCTTCTTGAGCCACTGTAACACTACATGTACCACCTTTTATTACTTATGCTGTATATATCTGGTTGGTTCTCTACAGCAGTAGATTCCCTGAGCCTCACCTGTTATCTGAATAGTTAGTTAGATGATTGAAAGATTTATGGGCAGTTATTTTGATAATTAATTATTTGTTTCAGTCGTTATTCAAGCAAAAATGCAAAATATTTGCTGGTTCCTGCTTCTTGCATATGAGGAATTCCTGCTTGTTTTTATCATATATTATGGTAAATTAAATATTTTCTGGTTCTGGAGTGTTGATCAACTAAAACAAGTATTTTAAGGACATCACTTTGGGCTCTGAGAGGTTGTTACTGGTGTTTTCTGCACTACTTTTTGAGGATTAGTCGGTGAATCAAGTGAATAATCAGCAGATAAATCGATAATGACTGCAGCCCTTATGCTTATAACAAGCATTTAATATCAACAACAGCTAAATCTGACTTCAGTGTTATTCATGTACTTTGAATAGACTTGTATAATTATTGACTCTTATATTTACCTTAATGTTTAGGCTTAATTACCCCTCATTAATATGCATTTGGATATATGTTGTCTATATTAAAGTCATAGAAATGTATTTTCATGTAAATGTTTCAGTGTATCAATAATGTTATCTGACATTTCTTGCTCGAGTTTCACAGTTTAGTTTCAACAGAAAACAGGCACTAACACAGAGCCAGTCACCAGTAGAAAATACCTGAGCCAGTTATGCAACAAATAGCCTGTAGTCTCCAGGGTAACCAAGGAGGGTCACCCTGGAAAAGGGTGTGTAATGACATGGATTCACTCACTCAGCCAACCACAAAACACAGCGAGTGGCAGCTTGGCCTCACATCCATAATGACAAAGTGTGCTCAAACACTGGCAGCTAAAGCTACGTGGTGCCGGAGAGAATCAGAGATTACACAATGTGATCTCTTCCCGCTGCCCGATCTATGGTTGCCACAGTGACTTTAAAGATCCACGGAGCGAGGCCCACCTTTAAAGCCTTCCTCATCGACGATAATGGTGTAGTCCTCCGGAGTCTCTGTCAGACTGAAAAACTTGCATCTGAAGAAGGAAAAAGAGAGAACAGATCAAGTATGTGAATTCATGAATTTTAAAAAAAGGCGGACCTCTGCTGAGAAAAGCTCCGTGCAGGACAAAGCTCGACCTCATACGTCACAGCTCTACTGCTCCCTGGAGCATTCATAACATACACATCAACCTGCCTGTTTGCAGAATTAAGGAGACAGATTCATATGAAAGCATCCAACGATGAGATGTGCAGGGACCAACACAGGACTGAGTCTGTGCCTGTAAATGTCTTCCTTATCATTTTATATTGAATATGAGGCTCATAACCAAGTCACCAATAAAGCCCATTGCTGCTCTGCCTCCAATATAAACCTGCCCAACAGAAAGCAGAGGGGGGAGAGGAGGATCAACACGTTTTTAAATAAACTGACACAGAGCTGGATGATATGAACTAATATTAAGATAAATAATCAGATTTACCTCAGTAACAGTAAATGTAATAGTAGTAGTTACTGGGTCCACTTGGACTTGACCACTGATGACTCAGACTTGACTCAAGTATCAACTGCGTTTGGACTCGGAAGTTTAATTTGGCATATGGTATTGATAGCATTATTAATACTGTAATGTATTTCAGTTTCATTCAAGGGCAGGCATGTGGATTCACAAGCACAGTCTCAATCTTGATGACTCAGACTCAGGAACTGGGGACTCTAAACTCGACTTGGACTCGAGGTTTAGTGACTTGACTACAGCAGTGCTACACACATATTTTTGGATGCCAAAAGTACCATTTTGGTATCAGTACTAAAACCCAAGTTTTACATTTCCAACAGTATTAAAAAGTTTCAATTCACATCCACAAATGTTTCTGTGTTCCTTATCACATAACAGAATGCATTCTGTTAAGGCCACCCTTTTCTAAAATACTCTATGTCGCAATTACCCTTTGGTGAGTCTGAAGTTATTAGCCTGACTTTATCCGAGTGTTGACATTTAATTCACCAAACTAAAGATGTTCAAAGACGGTAAAGGATCAGCCTGAAATCACGTCCAGCAGACTCTCTTGAGCTCAAAGGAAAGCGGCACACTGGAAAAACACCATGCACGACACTCCTGTGATAATCACATTCTTTACAGGCCAGCTACTGAATGCTCGCACTTCACATTTGGCTGAAAGGTGTGAAGAACGACGGGGGAATAACAGACAGACTCTCAGCAGTGCTCTCTATGGAAACAGCAGCATTTTCTCTTGGAATTAAATGAGCTGTCAAGTGTCACTTTGACTCGCAGTATGTTTTGCAGAGCTAGGACATTAGGATGATGAGCTCTGGCTTTTTTTTTTGTCTCGTGCAACGGGCTGATAATGCTCCTCTAATCATGATCATGTCATTATGAGCACTACATAATGACTTACTGTATTCTTTGACAGCGTCGATCCAGATCAACAATGAAACAGCAAATCACTGCAGAGATTCAGGATATTAGCCTTCAGCGAGGAGGGGGGGGATCACTGAACATTCAGCTTGCGTGTTTATGCAGGGAACTTCACAGGGAGTATTTGGATCAGTTCATACTGTAAAACACTGCACTCACACACCACTCAAAACTCACAGCAAATGTGTTTGTGAAAACTAAAGAAGGGGTCGGAGTTACTACAATTATGCTAAGCAGCCCCACACACATTAAGTTTGAGAGATGCTGATGTAAGTTAATAAGTTGAATCTTATCTATGTCATGAGGAAAAGATCTCTTATATTTAAGGCTGGGACTGTACTGTATCTGTGTCATTAAGCAAGTAACAAAAAATATCTTGAGTTAAGCATCAAATGCCAAATCAGATTGTGTAAAAACAGATGCTTAAGTTGCATTAATTCATTTGTTGGCCATTTGGTGGCAGTGGAACAAGCTGAAAACACTGATATAATCACTTCCCAAAGTTCTTAGCAAACACATCCAGCAGACACTGAGACACATCAGTGTTCATTTGGAGTCGTACTCTCTTCCACCTGACAAATGTCACTAAATAATCACTCTTTATCTGCTAGATACTCCACTATGTTCACCAGCTTGGCACTGACTCTGTCTGTCAGTAGTTTGTTGCTGGGCAGGTAATTGTGCAGTGGGTTTATCAGAGCTGCTGCTGCTGAACACGAGGGTGACGACAGCTTTGTTTGAAGGCTGGAAAGCCAAAACAATGAGCTAAAAGAGGCTAAAAAGAGAGGAACTGCAGCTGGTTGATAATTCTCTGCAGGTTTGTCCATGCAAACGCCCTTCACCCCTCACATCGTCATTTAATCCATTGTTTATATGAAGATATGATAGTAATTAGTCTTGTTTTAACAAACAACAACAAAAACAGATTAAAAAATATTGATATTCCATTAAATAAACTACTGTATCTCAGGTACTCTAGCCATATTTTTCATCTCTGTGTCTTAGTTTTCAGTGTTTTTTAAAGAAATAATATCAGTTAATTGTTGTGAATGAATGGAAAAAGAGACAATACAGACATGAAATGAGAGATTTGACGGGAAAAACTGGAGTAAAACTAGTTTGATTTAGCAAATCAACACCTAAGCATGCAGACATCATGTTCAGCTGAGAACTACAACACTGTGATAAAAGATGAAAGCATAGTGCTGAAGGGGCTCATCAAGGAGGAGGCACTGCAGTTTTACCAAGGTTGTTTCTTCAACAACACGAGGCGGTGGATGGGAGGGCGGAGAAAAGAAAAGAAACTAGTTGCAAAACCAGAGTCATCTATTGGACGCTCACGCTCTCTAGTCAAATGATATGAACTTACGTAATCATTAATGAACGGCTGCCATGACCCTCCAAACATCCAGACTCTAACAAGGTGCACCACTTTAAGAATTTGCCCCAAACACCAAATCCTGTGTCCAGCTAAGCCTGGGAAGATTTGCCAGAGCCTCACAGAATCCATTCAGTCATAGAAAAGGAGTCTGTTTTTTTTTTTTTTTTTTAAACTTCTCTGTCAGTGACATTTTGTACAAAAATTTGAGCGCTGTGCTGACCACCACAGACGAGGGAAATTACAACAAGGACAAATCCAAAGCGTCAAAGTTAAAGAAAGTACAAGTCAATAGTTGAGAAAAACCACAGACTGGACACAAGCTGTAAATGTAACAAACACAGTGATGTGGATGCTGATGAACGCTTAATATTTCCACATATTCACTGTTCAGTGACAATGAGCTGATGACAGACAAGACCAAGAGGTTATTCACTTATTTAACAGCTGCTCATGATGAACAGTATCAAAGCTGCAGTAACGTGTGTGTGACAAACAAGTTGGTTTAAAAACAAAACCACACTCATCATGTGTTTACTTCCTCACTCACATCAACACAGTAACTTCTGCCTTTCTTGTATTTCAGGCACTAAAAATTGTGGCTGAAAACAAATAATCCTGATGCCAAAGGCTGCTTTAAAAAGCAACTAGATGACGTAGTCAGAGAAGAATAAAACACTGAAGAGGTGAAAAAAGTGTAGTTAGCAACCATTTTGACAGTCTGTTAATCTGAAGTGTCATTTTTTTCCAAGCATAAATGTCAAATATTCTCTGGTTCCAGCTTCTCTGATATAAGGATTTGCTACTTTTATTGTTTTTATATCATTATAAACTGAATATATTTTATTTTTCGTCATTTTATTGGACAAAAAAAGACATTTAAAGACGTCAAACTGGGAGTCTGTCACATTTTATAAGACAAACACACCATTAAAGGAATAATCTGCAGATTGATTGATAGTGACAGTGATAATTAGTTAAATTCAGAGGGTAATTTAATTGCATCATGTAATCAGTGATGTAAAACCTGTGTTTTATCAGTAAGTTCAGCACAGACGGAGAGTTGATCAGCAGTTCACTGCCACTCTTGGGCTAATGACTGACTTTGCCTGTTGTAAAACAGCCAGCAAGGACACACACAGTCAGTGTGTCAGTCATTTGCTTAGGTTAATATTAATAATAGACTTTGGTGATAATAATAAAAAAAAAAGTGTAAAGGCCTGGTGTTGTGTCGCTGCCAGGGATCTTTAAATGAAAGTTTCTTTAGAGGGGAATGCCAGTGAATATTCACTTTATTGGACAGGACATTATTCCTGATAGAGGTACAAACAGGCTGCACACACACACACACACACACACACACACCTACTTGCGCTGGCCCAGCTACAGATGGCACAAAGCTACAAAATGACACTACAGAACAAGGATAGGCCTGGGAACTGGTGGCAGAGAGCAAACACACACACACACACACACACACACACACACACACACACACACACACACACACACACACCCGAGAAGAACACATCAAGCTGCGATTTTACAGCATTAACACAACTACAGGAACTGACTGGGCGCAGGAACGAACACCTCCACCTTTAAAACACAAGCATACAAGTCCTGTACGTGCAGCATTAGTTTGCTGTAATGTGTCCTTACAGTAAACAGCACTGAGGAGGAGCATGTGGAAAACAACATTAATGACACAGTGGATGTTCACACAGATATCACGTCCTGGAAGTTACGTACCTTGTTTTTGAGGCCAAGAAGGCGAGTTTTATTAATCCGTGAGTGCAAATCTGGATCCCCTCTTTCTCTATACTCGCCACTTTCAAGCTGTGCTCTAAAATGTGAAGCTCCATCTTTTACGTCTTCTCATTTGAGGAGCGACTAAAACCAAATGTTTAAAAAAACCTGGATACTTTCAAATAAGATGCATAAATAAATAAATACACACACACACACACGCGTGCACGCGCTAAGGCGTATTAAATAGAGAAAGAAAGAGGGAGGCAGGGTGGAATAAAGAAAGCAAAGAGGTAAAAAAAAAAAAAAAAAAAAAAGGACCTGCTGTCAAACCTGCGACGGAACCGCTCGCCGCTTCTGGTCTGAGGTTTTCAAAATAAAAGTCGGCGTCAGAGTTAGTAATGCACAGGGGGGATAAGGGTCATTCCTCAGCTGCATTTAACCTGTATCCAAGCTCCATTTTATTTGATTTTGTGACAAAAAGCAGATGTAGCATCTTTCACAGGATACCGCCTCCAAAGAGCTGCTCTGTGTATGTGCATATAGAGGCCAAAAGCTCATTAATTAACATATTATATTACTGACTTGTAGAGGTGCTGATAAGTGGATTTTATAATCACTGTACAGAGCCAGCCAGGCTAGCTGTTTCCCTCTGTTTCCAGTCTTTAAGCTAAGCTAAGCTAACCAGCTGCTGGCTGTTGCCTCATATTTTACAGATACACTTGAGGTGGTATCAATCGTTCTATCAATAACTTCTTATCTCCACCAGAAAACAAAGTATTTGTTCCAAAACCCCAGACTATTCTTGTAACAATACTTACAACTATGTTGAATGTATTTCCAGATTCCTTCTGTACTATACTGCTGAAATGATTGGTTCATTAATCAGTCAATAAATATTAAATTAATCCTGCGTGTGATGGATATTTTTGACTATTTTCTGACATTTTATTGACTAAGAGATTTATCAATTATCTTAGAATATTGCACAACAAATCATTTTCATGACTGTCCAGTGATTTGTTTGTATAACACAATAAAAGCTTGCAATGATAACAAGTAATATCAATATAGAAACATAGTAAAACAACAGTTACACGTTTTTATTGGTAAATGAAATGGTAATGCTTTATTTAAAATGCAAGCACCGTTATAGGAAATTGGATTTACTTGTTTTTAGTAGAGTTTTTGTGTAAGTAGGTGTTGATTTCCTTAAAAAACAGCTCAATTTAAACAAAAAATGCACAAAATGTTAAGGCTAACTACACAAATCAAACATGAACAATCAAAACAGTTAAAACATTTCTGCTACCAGGCTCTGTTACCTCAGTATTTCTAAAATCTGGCTATGGTCGCAGTGATGGTACGCTGATTATATCTAGGATACATAGACAGACATGAGCAATGTGAAAAAAAACACAGATTTATTATTCGTTTGAATGGGAATGGCAATACTGTTTTTACTGTTACAATTCCTGTGCCTTTATTTTGAAGATAAAACGTGAAAACGGAAGTGAGTGTGTAACCAGCTCCCCGCAGCTTGTCAGACTTTAATGGGAAAGCAGTGGACCGCTGGTCCCCATGTTTGCTCTCCGACTGGAATAGTTAGCAGCTGGTCGGAATGAAACAAACAACTTGCCATTCAAACGAAGGGGGCGGGTCTGCGGTGGAGCGGGGCATCATGGGAGATGCAGTTTTCTAGCGTGTTTGTTTTTACAGGTGTACAGTGCAATTTGCTGCACATTGGATTTGAAATTAAGGATTATTAGGTTAAAGTTTTAATCCTGGTTTGTTTACATCCTCCCAGATGATCAGTGTAGGAACAGACTACAGCTGTTATCATTAGTATAATGTCCCAGTAAACCAGTGAGCCCTGTGAAGATTCTCAGTCATAAAGGTCATGGTTATCCAGGAAGGGTTGCACTTGTATCAGAGGACATTTGGCATTAAGTTGAACCTTTCCCAGCTTCCCTACGTCACACCACATTTTGAGTTGTGGTGTTTCATTAAAAATTAAATTCACAGTAATTGTCATCCTGTTGCGTTACCAGTGTATACATGAAGAGTTATCCCTCGCTGTGAGGCCGCAGTGGAAACACATGGATTCACAGCTTTGCAGGGTGTGACAGTTAAATTGGACTATACAAACAACCTCTGACATGTCTCCACCTACATCCACGAGCATGCTCAATACATGCATGAGATTTGCTGCAAAAGAAGGGTCTCCTCACCACTCCCCCTGTCCTTCTCTCATCCACTACCTGGTTGTCTGCTTGTCTGATCTGCGGTCTACCAAGTCGTTCACAATTACCCAGCTCCCCAGTGTGTCTCTTCTCATTAACATCACACATAATTTGGTTGTTTCTGACTGAGTCACCCTGCTTCATCAGCTCCATAATGACTCGCTTTACTACCTTTGGTCTCCTTAGTAAGAGACTCCAAATGCAAATATTACATCTAAGGCTGAATCACCAACAAGACAAATGTTCTCTGTCCCTAGGTCCCCTTGAGACCTCCTGTTCACCACGTGTACATTGTTTTTTTGGTAATTTGATTTCTTGCAAACTTGTTAGGAAATCTGCATCTCTAAAAGACAAAATCAAAAATAATGAGGGTGCTGAATTATTCTGCATTGTTGCAACCCTGTCTTGTAGAAGGGTCATATGTCTAAATAAAGTTTTAAAGGTGCTGTTTGTAAGTTTTTGCTATTGCTACATAGCCAGTGATAGCATTTACAGCTGTTTACTGACCATGAGCTTCAGCCATTGTTGTGTTTACAAGACAGGAGGTTAGAATGATAATAATTCATCCTCTCATGTTGGACTGAGGACAGACTGGACGCTACAGTGACTCACTATCTCAAAGTGGTGTTACAAGACACGATGGGCCTGGGCTAGCTGGTTAGCATGCTAACTTAAGTAGAGGAAAAGAACTGATAGAAATGGAAGCAAAACAAGAGTTAACATTGGTGCTGCTTTCCACCACTGGACACAGCTCTTGGCGAGTAAAGGAATAAAGTTTGATGCTGAACTTGTTTGATGCTTGTTTCCTCTAGACTGGTAAGTAAACAGTTGTTAATGCTAACTTTGGCTATGTAGCAATAGCACATATAGCACCTTTAAGACATGAATTATTTTAGTTTATATTGTCTTCACATAGTGCACGTTCCTAAATAAAGTTATTTTTTATCAGAGTAACTGATGCACACTGACCCAGGGGCCTTGCATAGTCTTGCATCGTACTTGATGGAAACAACACAGTAAAAGGCTCCTGTGGCCCACTAATACATTCATTCAGCCGTGTTCATACCTACAATCACATCCAACTCCTTTTGCCGGGCTCTTTTGTGCATGAAGTAATGACGAAATGACACACATTGCCCGAGATGTTTGGCAGGATTTAAGGACTTCAGGGTTTAAACAAGTCGCTTCCTGTCCATCGTGTGTCGAGTACTTTGGCCCAGAAGAAGAAGACACTGTGCACCAACTTTAAATCCCTGCCACTAAATCTCAAGCCCCAAGCGAGCAATCTTGGAGCTCTTTCTAATCCCGATTTGAATTTTGACATGGCACATCCTGAGTATCACCAAAGTTCCATCTTTTTGGAAATACTTCAACATTTCTCTCACTGACATGATGCTTAAAATGTAGTTTTGGTTGGTTTTTTATCACATAAGCAGGCACCACCACTTCTCCTTCCTTCTTTCCACCATCCAAACCATCTCCTTGCCTCAAAGGCTACACTTCTGCATTTCATTTGAAGGTCTTAAACCACCTCCCTGACAAGTATATTCCTGTCTAACAAATCACAGAAGCACCGTGGTGTTAATTGGGTCTAGCCCAGGGCCTCTGCCGATGTAGCATTTCCAGCCAACACTCTAATTGCAAGAACATTTAGTCTGTAACAGCCCACAACAAAGTATTAATTAAGCAAACAAAGACAGGAGCTCTGCTACCACAACAGAGAGATAATTGTATTAAAAGAATTTCCCTTGTGACATGCAACTATTGTACTGCTAATCTTTAGATGGGAGTTTGGAAGCAAATAGGTCTCTGGACAAATAAACATACAAACAACAACAGAAGGACATTACGTCCAATTTAGGAGCACTGACACATTTCATGTAATAATCATTTATCATTGTGGTTTATGTTAATATATCACATAACAGATGAGCTGATAGGTGTAGAGACAGAAAAAAAAAATCAATACTCAGTGGTGACTTCCTTTCTGTGGAAATGTATTTGTCGTTCTTGACACTTTCTGAATATTTATCACCAATTATATTTCAGTATTTTTATATTTATTGTGAGGCAGACTGGAAATATTAAACAAAATATACTGGTTTTTTAAATTTGTGATGAAGGAATCAAGGACATTCTTACCGGACACGACAGCCTACCGCTGTATATGGAACCAAAGTCTGCTTAATGTACCTGCTTTTACTTTTCATGTGTGATGTACAGTATTTCATATATTGATTTCTTGGAAGTGGCTCACAAGTGGGTCTTTTATGGCATTGTGCCTGTAAGTGAATACACTTGAACTGAATACCAGTTCACTACTGAAGCATTAACAGGTTCACTTAGCTTGTGGTCCCTATGTGCTTTAGTGTTCAGTCATTACCTAACGGTCAGTAAGACACTTTTATGCATCGAGTTATGGCTTTCTTCCCACAGCACAAGAGCCATAAAGGTTTCTGCACGCTTCAAATAATGATGACCACGGGTATAAATACTTGTATAAATACTCTCTAGCTGTACAATCACAGGTAAAAGGGGAAAAAAGGCTTAGACCTAAATGTCCGCATTTGAAGGTGGGGTGAAAAGCCTGCTGTCACAGTCTTATCCTTCTCAAACTGATTGTGGAGCTTGTTCTCTTTTATTTCGGCTTCCTCCTGGTTACACTCAGTGTTTCTCCAAGTACTCAGTCTTTTGCGTGTTTCCCTAGTCGCAACGTGATGACTCATACAATTGGGCCCATTTCAGAGATAAGAGCTCACACTTTTGGAAGTTTCTCCTTAAAGGCAATCATGGTGTTACTCATGAGAAGTATATGAAGTAGCTGCGTGAAATCAGAAATCACTTG
This sequence comes from Lates japonicus, assembly GCA_033238685.1. Lineage (NCBI taxonomy): Eukaryota > Metazoa > Chordata > Actinopteri > Centropomidae > Lates > Lates japonicus. Next base: position 3,299,683 of record BRZM01000002.1, on the reverse strand, counting down.
ATGGCTCTGTGGTTGACCTTTTCAGCCCTCTTTGTACACCTAAAACTCTGCAGACTGTGCTCAAGGGAATAACCCAAAATGCTGACGTCAAAACGACGATGACTGTGGAACTGACTATTTGCTAAACTCCAACTCTGAGCAGCAGTGGTCCAATCATGGCTTAGCAACCGTAACTAAGCACGTCAGGCCTGTCAGGCTTTGGAGCCGTGAGCATAGGGCTGAAGTAAGAGTGACACTCCTGATACTGCGTATACAACAAGACAATTTACCAGTTGTCCAGGCCCTACTTACCACTGTGGTGTGAGAAGACTTACAACCAGGAAGCTTCGCTGGAACACAGGCCACATGTGAGGATACCTACAGCCATCTGACATGGCAGGAGCAAGAGGAAGACAACAAGCGAAAAGCAATACCAACAGTTACATTAAAAAAAAAACACATAATAAGATATTCAAAGCTAAATGGTCCGGTGCAGGACCTGGACAAACTGGACAGTCAGTAAACCCTGATGGCTCCTGCTCCTTAGCTCCAAGAACACATTGTCATTATTTCTGGAAACACTTACAAAACCCGTGAATGTGGCTTGTCCCCACAGCACAATACTGGCAAAGAACTACACTGAAATTCTGTCCATTAGAAACAATCATTCTGGTCCGCAGCCCATGTTGGATCAGTCCGATGATTACATGAGTTTGATTTCTGGCTGTGAAGCTGAGAGGCAAAATGATAGGTGCTGTGGCTGCTGGGCAAAGAGGAGGAGAAGAGCTGACAAAGACTTACTGTGCGAACTCGCACTTCAAACTTGTCACGTAACACCAGGGGGGAATTTAATACAGAGCTTCAGAAGTATCCTTAAAAGAACAAAGAAAGACTGACCTTCTATCATATGTTTTTTTGGGGAGGCATTTCTTCAGTTTTAGTTGGTCTTAATTGACACCTCTGCTGCTTAGTACCAAAATGAAAAAAAAAAAACCCTCTAATTTACAGGAATAGCTTACAATATATGAACAGAACAAACCAGCATGTTTTCATTTGCCTTGACAAATTTAACATTATGACAAAAAGTTAGAGCCATTTTACCATTCATGACAGTGTAGCACGTTCTGTCTGTAGCTTATTATATACTTGTACTAAGAGCCTGATCACTTAAGATGTGTTTTTAGCTGCACAGAGCAGCCTCTGCTGAGTATTTTCAGTGTGAGGGCTGCTTTTTACAGACTGTTTTTGGGCTGCTGTGCACCTAGTGTTTATCGTCTTACTTCCATTTTGAACACTTGAACAAATTAAACTCTAAGATGAAAAGAGTCCTATGATGCTTGTCAGTGTATTTCTGAACTGTGTGAGTAGATTAATAGATAGAGAAGAGTTCAACTGCGATGTTTTGAAAAGTTTTTGGTTGCAGCTGAGCTGAAAACATCCCTGTGTGACGTCACATTGCTCATGTTTGGACTGTCATCAATCAGAATCTGAAAACTAGAACGCCAACCACCAAAATGGAAATCCTGCTGGTGGTACCTCATTCCCAGAGTTGGATCTCCCTCTGAGGAGTCGAATTAACACAGGAGGAGGTGGAGTGGAGGTGGGGTGCATAAAACCGTGCTGAAATGACAGCCAAAGGCGGCAGAGCAACGGACCATTTTAAATTCTGGCAGCAGCATGATGATTGCTTTGCTGAAAAGATGGAGCCATCATAAAAAGAAAATTGCAGGAGCTGAAAATGACAGCTGACAGTGTGAGAAGTTGACAGAGTGGGAAAGTCTATATCTAAAATCTATATGTGCCTCAAGTGAGATGCAGTTGCAGGCGGTGAATAAGCTGATAACTGATAATGTCAAGCTGTATGGGCCCTTAAAACACAGGCCCAACACCCTTAACATGTAACAGGTGAAACACCTGGAATCTGCATGAAAAGATGGTCAAGTCCCGTTTACAGTCAGGAACTGATGGATCACATGTTTCAGTTTCTCACAAATACTCCTGACAGCCTCAGGCTCTCACCGATGCTTCCAGCAGACTGATTTTCTCCAGCTTCCAGACCCTGAGTCATTGTAGTTTCTGAGCACACTCAGCACTTTTCAAGATGCAGTTGTCCTTAAAAATGTACAAAAGAACTTCACACATCAGCGGGCCCAAACAGCAAGAGATAAGAGGATTTCTGATGACTCCAGTTACACAAAAACTCTGTGTGCTGGCACAGGAAACTGCACAGACAGACACACACATCTTTGCACACCTATCTTTGTGGGGACTTGTCATTGACATAATGCATTCTCTAGCCCCTTACTCTCACTTGTGTTGTCCCTTGTGTTGTGAGAGTTCTGCTGCCAGTGACCATACAACCACTGAAATGTAATGAAGAAGATCGAGTGGAGGTAAGCAAAAGCCCATCAAGGAGAGAACACTGCACAAAGGTATAATGAGGCCTGGTTTACCTGCAGCAGCAAATCTGATCACAACTGGAGCATGAATTTTTTTTTAGCTGTGGCCAAATATTCAAAAATTATGGATAATAAATTGTGGATATATTATCTATATTACTATATGACTATATTACTTCTGAACTTTCCATTTAATGACATGTATCAAGATGTTTTCCTCTACTGAAACATCTGTGCTGTTGTTTTTTTGAAGGGGATTTCAGTTTGAATGTGTTCCACCTAATCTAACTTTGCAAGAAACTGACCTTTGTGAAGGTGTTCTGGGTAATTCCACCTGCAAAAAAGTTTCTTGGTAATCTTACATGTTACAGATTTGATCAGAAAGTGCTTTCTGAGAAGGTGTAAACATTGTTTAACATTGTGCAACAACACAAGGTTTTGTTGCACTGAGCAAATGCAGACTTTGGACAGCTGCTAGTAAAGACAGTATTTGATTTTTGCTTTGTAGCATTTATCCATAATGAATATGTGAGTCTACCTGGGTGTCTGAGTCATCAGACATTTTCCAGAAATAATCTAATCATGTGCTGAGAGTCAGAGATTTGGCCTTTGCTTGAGGATTATATGAGCCTTGTGCTTCAATCTTGGATTTAATGAAATAAATTTGTGACTGTGAGATATTTCATTACTAAATTGAGAAAAAATGAACAGGTTTCAGCACTGTGAAAGTGTTGAGTGAATTCTGAATGCATTCTGCACCCATGTTTAAGAGTTTCTGTGCTGCTGCTTGGTGTCATTTAAGAGCCAGACAGAGGCATGTAAAATGGAGGACAGGGGTAATCTATAATCTCTTCCTCGTGACCCAGATGAAATCCTGAGAACAACCAGGGTGTTGGCAGGACACAGCCCAAGTCTTAGAAGTACCTCCCTGCACCAGTACACACAACCGTGATCTGTGCAAACACCATTCTTCATGGTTGAGTGGACTTTGTACACGCTCAAGAACACAAAATACCAAAGCCTGTTACCTAAACCCACAGGTTATGTGAGTATACAAGTACAACTATTAATCAAGAATCAGTGTGTTTCAAAAAAGTCCAAATGAAGTATGAGGTGTTAGAGGTTGTTTGATTTGATCAATAGCATGATCAACCCCCTTAAAGGTGTCATTAGATCACCTGTTCTCTCAAAAGAAATGCTACCAAAGAGTAAAAATAAGAAGTTCACCCTGTGAAGCTTCAAGTCCTGCTGTCGGGAATCACCAGACAAAAAGATAAGAAAATGTAGCAATCAGTAGAGGTAGCAGGAGACCCAAAACAACAAAAATGGTACATCAGAGCAGAGATGTACCGAGATAGAACTAGAGAGGGTATGGTTTGAAATTAAGTGAATGACAGATGGTCAAGCGGATGTGACACTGGACAAAAGAGTATTCTAACCTACAGGAGGGTTTAATATCCTCTGTTATTGTGTTTCACTGTTGGATGATACTGAAGAACGACTTGCTAAAAGACCCTGAGGTGGATCTGGAGTGAGAGTGAGCTGATTTATATCCATTAAAATTATGAATTCCTTTAAAAAATTGTTCTATATATGTGTGGCCTTATGGTTACAGTAGGTAGTGTGCAGTTTCTGTGGTTGCCATGGTCACAAATAGTTTAGTGCTGGTTTCTGCTGGTTCTGCTTTCTGAAAGCAGAAACCAGGTGCCACCACTGTCATCTACTAACACACAGAAACCCCTGCTGAAGTCAACCAGTCACACTCATCAAAGCAAAAATATTACACAAGGGCATTGTCAAGAAAATGAACTTAATCTCAGCTTCACAGTTGCCTTATTTCTATTGCATCCGTCTTGTGACAGGCTGTAATGTTCTCTTTTCCCTTTCTACCTGCAGAGGTGGAGTTGCCGGAGTTCAGCTGCAGGATTCAGCGAGCCACCAGAGCCACTCGTTCATCATTTCATGCATTTTCCATTTGTTAGATAGATGGCTGAAAGCTCAAATTTCCTAATTTTCTGTTGTGCTCAAAGACATAAATCATGAGGTCAAAATGTCCCAAAAACATACTCTTGACAGGAAAGTAAATGGGCATCCTCCACGGTTCTGTATATATCCCTAAAAAATATCCTTCTAATGTGGGCTGTCAGACAAAATGCCATCTCCTGTCACTTGAAAGCATACAAGAATAATTGTGCATTTTTGCTCTTTTCTCTGTTCAATGAAGTTTGCTACATTATTTTCTGAACAGATGTCTTGTCATACAGTAACGGCAGAGATGTTGTTAGTCGGTAAAAATATGTCTTTTATGATGAGGTGGGCCTGAATCTCTGCCAGGTGATTAAATGTATGAACGGATGAGCAATGATCCTTCTTTCTAATGATGAAAAGCAGGAAGAACAAAACTTCCTGTGTGACTAAAACTTTCTGCTTGTTTATTCTCCTCAAAAAGTGTGTCATCGTCAACTAAAGAGCAGTTCATTTATAGGTGTTAGCTTAACATTTAAATGAAACAGGTTAGCAAACATTTTGCAAACTTATACATCTAACAGACAAAGAACATTATCAATCATTTGGAGTTGTGTTTCTGCCCCTTTATGAATTTATGTACAAGTTTAATTCTTCTTCTAGCTCTGTTTTCAACTCTGAGAAAAAATATTTTCTCTTTAGCTGCTAAACAATCCAGTGCATTCATTAGCTAGTTGCTAACTTTGACTGGATGCTGGGCTGCTAATCTACAGTGGGTATATCAGAGCTTTTGTTGTTGAAAACAGTTGTCCTGTTGCTGGAAAAAGGGTTGATGACTGCGACTTTGAACTATATGGTAATAATGTGTAATGAGATCATAACAGTTAGCTAAACAAGGCTAAATATCTCTCTACAGCTGCAGAATTGAGCGATGCCATAAAAGTTTTGAAATGGGAGGAAACACTGGTTCAAGTAACTGTAAACTGTAAATTCCAAACTTAAAGTTTTCCTTTGAGAGTAATATATCACACAACATAGTAACAGCTGTGTCTTCTGAATAGCTTCAAAATACTACATGGTTTATGTTGTGTTCTGATTTTAGCTTTAGTGCAACTATCAGCACCACTACAAAGCACAAACTTACTTGCTGTTAGCATCGTACACAACAGAATTTTACACAGTGACTGGATGTAGTGGACAGAAAATGGACCTTCGGAGGTGTAGTTAACCTCTCTCCTTACTTTTTCTTATGTACACATGCTTGTATTTTGACTCTTTATAAAAGAACCTGACATTTTAATGAAGTTGCTTCTTTTGATTTAACCAGGAGAGTTTCTTGCTCCTCCAAGCAAGTAAGTAACCTACCACACTGACATTTGATTAATTGTTTGTGTACCAAAATATAGATTGATTGAATATACTGTAGTTTAAGCTCAACTTATTGATGTTATGTATGGGTCTACATCTTAAAAAACACAATGCTAAAGTGAGGTGTGTGGTTACTTGAAAACCAGTTGCTACAAATAACTGTGATTAGACAGTGTTACTGATCATCTGAGGCAGGCTTGTTAGAGGACATTAGTGACTGAATGTTGCTGACAGAGAGTTCAGACTCCTTCACTGTTGGGCGATAATGGGCTGCATTAGGGGATGAGGGCACAAAGAAACAGGCGGTCACACAGCTAATTGATTTTCCTTTGTTCCCTGAATCTGAATCAGGGCTGTGCAGCCTCATGGTTTTCTGCAAGAACAACTTGGCTACAGGCAAAAGAAAAGGAGATCTGTATCTTCTTGAATTGTAACGTCCTTATAGAGGAATACCACTTGGCCTGGCCTGTCTTTTCAGTGGCCATATACAGTTCAGCAGAGGTTTGAACAGAAACAACTCTCAATGCAAAACAGAGCAGAAGAGTTAGAACTGTATTATCTCATTTGCTGAGGTTGAGTTGTCTGAACAAGGCTGCATAATGTAACATTAATTACTGCAGCAGCTTCAGCCATCTGGTCAAAAATTAGGTTTATCTGCAAGGTTCATTTGGTATAGAAGTAGTGCTTTGGAAGTAAAGATTAATCAAGAATCTTCAGATTGCCAAGTTATTTAAAGGGAAAGGCCAATTTTCAAGATGACTGGGCATTTATCAGGCAGGAAGGGGCTACTTAAAGGATGCTGTTTTATAATATGGTCCACATCATCAGTAATGTGGAGGTGGTACTGGACCATTGAGGTGAGGAGGGAGCTTTCGATTTACCAGTCAGTCTACATTCCAACCCTCACCTATGATCATGAGCTTTGGGTAGGTACTGAAAGAGTGAGATTGTGAATACAAATGGGTTTCCTCCGTAAGGTGGCTGTGCTCAGCCTTAGAGATAGGGTAAGAAGGTCAGACATCCAGAGGGAGTTAGGTTAGAGCTGCTGCACCTTTGCGTCGAAAAGAGCCAACTGAGGTGGCTCTCAACTGATCAGGATGCTTCGGCGCCTTCCACTGGAGGTTTTCTGGGCGCGTCTAACTGGTAGGAGGCAACGGGGTAGACTCAGAACATACCGGAGGGATTATCAAATCTGGCCTGGGAACTCCTCAAAGTCCCCAGGGAGGACGACAGTGTCTGGACTACCTTGCTTAAAATGCAACCACTGCAACCTGACTCCTGATAGGCAGCAGGAAATGGATGGATCAATGAACACTACTAAAATATAACATATTTCTATACATTACTTTAGGGACGACAATGTTGGTTTGACCATTGGTTGATGTGTTGGTCCAGACTGAAATAACTCAACAACTGCTAGATGGATTCCCATGAAATTTTGTACAGACATTCATGGTTCCCAGAGGATGAATCATGCTCAATTTGGTGATTCCTTTTCCAGGTCAAAGTTTGCACTTATCCAGGGAGAAATCTCAACATCTACAAAATGGATTGGCACAAAATTTGGTAATGAATCCTCAAAACCACTGGAATCTCCTGATGTTTCCTCTACCAATGCCATGAAGTTAACATTTCTGACTTTGAGTAAAACAGCTGTTGGAGCCATCAGACGGTCAAAATTTTAAATGTTAGCTTCGCTAATATGCAAACAGTTTAATTACAGTTTACCTGCTAAACATCAGTGTGTCTGAGAGAGGAATCACTCACTGCAGGAATGTCTCCGATCGGGGTTCAGCTCTGTGTGGACTGTTAGAAACTTAGCGTTAGTGATACTGTATGCCTAGTCATCTGGAAAACCTAAAAAAAGAAAAACAACTATGGTGAGTCAGATGAATCTTGCTAGGTTAATATGGAGACTTGAACTTGCGTGATCACACTGGCCTTGCAGTAGCAGGAAACACAGCGGTAATGTAGCTTCCTGGTGTTTCTCCAGTCAAAATACAGAACATCGGTATCACTGAGCAGGCAGGAACCACCTGCCGTTCACAACCACCATCAGCATGGACCCCGACCTGACTGACAGAAATTAACACAGAAAGTCACACTGCAGAACTTTAACCAGATTAATAATTTGATAATTTCTTGCAACCTTACACTAAGTCCCTTAAAATGATTAATTACCACGGTGTGCAGAGATAACTGACCCTTCAACATCATGACAGAAAATATCAAAGTGAAATGCTCCTATATTTCCAAACCTACAGTGGCCCTGGGAGTTCAGTCCACTGCATCTTAAGAAAACACATGGAAGTAAGTGAGCATGTGGTGCAAAAACACAGAAATCGAGATAAGGAAAGGCACAATACCCCATCCATTTGGCATAGGACTAAAATATAATTTGGGACAATCATTTATAGTCATACATTCAACAAACCAGAATAATGCAAACAAGTGCCTGAGTGTTAAAAAGGAAACAAAACAACAAAGGAGAGATTTTAATTCACATCAAGTCACGCTTCCAGATAGTCAATACAGCAGCCAAACAGGCAATGCGATAGTGTTCAAAGGTACAAAATGTTGTCCAGAAGAAAGACTGACTTATAGCATAATCTTAGAGCATCCACAGTCGTGTATTTTGTTTTTTTTTTTATACAGAAAACAGTATCAAACATTAGGCAAAGTCATCTCATGACAAAACCAAGAACGTACGCATGCAGAGTTGTTTTTTTTCTTCATAATATTGAGCTTGCATACAAAGGCAGACATATTACAAAATCAAAATCACACGTTGGTTGTATTCATTACATATTCATCAGAGAGAGAGAGAGAGAGAAAGAGAGAGAAAGAGAGAGAGAGAGAGAGAGAGGGATCACTGTTGTGTCAAGGAGTATATTGAGATGCCAACAAGGTTTCACAGCCGATTTGTGCCTCACAAATCAATGTGGCTGAAGAGGCTGTTAACACTTGACGGAAAACTGAGACGTGAGGCCTGATATGATGCATTAAACATTTCATTACCCAGCATTGAAGGTGTGATATCATATATCGACATAGTGCGAGAGGGAATGTAACCGTTCAAATAACACTATGTCAATAATAAAACTACAGGTTTAGAAGGTAAAATAATAAGAAATGGACATTAGGGCTTGTTTGTAACTATCCACCGACTGTAATTAGTGCGTTTAAATGATGTGATCATAAAAACAGTCAGCCACACTGACAGAGTCGACATGCTCCTAAAAACAAACATGCCTGGCCTATCACTTACAGTGATGTGAGGTAATGACAAAAAGCTGTTAGCTCAATTGCAAGCCTGACAGGAATCCTGAACGTTAGGCTACGTGAGGACTATTTATATGGCGTTTCTGTGTTACCAGTCAGTGGAAATTTACAAGAAAGGTGGGTGTGGTGGTGGTGGTGGCGGGGGACATGCAGAAAAGGTTATACTGCAGAATCGAACTCATAAAATCACAAATACATGGCATGCATCCCAGCCTACTGGTCCGTGAGGGCAACTCAGGTTAAGAGTTTTCAGTTTTCAGGGACTCAGGGTAAAAAACTTTAACATAAAACATAAGAATTAGAGAAACATAAATAATCAAACAGGCTAGAAGGAATCAAGGTCAAATTTTAGTTATCTAAGTGTATGACTTGAGTGACACAGCCCTGTTTGCTCCTGGGCTGCGAGTTCAACCATCTCTATTCCCAGACGGACGTGTGTGTGTGCTCAATTAGAGCTTGAGATTTGACATAATGAACAATATCAACAACACAGAGCACTAAGGTGCACATTCTCAGAGGATTTACTGTGGAATAGAAGGGGTTAAACATGTACATTCTGTTTGATACATTTATAGTGGAGCTTCTTACAATAAAAAAAAAAAGAAAATCAAAAACTTATGCAGCAACAGAGTAACAAGATACGTACACGGCTAGTATATTAAAAATTCTGCCCTTCTCACCTCAGCCCATCTTAGCAAAGCTTGCATCGCATGACTGAACAATCGCAGTGACTTTAGCAAGGGCATGTTCGCCCTGTCAGCAGCAAACTTGAACTTCAGCAAGAATAGGCTGTTGTAAACAATACATGCTTTTATTAGTAGTATTTTTTTTATATATTTGACGTAAACTTTCCGCTTTGAAAATTTTTGCCCTTTTTGACATACAGCAGGTACATTTTCATCCACATTACAGTTGAAAATGCCGCCATGCGAGTTTTTGTGGAAACTCATTTTCTGTAGTGTAAACAATAAGCTGCACACACATCACAGAGCTACCCAATCATGTGGTATTGTGGTACGACAAGTGATTTTCACCCACTGAACTTCATTCTGTTGTTGATTACAGCTGGTGCCTATCAAGTAGGCTCTCTGCCTTCCACACAGTGTGATTACTGTGCACGGTGACTGTGAATGTTTTCCACCTCTGTGAGGAAATTATCCACAGATCATCAGAATTATCAGGTGCATATGAGATCTACTTTTACATCCATAACCCTCTCCAGCTCCTGAATAAACACAGACTCGCAGCAGCTATTACACGATTATGCTCTTATTGCGCTGGTTGGACTGTCTGTCTGTTCCAGTTTGACTCAGTGGCTCTCTGCTCACACTCTGCACAATGCATTTAAAAGAAATTTCATCTTGCCCTTGAAGCTCTGCTGTTCTTTCAAGACATCAGTAAAAATCACTTTTGACCACAGACAGGCAGCCGGCTGAATGAAAACAACGCTGTGGCCTTGTACTCTTGATTCAATTTTACTTGAATTTCAAAATGCATATCTGATTTAGCAATCCACTGCTTTTGTACTGTCAGTAAGAAACCAGCATTTTGTTGTCGGTGACTGAAAGGATGAAACACTTGTGGAACCTTGATATAGGATTACCACAAAGCTAACTAGGCAGCTCTATAGATCAGGGGTTACCACTGAAAAATCAGTGAGTAATCCGAGTAGGTGGCGCCTTGACACCCAGCATCGTCTCATATCGATTTGTCTATACAGAGACACACAGGGAGTTGGTGTTTGTAATGTCATGAATACTTCAAAGAAACCTCAAGGAGGAGTTTAGGTAAAGATGATTTTTGCATTGGTTTTGTTTAGTCGGTCAAATAGTTTCTGTCATCCTGCCATTTTACAGATCAGTTGTCCTTAAATCCTCTACATTCATCTCCTTATACCCATAAAGCCTTGCATTTTGGGGTTGTTTTGTGTTGTCGGTTTGGTTCCGGTACTTTGTTCCCTCCAACTAACTGCACTGCAGTTTACTCGGAAGAGGACTGAAGGCTTCAGTATACTTCAAACAAAATGCTTGTAGTATCATCTAAAGGTGGATTTACAGAGCTGTGTTAAAGGGGAGGCCTGTAGACACACTGTAGCTGATGCATGCCTCAAAAACACAATGATATTTTGGGGCTATGGCAGCTGTGGAGATTGTGTGATTGGTCAGCCCAGGCTTTGTTCTCTTTTTCAAGTTTAACAATCATGTCTTACAAAGTTCAACCCCACTGCAAACTTTCTGCTCAATGTGATCACTGCTGTCTGTCACAGTGATACGTCTACATGCCTTTGAGGACAGGCTGTCATTTGTATGATTCACAGCTTTGACTGCAGACTTTTCTCCTCCCAGTGTGAATATTCAGAATAAGCTTAAACTCTTTTACCTTTAGATGCAGTCAGACAAACAAGTCCTCTAAATTAAATGGCAAAATAGACACAGTGGAAGCATCTGTACATTCTGTTTGATAAAATCTGATACCCCCATCGCCAGTGCAACACATTTTGTCCGTGCCCTTGGAAATTTATATGTTATAGACCATTTTCTGATCTGATGTCGCTATGGTTAACATTTGATTTGGTCTGGACATTTTCCTTGATGTCCTGCACTTGAACATAACATTCAGATTTGGACGTTTTGGACAGACGAAGCTGTTTGGACTCGTTTGTTTGAAGCATTCTGAGGCCTTAATGTGAGCAGTATTTTAAGGAGGTTCTGTGTTCCTATGACGTTGTTCTCATCTGGGCCAAAAGAATAAACTCTCCAGATTTCTAAAACAAACTTCTTGTTGTTGGCCTGTTGTGTGTGAGCCACCTACATGAGGGGTGAACGACAGCAGGACCTGCACTCCCTGCATTAAAGTGCAACATCTTCAAATATGTGGCTGATTGATTCATCTGCTCCACTACATTAAATATCAGTGTCAAGATGAGGAGATCTATTCCACTAAACGTTTTTGCATACTCCAACAGCATCAAATTTTGCTAAATCCTCCACTCTTTTCCCCCTGTTCTTACAATGCTTGTTGCACTTTAAATTTTTACCCTTGCGTGCCTCTTTTGTATTATATTTTTTATCTTTTATGTTTTTATTTTTCTATTTCGCCAGTCTTGTCTTTGTTCTTGCTGCTGTAACATGTGAATTTCCCACAAGTGGGATAAATAAAGTCTATATTATCTTATCTGTCTCCTATAGTACTTCAAGATGACAGTTAGTTTGTGCTGTAAATTATTCAGCTGCTGTAAAAGATCGAATTGAATCATTTGCTCCTTTTATCTTCACTGATCATACAAGAAATAAGAATTCTGAAGGTTAAAATTCAACACTATAACCCCTTTCATTGATTTGGTTGATTGAATTAAAATAAATGAGAAGCGGAAATCCTATTGTATACGTGAGTGTTGTTGAACACCAATGTAAGGTTATGGATATTTTTAGTTGAGCCCTGTTGAGAGGAAATATATTCCCAAAGAGAGGTGTCACAGGTCACTGTGGCCAACATGAGGAAAAATCCAGAGAAGAAGAGCTGGGTGGAGGAGTTAGGAAAACGAAGGCAGGAGAGTCAGGCGGGGGCCAACATGTTCTGACGACAGGATGTGGGTCTTCAGTCATTTAATGAACCAGGTAATTCATTGGTCAACGTGTGCCAGCGCTCAATTTTCTTGTCCTTGTTTTTGAGGCAGTCAAACCAGTGTTTGAGCCTCTCTCCGTTTGCATTGATACCCAGAGATACACCACCTGAAAGAAGGAGCAGAGACAGGATGATTCATACACAGAGTTCATATGAAAACACGTAAGGGATTTATAATGGGTCACATTAGAAAATATCTTAGTAGCAGCACGAAACAGCCGGAGACAGGAATTAAAGAGTGTGTTTGGTGTTTGGCAGCAGTCAGTACAACACCCTTTACACAAGGTTTATAATGCATCACTTTGACTGAAAAAACTCTTCTCCTAAAGGCCTGGATCCATTCAGTCCAGAAAAAATGAGGCACATCTAAAGGATTCTTATGTTTAAATCAGAAGTCAGCTGACTTGGCCAGAGATCCAGTTTTTCTTAAACCATGATACAGACGTCATCTAGAGAACTGCCTAGCTACATACATATAACATAACATCCTAGCAACAGACAAGTGAACACAAAGATGATGAAGCGTGGATGAGATCAGCACAGCTGCAGAAATAACAACTCTTAAACTGGTAAATATCTTTGAACATCAAGTACAAATTGTTCAGTTTTGTTTGACTGCTACCACAGCCTGCATGTCGAGAACAACATCTGTACCATACATACACAAATCATTACTGAATTATTAGGGCAAAACAAAGCAAACTTTTCCCCTCTGCAAACGGAAATCAGCTAATATACTGTAAGTACATCTGGGTGAATCAGTGAAGTGACAGAATGGCAGTCCGATCATCAGGCTAGGTCTCAGAGGAAAGACAGCAGAAAAATTGAATGACAATGCTAATCAATTCTCAAGAGATATGACAAAACAAATTTTAACTTAAAGTCCACTTACTAGCTTTTTCTAGGGCAACTAATTGTCTTCATCAGAGGACAGAGAACCTTTACTTTAAGATTATTTTTCCATTTCCAAGGTGAAGAATGAACGTTCATGCACAAATTCTTAAGAGGCCTCTTATCCAGTTGTTTTATTCACATCTTTTTCCCCAAAAATGTTTTTAATTCTCACGATTTAAAGTGGGATAAAAGCTTTTTATTTCTTACTAACTGTAGAGGGAGTGCAACATGTTCATACTGACATGAGAACATGATGACCTGCTAGTTCTCTGCATGGCTCAGTGCCTGTTTGTTTCCTCAGCTCGCAGCCAGACAGACGGCAGACGCAGACAGGACAGAAGGCCAGTGGTGCTGCTGATGCTGACAATTATCAGTCAAGCTATTTGAACTCAGCCCACAGAGCTGGCCTGGCACGGCCCACCTGTGCTTACCTATGAAATCGTTGGACTTTCCAATGTCGTAGTCCCACACGGTCACCTCCAAGGTCTTCTTGGTGAGGTCTGCATATTTAATGTCATAACAGAACTCCTGCAGAGAACAGGACAAAAAATAAGAGCTCCAGTGGTTTTTCTCTCCAGTGTGATCACACACAATTAGAATTAAATATCTCATCTTTTCAGATTACCACAAAGGATAAAGCCCTTTTAGGTTTAAAGGTCTTGAACATGTTGAATAAGAGTCTGATTCTGCTTCACCACCTTCACAACAAAGCACTCTTCTGCACGGTGTTGGGTTTGCATAATCATTATTACAGACCTGAATGCAGCTGACATTTGTTTTATTTTCTGGTGAAATTGATTCACATAATTCTGAGCGCCTCATTGAGTTTTAATTTTTTTTTTGTTAGTGCCTAAAATAATACGCAGGTTAACGTCGGTGCAGTAGCTGCCTTTCCTCGCTCTCAGGGAGCCTCATAGTCAAACATTCAACCAGCCCTATTAGTTCAGGACCCTCACACGGACTCATTCAATATACTACAAGTGCGAGAAGTACCTTGATTGGAACATGAAGGAAATAAAATGTGAAGTACATTCAAGGGTACTTTAACAGAATGACAGTGCAATCAATAAAGTACACTGTCCACTAAATGAAACAAGCATTTCTTCTGATATCAATTTGCAGTGTGCAAAGCGAGAGCGTTTATTCTGCATTTCAGTCTGTGGTTCAATCAAGGTTGCTGCTCCACCTTAATGAAATCAATGCCTTGATATGGAGGAAGACCCCAGTTGCTCGTTGCTCTGACAGAAAGGCCAAGAGATGACGGAGGAATATGGGCGCAAAAAATGTCAGAGGAAATGTCAAGCCGCTGGCATGCGTGAGTGTTTGGCCAGGGCCGTCCACTCGAATACAGACGTGGACTTCCGAGCCATGTTACCCTGTGCCACGAAGCACCGAGGGGCCCGCTCAGCCTTGAAAACATGTTTGGCATCCCTCTGAAAAACAGGGCTGGGTCCTCAGGGACAGGGGAAATGCATTTCTGATTTCAACAGTATTTACAATCAATCGTTTCAGTAAGAAAGGAGGTGTTCAGCTGCTCTGGCTAAAGGATGCCAAAGCTCTTGAGCAGAGTTGATGGGAACTGTGGTGATACAGTTGGTGATAATTCTAGCATTTAAGCATCTAGCAATTATGTGGGTTTGTCTCGATGAGCAGCACATTACACATGGTAATTTCCCCCCATTGTTAATGTAAAAATATTGATTAGTGCAGCTTTAAAGCTCCTGAAAATCTTCAAGTCAAAGGTTTTTATTTCTCTGAATATTAAATATTCATGACTAAAGAAGCAAAAATCAAAGTTAAAGTTCTAAAACAAAAATCCTTTGGTATAATCAGAGTTTAACAGGCATAAACTCAGCTTATCTGCTCATTTGGGACTGTATGGGCGTGATTTGAAAGACAATGACCTCGCAACATAAGAAACAAACCCACAACTATCATCGCATTTTGATTCCAGTGTTGCGAAATCCTGATTGACAGCACTTTTTTATAAATAAAACTGCTCACTCCAAATCAGCCAGAAAAGCAAGGACAAAAATACAAATATAAAAATAAACAAAAACAAGTCTGTGTATGTCAGACCACATCAGCCATGGTAAAAACCTGATTAAGGAAATATGTCCTCAGGGCCTTTAAAGAAATAATGAATAGAGCATCAGTGGAAGACTACAGGACTCAAGTGTCACACTGGTTTTCAAGGCTCAATCATTGGTGATTTACAGTAGATGATGGAGGAAGCTGTGGTTCAGAGCTGTCAAGAGACACCTGAGCTATGTCTTCAGTGACAAATATTTGGCCTCAGTTCTGCTGCTTTCTTAAAAAGTCGTCTTGTGCTGAAAAATGTCAGCCGTGCCCTCTCTGAGTGGCTCAGCACTTTGTAACACTGGATAAACATTCAACAACAGGTAGAAGGAAAATAAAAAATTAGAGCAAGGTTTCAGCGCAGTAGACGTGGTTCATACCTCGTTGAACTCGGGATTGAGCGTCTTCTTTTTCACAGCAGTCTTGTGCTTTGACTTTTTGTTCTCGTCGGGCTTCAGGTACCTGTGGGAGAGCAGAGCGGAGAGGAGGACTGATTACAGACTTATTACTCAAAGCCTTTACTGCTTCTCATTTCTGTGGATGGAACATTAAACAGAAAATACTACTCGTCTCTGTAGAAAACATCGTGCTGATGTGTTATGTGAATAGTTTGAAACCCTATACGATGTAAAAGCATCATCTACTCTTTGTTCCTCAGCTGTTATATTGTTCTGTCCTCCAGAGGGTGCTGTGGTACTGCCCTACATTAAACCACACAGCTGCATTTCATTACACACACTACACACTGCATTACTACATTTTCTGACTTTATAGACTCCACCTCTGCTTTTATTAAAGACATTTTTTCTCCACTTGGGTATACATAGATGGCTGAGTTGTCTTCTCTATCAAGACTGATGTCCAATACATGCTTAGTTTAACAACTAAATTTCATTTTAGTGTCTTTTTGATGGGATTACAGAGGTGAAGACACCTCAGCGCCTCATAACAACACAACATTTCCAATGTCAGCTGATACTCCCACTGCATCACAACATCTCCAGTATGTAGCTCACATAAAACATAAATCTTTCGTCCTGTCAGTAGGAGGTTTTATGGGTTTGTTCAGGTAGAATTTTATTACCTTTACAAAGTTACTCATGTGTTGCTGTGCTCCTTCCTGTCAGTGGATTTTATTTTAGATATTTGTGGAGCATTTTGAGTCATAATACACACAGTTGCCAGTTTCTTAGGCACACCCAGTCAAAACTAATGCAACATCCCTGCAATAAATCCTCCTCTCACAAAGGTTGTTCAGATTTAGAGAGGTTTTGGTTTCATTTATGGTCATTTTGTTCAAAAACTAAACATCACAGCCTTTGTGAAGTTACATGTTATTGCAGGGCTGTTGTATTAGACTGCATTAGTTTTGGTTAGGTTTATGTAATAAACCAGCATTTGAGTGTGTGTTGTGAAATATGCAACGCAAATAAAAGTTGAGACTGTTTTGCTTTGTTGAGGTGTTGCTGGTTGTTCCCAAAGCATGTGCCATTACAGGTTACTTATCAGTTACAGTTTGCATTCACTGCAGTCTGTGAAAACAGGCTGTTAGCGCCACTGTTGCTCTGGGGTCCAGGTATACAGTCTGTGTTTATGGACGTACAGCCAGTGTGTGTGCCTGTGTGTGTGTGTGTGTGTGCAGGCTGGACCTTTGTTTCTGTTTTACCTTCATGAATTATGGAGGTAGGCTGTACTCAGACCCTGTGTACTGGATGTTGTTTAACACCTCTGTTCAATTGGCAAAAGAACAGTTCTGGGCAATAATGCACATTGTGATGTGGTATATTTCAATCCAGTGTGCAATTACAGTAGCTCATCACATCCCTCCTTTTCCTTTTACGTGCTCACCAGACCCACACAGACTTCAATTTCCCAAGGTAACAGGGAGACTTAAAGGGAGGCTAAGTGGGTTATTGCTCACAAACCTACCCAGGGGGAGTGGGGAGGGGGCTGAAATTGTTGTTGATGAGGATGTTGCAGCGAACCTAATTGTTGTCACGTAATGGGACGACTGACCCCCGGGCAAAACGAGCTGTGAAATGGTGAAAGTCAGGATGCAAACAATGCTACTGTGCAATACAATGGTTTTTAAATGTTATTTCACTGTGTAAATTACTGCAGGTTTGCAGCGCTGCCATTATTCTGCTTTTGTTCCAGCTGTACATTGAAACTGAATTCTCATTCTTTAAAATCTCTTTACATCGAAGCTTGATGAAATGCACTTGTCATTGACAGAGGAGCCATTAAGAAGGGCATTTACACTGTCATTTTTCATGACGTACTCGCAGCACCTCGTCCACTAATGTGTGCCTGCATTCTACATTCATACGGCACATGCATTTTAAAGATATTCCTGACATTACTAACACAATAGAGCAAAACATTCTTCTGTTCAGGTGACAGCTGTGATTTGATGTATTAGATAGACTCTTGCTAGACATGGGCTGGTGAAAGAGGAGAAGCCAATCATGCCTATCTGACAGAGTATACATTTCCTTTATTCCCTCTCACACGAGCCAGTCAGTAAATCTGTTATCTGCCAGTGTGTCCTTCAAGCTTCGGGGAGATTTTCTCAACCTCAAACTGTTGGAAAAATTGTTGCCAGCCCCTCCGAAACGAGTTGTGCTTTTGTTCTCGAGGTGTGCACAGCGGAGTCGGAAATTAATTGCACTTTCATTGCTCAGCCAGATGAAAGACTTGGGGAAATGTTCAGGTGTGATAAATAGGACTCTCCTTCAAATTGCAGCCCTGTGGATGGCCTCTTGTGCTGTGTGTCTTTCATGCTGCTGATAATCACAGTTAGTCTGCCTCTTTTCTGCTAAAACATCAGCACTGCCAGCTAATCCATTTCAGCACTTCTACAGTGCGGTGTACAGCCACTAAAAATAGCATTATTATGATGAGCATCCGGTGTTTTGAGGAGAAATGTTTGTCGGGAGGAGAGACAGCAATCAGTGGACAGGTTGCTTTATGTGAAGTCAACCCATATCTGTAAACAATGTATGCTGTAAATTCATTTACTTCTTTCGTAGTATAACAGTCCTGGTGTTTTGAAGGCTTAAAGATGATGAGTCCATCTTACATTTGCTCCACAGCCGGATATCTTGACAACTAAAAGTCAATTTGCCATGAAATTTGATTTCAGTATTCATGAAGCCTCTGGGCTGATTTGTAATGACGTTGGTGACCCCCTGAACTTTCCTCTCTCATGCAATCATAAGGTCAGATATTGTAATCATCATTTTGTGTCCCTTTGTGGTTCGTCTCTGTGGCTGTTTGCATTTGTGTCTCATGTTCGTGTTACATCTCTTCGTGGGGGTTTTGTGTCTATTTATAGGAGTTTTTTTGTGCGTTTGTGGTCTTTTTTGTTCAGTAATCCATTCATGATACTAATAAGCCAACTACCTATCAACAACCTTTCTCTGATGGGGGGGAGCAGGAGGAGCCAATCACATCCACCACCTGATGATAATAAACTGTAATTATCTTTTTAAGTTATGTCAGAATGTGGTATGAAAACACACCACATGTAATATATACACTTTGTTTTTCTTGGGTGTATTTGCACGTGTTTGTTTACAATACTGACGTTTTGACGTAGGGGTCGGAGAAGCCGTTGGCATCCATGGCGGCGAGGTGAGCACAGCGAATGATGCCCACGACCAGGCAAGACTTCTGGGTGTTGTACTTCAGAGAAATCATGATGCGTCCTCGTTCCTCCAGGGACTTGTCTTCTGTCTTGTTGACCTGCGGCGATAAAAGTGACAAGGTTTAGGAATAATAACCAGCTCCTGTAACAAACGCTGCCAGCCCGGGCTTCCCCTCACGCTCGTACGAGCATCATTTTCAGCTGACGTTTCTCATTTCTGGCTTTGTCATCATCATTATTTGGGAGATAACCAAAGCTTTCATTTCCAGAATGCTATTAATTCATGTTGACAACAAAATCATTACCTGGAAATATTCTCACTCTGTCAACAGTGGATTTATTTCATTTTTTAAAATCCCAGTACATTTATTTTCTCCTGCCAAGCATTTTGTTAAAGTAAGTCGGTGTCATTAAAAGTCAGCAGCAGCTACAGTACTTGCCCTCTTGTGCATCTTGAAAATCAGCCAAACACTGATTGGCTGATTGATGCCATCTCCGTTGTAGACGGTGAGTTAATAGCCTCATCAAAATTAATTTGCCATGTTCCTTAGAGACAAGATAAACATCTGAATTGACACATGACCCTGTGAGCCAAGAGTGTGTGTCTGTTTTCAGTCCAAACACCACCACCACCACCTCAGCCTGAGAACCAGACGTTCAGGTCCTGACAAATAAATTCAAACAGTCTTGTCTGTTTGGATGATTCAGGACTAAATGTGATGCAGCCAAGGCTCAATTTAAGACCAAAGGGAGACAATCATCTGAAAACTGTCAGCTTCCCTGATATGCTGCTGCATCTGTATCAGTCATGCAAGATAACCTCTACCTGCTACTAACATCCTCATCGGTCGCCTCGGTCCACAGATGGCACACATCTTTGTCTGGTTCAGACAAGATAAAACTGGAGACCTGACAAATTCACTGAGGAAACACAATAAGATGAAGAGAAGAAGTTAAACCTTTTCTCCCCCCGCAGTAACACAGAGACACTAAACAACCCGGCGACCACAGCCTGGTTACTGAAACAGGTAGACTACACAGAGACAGGAAGACAGATTGTGTTCTCACTGAGCTCCACCTCCTCAATGACTGCACCACGTATACTGAAATAAGAGATGGATTCCTTCACAAAGCCGCCATCATACTGTGTGTCCAGAAATCCTCCTCCATAAAAATGAAGGTGAGGCTGTGACTGTTTGCTACAACATAAGAGAAAACATTACCATTTTCTCTTATCATACATGTGTACTGTTTGAAGTCATTTGTTAAGATGTGACTGGTATCAATTTCATTTTGTTTCCTTGTTAAAATTCAATATGCAACATCAACTTTAACAATCATGCTGATAAAAACAATCTTAATCAATTCAATCTGGGTAAAGACAGCAGCACTGTCTGAAAACAGATTTCTTTTCTATTCATAGACTCTCACTGACAGTCTGTTCATTACATACATTCTTCTTCTTCAGCAGCTTTCATTCCTGTGACTCTGGACTCATCAGGGTATCAGATACAGACTTGGTGATTTGGGGTCCCAGTGAAAAAGCCTGCACTGGTACCTCTCTCCCTTTGATACATTACCTTTGAGCTGGAGTTTAACAAAGTATGCAGGAAAGAGCTGGACTCTCTGGAGAACTCTTCAGAGAGAAAAATACATACTTGAACATATGACTTTTTACAGAATTACAGCTCAGGTCCCTCATGAGCTGTCTGAGCTTTGTTTTTTTCCACTGCTATGCCCAGTGACTTAGAAATGCAATTTACCAGGAACACTCCCTTAGCTGCCGATTGTGTGAATATGTGCTGGACTTTCCCATACCTCAGCATTTATTTTTAACCACATATACTGTATAAGACCATCCATATCAGCCGAGCAAATGCACAGAGGCTTGAGGCTTAACAACTTCAAGCTTATCAAGAGCTACTTGAAAGTGCACGGACCAGTGGAAATGTGGGCATTAGTACTGTGAGTTCTTTCAATTTCAGTTTGTGCCATTTCAAATTGATATTCATTAGGCTTTTCTGTCAAATTCTCATTTATGACAAATTGCAATTTTCTTCACACTGGAGTGAAGCTATAAAGTTAAACATATAGTTCAGGAAAAGTAGGTCAAATTAGTTTGGTCTTCATGATATTATAATACATGACGTGACCTGATTACAACTTCCTATTGTATGTTAAAGGTTTCACTTTGGGTTTTCCAACTTACGAGGAAATTTATGACAATTATCCACATAATGTGTTGCATGAGGACAGAAAATGATCAGTGGGAAGAGGGAAGTGAGGACAGAGCGTAGGCACATGTTGCATTCGTGGTTATATTATGGGACGAGGATGCTGGTGAACATAATGGAGCATTTCGCAGCTAAGGAGCCTGATATTTCCCTCAGGAGTTGGTAGAGACCCAAAACAGAGCTAAAATGGTTGAGATGATAATGTTGCTCTGTAACTGCTGGATGTGTAAATAAGCAACTGTACAAACTAACTTCCTCCTCTTTGGCTTTTGGAGCCAAAAACACTTATTCTAGTTGTGAAAAGTGATTCTGCTGTTTGCTGCTTGTCAACACAGAACAACGAAATATCCTCAAGATGCAGAGACAATATAAGAATAATGACATGAGGAAGAAAAACAGGCAGAAAAAGCCTCAGCAGACACAGACTTCTGTCTCCTTCACAGTCCTGTGCTGTGTGTAGGAGACTGTGCTCAACAATCTGTTCAGCAGTGTCCACCGCAGGATACTAATCAGATATCTCCAGGGAATGGACTCTCTCTACATGAATCACAGATGACTTTTGCAAGACGTCTCGCTGGACTTGTGGACTCACCATCCATTTCATCTGGCATGCCAACATGTTTCAGACGCCGCCTCGGTTTGCTGTCAAATCCATTTAGTCCCGTCTCTTCCTCTACTGTTTATCCGTGTTTAGGACGACCCACTGTTGTCTCCGTCTCTCTGTCTCCTTTAACAAGATGCACTTTGGGAAGTCTGTGACAATCCAAGAGGCTGACAGGAATACAAGAGTATCGAGACGGAAAGCGAGCGAGGGAGGAAGTACAGCTGCCTGGATGGTATCAAGGCCGGCGTACCTGACAAGTGCAGACATCTTTTCAGCACTCAGTGTCTTCTTTTCCATTTCACACTCACAGACCATCCATTTAGCCTGGCTAGCCTTCCTACTCTAACAGCAGACACCAACAAAAGACACATTCAGGACCAACACTCAAACAATTACCATGCAACATCATTAATCATGGATAAAAACACAGAGATTGTCTTTGACTACTTCGACTTCTCTTTTCCTGCTTCTGTGAGTCTCCTTTTCCCATTTCCATCAATCTACTCAAACATAAAATCGACTTACATAAGCAAACACACTACTGCACAGTAGTGTTTGCTTAACATTTTCCAGCTAATTGTACCATTGCCTGGAAGGAAACTCAATTAAGATCGGCTAGAGGATGTCCATTAATTGAATTTAATGCACAGTACAACCGGACACCTCTGATTGTGACTGTCTGAGCATCACTCTGGATGAATGAAGCCGCAGTGCTAAATAATTGAGTGAGATTTACGTCACTCTCTCTGCCTGCTTCATTGTTTTCTGAACTCCACAGACAACAGACAACCCAACACAATATTCTAAGTGTATTGACTGGTTTCCAGGTATTACTCAGCCCCTTAGGGGTTACCAGGGAAACAGAGATATTACCAGGAACATGGCCTGGTAAAATCCCAGGATAAAGGAGTTTTCCTTTGACGGGTTCAGGCTGCTGAGCCAGTAATCAATCCCAGTTTTTAAACTTACAGTTCAAAGTTGAAAGCGTTCATTAAGCGCTACAAGTCTCTCTGTCTTTGTCTATCGCTCTGGACTCGTGCAGAGGAGCACAAGTCTTCTCCTGCGCCACGTGTCGTAACTAACCCTCTTTGAAACCATGCGTGGGTAGCTCAGGATATGAGGCTGTAAATTTGTGTAACAGGAAGCCGGGCCAAAACGCATCTCCTGCCAATGTCCTGGTAGGGATCCCTCAGATCAACACCTCTCTGAGAACAGCGGGGCGCTGACTATTGTGCTGATGCAAGAGAAGAGGCCACGGCTTACAGGGCACTGGCATTCGCTCACAAACATATCCCATACAGAGAGGATGGAGAAAGCAGCGCTGACTACAGAAGAGGTAAAAAAAAAAATCAGATAAGAGAATCCGGTGCTCTGAGGCTTAACTGGGATTTTTTTGGCTCCCTGAAAGCATATTGCTGCAGGCCTCAGTCTTATTTTCAAATAAAACAAGAATAAAAGTTTAAGTTTTTAGAGCAAACAACAAAGTTTTAGGCCCTTTAAGAGCTGAAAACCTGGTTCAAACAAGCAACAGAGTTGTGAATTAAATTCTATATTATTATTTATAAAGACACACTTTGCTAATGTGCTTCATCAGTGTTAGCCAGGGACAGGGACCTGGTCTATCTAGGCCTGTCTCCTGGAAATTATGTTTATATACAACTGAACTGCAGCAGCAAATATGTTTTGTAGGAAAGGTAATTGGTGGCTGGATTCAATTTAGAGGCGACTTCTTTTTAAATGAAGTGCTACATTTATTAACAGCAGAGGAGTCGCCAGGAGGAGGTTAGAGAGGCATTTCCTTCTAAACACATTTACTGTTGCAAATGAGTTGGATATAAACATAATTTCTAGGAGGCAGTGTTGCTAGGAGAAGCTGCAGACAGTCACATGCTGCTCTACTGAACATACCAGTCGCTCTTATAATCAGGAGACAATATTATCAATGTTTTCATATGAGCAGTCAATCACGTTACCACTTGTATATGACTCAGTGCTCACAGTGATGGGTAACGATCCCTCTACAACTCCATGGAGATTTATAGCATCTTTCAGCTCAGTGTTTTGGTTTTCAGGCTCACAACTTTACTGATTTCAGTTCATTCTCACTGCTCCAATCTGTGACTTTCAGCCGTAGCAGGCGGCTGTTTTCTGTGAAAAAGTTGTAAAAACCTACAGTATGGCACCAGCCCAACATCTAACGGCACACAAAGTTAGGAACTGGCTGCTGAACATCCCGAAGCATTTAGGATCTAATAAGCCAGATATTTCCCTCGTGAGTCAGAGGACATTAAAAAGCAGAAGTGAAACAACAGTGAGTATTGCACTTACATTCACTATATAACCAGAACCATAACATTTAAACTTTATTAGTGTTAATGGTATTTTTACTGCTATTAATGTTTCACTGTTCTGTCATTATTATTCCTATAGCTATCATTATTATTATTACTTACATCTGGACATAGACTGTGTATTTTGCAATGTTGTTTTTCCCTTATCACCCCTGGTGGGAACTGTTGGGTCTCTCTGTAAATTTTATAAGATAAAGAGAACGGTCTAGACCTGCTCTTTATGAAAAGTGCCTCGAGATAACTTCTGTTGTGAATTGGCGCTATATAAATAAAATTGACTTGACTTGACAACTCAACAGATGAATGCTAATGATGCTGGATGTGTAAATTGTTTGCTAACATAGTTGCACACAAAAGCTTTATGAGGTAATGATGTGTTAATGTTGTGTTTATAGCTCATTTCTGCTGCTCCCAAGTGGCCAAAAAAACAATTATCGCAGGTTTAGTGTGAAAACAACCTCCCACTTTCTCTTTCACTTGCTTCACTTTGACGGCCCCAGGTCTCTGTGGCCTATTCAAGAGAAGATTTTGACCTGATGGCAATGCTAAACAGAAGCTCAGGGGTAATCATTATCATTAGATATCATCCTCTGGGGGTCATAAATGCCCATACTTGCACAGTTTCATTACTTGTGAGCATATGTTTCTGTGGATCTGCTGGAGGTTTTAAACGGGCCGACATCATCACCCTTCCTCCCACCACCATAACCTTTTATGGGCTGTCCTGAACTATTCAGCTCTAAGGCAAAGCAACAGTTTTTAAACATTTCCTTTCTTACGCTGTAATGAGACACAGCGTCGTCCAAAAAGGAGGAATTAAAGCGGCCATCTTCCAAAAATGGCAACAGGGTGAGTGAAACATTCGTGGCCATCTCTTACAGTTAAGCCTTTCATTGTCCAACTGAGCCGAGGGAATAGAGAAATGTATTGCACGGAGACACTGAGCCAAGATTCATTGCCAGATAAGGCTACTGGCTCTTACACTGTTCAGGCCCTTCTTGCTGTCTTGCTGGTGCCAGTGCTGGGGGCAGATTCAGAGCCGAGGCTGGCAGACACATCCATTAGATGGAAATGGGTGAGTGGTCACAATGTTAGCGAGGACACAGCTGTCCAGTCACCTTGGGATTACTAAAACATACGAACAGCTCCTCTGTCATTCAAAGGCCTTTAAGTCAGTGGGTGTAGACTTTTCATCGTTGTGGTGGTAAGCACTATCTTGATTCGCCTGAATAGTTTTGTCCCTTTAGGTACATGTTTACTGCACATACATCGGTCCTCGTCTATAAATTCCCAGCGTTCCCAGTGCTTTGGGTGATTTACTGCTGAGACAATAAATTGCTTAAAAATGTTTTCAGGCTCTTAAGGTTACATCTAAACATTGTTTTCTGTGTTTCTTTAACTATATTTCAGCCTGTGACAGGTCCAATCCACAGGTCCACTGGCCGGCTGACTTGTTTATGAGCTTAACAAGCCAGTCAAAATGCTCCACTGTCAGGCCAAAACCATCAATAAGACAGCCGCTGCTAGCTGCTGGACGAGATGATTAAATGGTCGGTGCTCTATTCTCTCCAGCACGGCAAAACAACATCCTGTGTTCAGGCTGAAAACTCCTTATCCGCTACTTCAAGAGCGAGCAGAGCAGAAATGCTTCCTGCCTTGAGCTCTCTGTAACCAGCAACGCTCACAGCTTCGCTTTGCCTTGAAGCATTTTCGAGTGAAAACTGTGCTTTAAATCTCCCGTGCTAGGGGTGAGACATATGACAGGGTGGTCCAAAATAGCAAAACAACTTTACTGAAATAGAACAGACGACCCCTGAAAAAAACTGTTATTGAGTTTGACACAGACATCTGCTCTACAGCTACACTAAAAGCCGCTGCATGCTGCAATGGTCTGAGCTACCAGATCTGCTGAAACGCCCTCCGGTTTTATTCTCACTAAAAGGAAGAAGCAATTTAAGAATTAAAGAGCATGTATAGTGTATGTAGAGTAAATTCATGCTGTAGATACCTGTTGAAAAGCAGTGGGCAGTGGTGTCAAGCAGGTTCTAGCTTCAATTTTCTGAATCATTTTCACATTTAGTCACAGTGAAGGTACATACGCAGCCATAAACATCATGTAATCCACTGTCAGGATGAGCTTTTCATGGTGTGAAAATACTATCAAAACACTCGTGAGTCATATGTCAAAGGTTTGCAAATTGTAAACTGCTTTACCCACTAGTCCCACTATGATTTTATACACACACAAAAAAAATCAAGATTGGGACTGTGAGACTATGACTGTGATTTCTGCTGGCACTGTCACTCTGTAATCATTGTATGACAGATGATAAACTCCACACACATTTCAAATATGGTCATTCTGAAAGCGTAGCATGTACTTTTATTAAATAAACCTTGACAAAATCTGGGCCTAGCATGGTGAATGCACCGTGGCGGTTTGATACCAGTTTTGCACGAGCATATTTTGTATTTTTGGATGCCATTTCACACTCCCACATAGAGAACAAAGCATATGAGAAGAGCAACAGGAATTTGTCTCTCCAAACACAAGGCAGTGCTCTATACTCCAAACATGGATGGTCCAGAATGACACTGTATTATTCTTTTTAAACCATAAACTGTGTAGGCACTTTGAAAAGGATATTCAATCACAGTTCAACGACACTCCACTCCACTCCCATGCTCTCAAAACACATAATCCACTCCTGCACCACACTCACAGGCTCCAAACCCAAAGCTCTGATCTGTCATGTGGTTTAAACTTATGGATACTGTTGTTTCTTCTTGGTAATTACCAACACGTAGCCATAGAAAACCTATAGTAATCTTAAGCAAGACTTAACTTCTCCTTTGGCTCCAAAATTGTATTGGTTATTGTTGTAACACAACTATTGAGCAATACAAGAACAAACCAAACCTTTTATCGTCTGAATTACATTATTTAGTTCTAAAGATCACAGTAACATGCTGTTCTCGTGAAAACTATTTGACTGAGTTTGAGAAAATCTGTGGAGAAGAATGGCAGAAAATTCCCAAATCTGAATGTGCAAAGCTCGTTGCACCAAACCCATACTCGCTGCCAAAGGTGCCTCAAGTGTTAAATAGTTGTATGTAATATTTCATCATATTTCATTTTTCCTTAAAAAACATCAGTGTAGTGCAGTGATTGTTTTATTCACAGAGGCCACCCCCATGCTCAAGTAGCAATAGCAGTAATAGCGTAGTATAGAATACTTTAATATAGTATAGTTTGGTACAGTATAATATTGTGTAGTGTAGTATAGGATAGTATAGTATAGTGTAATGCAGTATAATATAGAATAGTACAGTATATACTGGAGTATAGTTTAATAAAATATAGTAAAGTACAATATAGTATACATGTACTGGAGTCTAGTATAGTATAGTATATTCCTTGATATAGTGCAGTATAATACAGTATTGAATAGCACTGTAAAGTATAGTAAGGAGGAGAGTACGCAGCAAAGATAAAATCAACTGCTGCAGATGAATCTTAATTTTTAAAAAGTAGATAACAGTATTAAATTCAAAGTATTAAACTTGTACTATCACTGTCCCTGACATTTTAATCATTCGGTAAAAAACAAAACAACAACAACAAAAAAACACAGCATCAAATCTTTCATCACAAGCGTGTGTGTGTGTGCTGGCTCAGTGGACTTACAGGTAACTGTTTCTCCAGGCAGTTGTTGAAGTTTTTGATTTGGTTGGGCTTCAGCTTCTTGAGGGGGATTCTCGTTTCCCCGATGAACTCGTTGTGGCGGAATTTGTCCTCATCACACACTGAAATCCTGAGAGGAGAAGAACAGAGTGGTTGGCGGAGGACATGAATGAAGCGAAGCTAAGGTGAAGGTTTTGTTGCTGAGAGGAGGCTTTAACACCTTAAAACCAGTCATTTTCCACCTGGAGCCCATCATCCTCCATCATAGGGATTCAGCTCTCACCAAAATCTTCACTTCACTACAAAGCTGCTCCCACTGACTCTCTAAGACCTCTGGTCCTCAGAGCACTGAAGTAAAACCCCAGCAGTTGTACAGAGAGGACTCAGAGTATGACAGAAAATGACGGGATAATTAAGCTTTAGGAGGCATTCAGCCATGTGTGGATCAAAAGACTCAAAGATATTAAAATGAGAGGAGAGACTCTTGATGAGGAGAAGTTGAGAGACAAATGACATTGTTCCTGTTCACGTCGAAGGTAATTTAAAACCAAATCATGACTTCAGCTTGAACATACAGTACCTTGCTGTGATCATCGTATTTACTCAATTAGTGCAGCTTGAATTGAATTGTGCCGTGGTGCATGGTACATTCAACCTGTTTACGTGCCCATTTTCTCTTTCCACAGAACACGTAAACACACATCCTCTTTTCAACGCATGGCAACATCCTTTTGCAAACATTAGTGTATATTTGCTAGTGTATTCTGCAATCAATAAAGAGAGATTCATTATATTACACAATATAACTGCTAAGAAAAGATAATGATTGATGGTGGACTGAAAGGCAGCTCTCAATTCAAAACCACAGAGGACAAAGGCGCACACGCCGTACTCTGAGCTCCGGGTTTTACTTTCCAGACTGGAGATCTATATTCCTCTCCGCCATTTCATTAAATTTATAATGAAAGTCAATTATTGGCGGGGGAACAACGCTGCTCTCAGCGGACGTATGTCTTCAAGCGCCCACAGCCCCGACATGACATGATTCACACTCGTGACCACACTGAGCTCATGTAGTGGATTACTGTTTGTTTCAAGTGCTTTTCGCTGCATAATCGCCCGACATATGGAGGAAAACATGCCGCCTTTGTGCACCCCATGGCATATTACTTATGCCATGGGGTGCCAAGTAATAAGCTTGTAGGGGGATGTGGGGTAATCAGAATCACAATGAAACTCAAAAATAACTTATCATCTGCTTCGTGGACAGGTGCTGCTGAATTCAAATTTCAATTTACAAAAAGAAATGAGTCGTGTTGTTTGGAAACGTGGAGTCCTCTCTCACAGTCTATTGTCTCTGGGAAATGGTTAATGAAAGCACCGTTATGGGAATAGACTTTTGTTGTGGGCACAGATAAGTGTCCATCAGATCACACCTAAAGAGTAGAGACATTCACTGTTGATTTGGTGCTCAGTGCAGTGGCAGCACAATCATAATTTTTGCAGCTCTGCAAGACACACACCAGAAAAAAGTAGAAATAAGTAAAAGATTTGCAGAGCATTGATAAGGTTGACAGTCAGTAACTGTGCTTCGCCGACTCATAATGTGTTGGAAAATCATTTTTAAAAATAATTTGAATGTTGAAGAACTGATGATCAGATTCTAAATAATTATTTTTCATTGTATGATTATCAAAGTGTTTTCTGATGATTTGATGAGCACTTGTGCGTTCGTCTGCCATTAATCCAATAAAGCTTAAAATGCAAATTAGATGGACGAACATTGAATTTGGCAGCAAAAGAAAGAAAAAGCTTCTTGAAAAGTACATTAAACCCCACGATACAATAGTGTTGAACAATGCTAAGAGGCTTAACACAAGGGAGCTTTGTTCACTATTTCCTATTTAAAGGAGCTATCTGTAAGTTTTCTCTGCCAGGGAGACGTGGTTTCTTGCCAAGAGCTTCAGTGATCGTCGTATTTACAATATAAGAGGTTAGAATACTGTAAGCACGGTTCCTTCTTCAGGGCAGCTATAGTGAGTTGCTATCAGAAAGTGACGAGGCTGGCTGGCTGGGCAGGGGCTAGCTGGTTAGCATGCTAACTTCAGTAGAGGAAAGGAAGTGTTGCCTGGACTTATGAATGTATATAAAGATGGACAACATGACAGCTCCCCAGAAAAAGTGAAGCCAAAACATCTGTTGGTGGCTAAGTCATAACCCCGCCCCCTCCATGTTAGCAGGTGGCTCTCATCATACTGATGTATATTGATTTGATGCTATAAAAACAGTGTAAAATGTCATGATTGACAGCTGAGACTGAGTCATGATTGGTTGGTGGATGTACCAATGGGACCTCGATACAGTGGCTCCCACCACCCGATCACTACTGCGCCGACCCGGGCTCCAAATGATGTCACCAGCTCAAGATGGCAGCTCATGTGGGAGGAAGTGGAGATGTGTCGTCCATCTTTACATACAGTCACTGCTCTGGACCAAAGCGGTGGACTGACTGCTGACAGATGACTCCCTACAGCCAATCAGTACCATTTGTTGCCACCTGTTTTCCCACAGTAACAGTGTCACAGAGACACAAAAACACACTCACAAACACACAGAGCAGTTACTGTGATGCTTCAGGGGCAAATAGAAAACTAAAGCAAACCAAAATCCTCCACTGAATACAGCCCACCTATCACTGGGATGTATGTTGTAGCTACCAAAATGATTATGCATATGATTACATAACCTACTTCCACCACTTGATTGCACTGTGTTAACACTTTGGTAAAAATAAAGGAGCAAAGAACAGTGAAGTAACACCTCCATTGCATAACAGTGTCATATTTATCAGGGGAAGTTTCTGTTCCAGATTTTAATCTATTCTCAGGTGTTGTAGTGAAACACAAATAACCAACAAAACAGGAAGCTGTCTCACCCAAACAGAAGTGCTGTTTGGAGATTACACAAACAAAGGGTTTCCCGGCTGTTATTCTGATCGGGGGCTATCACACGTTCAGGTTTCACCCTGGCACAGAAACCCGCGTCATAGATTGTAGTGAAAAGGAAAACAAAGGTTAAATAACAACATCAGCGTCATTTGTGAAACGGTTGTGGCCAAACAGAGGGAGTGATTTACCTCAGACAAACATCACTGCTCCATGACAGTGACCCTCAGGATAAACATTTTCTCTCTTCTTTCTCTTACCACTTCCTATTTCTTTTCCTTCCCTCTTTTCTCTCCTCTCTCTCTTCCTTACTTTCACTTCCTTTGTTCTTTTCCTTTTGGTATCTCTTTCTCTTGACTTCATTTTCTTTCCTTCTTCTTTGTCTACTCCTGATATTTCCTTTCCTCTTTTTTCCTTTGCTTAAATTGCTCTAATTATTTCTTCCATCCATGTTTTTCCTTTTTGCCTTTCATTCCTCCACCTCCCTTCCCTCCTTTCCTGCCCTTCCATTTCTCTTCCTTTCGTCCTTCCCTTCCATTGCTTTCATTACATCCCCTTTTTTCTTTTCTTCCCGTAGTTTCACCTTTTCTCATTTGCTTCCTTTCTTTTTCTTTTCCTCCATTTCTTTCCTTTCATTTCACCTTATTTCCTTCATTTTCTCTCTACCTTCCCTCTTTCTTTCCTCTACTCCCTTCCTTGTCTTCTGTTGCCTTTATTAATTCTCTATTTTCTTTTCTTCCCTCCTTTCACCTCCTCCCATTTGCTTCATCTTTTTTCTTTTCATTACTTTTTTCCTACTTTCTTTCTCTCTTTAAGAGTGTATGAGTAAAGAGTACCTGAGTGTTTTGCGGACCATATCCTCATCAGTGATGCCGTAGTAGGTCAGGGTCTCGCTCCAGACAGGGTTGAGTGTGTTGTGCAGGGTCTTGGTTCTAAGTTTATTGGCCTGAAAGACAAAGAGAGAAGTCAGCCATTGAACAGAATTGAACATTATAATTGACTAACTACTGTCTCGCTCTGACAGCTCCGGAGAGCTCATCCCTCAGGTGTCAGTCTCATTGAAATGCTGCCAGAAATTATATAAACATCCTTGAAAATGTACAAAGCCTCCCTGCCCTGGTGAAAATTTGTCAATGCATTGACGTCTGGTGGCACGCGTGCAAACACGAGCTCACTGCTGCATATTGAACGCTGCCGGGGGATGAAAAATAAACACGAGACTGCATTTACAAGTGACAGACATTATCAAAGCAGTGCAGGAAGTGAATGAAAAACACTGACTACAATGTGCTGAATACTCTGAAGTTAAAAGATAGTTACAATGGCTCAGTTCTCACTCAGTCTGTTTCTGTCAACACAACATTTTTTGAGAAAACAGCATTTCAGTCAGAACTTTTAATTCTCAGTCTGAAAATAAAAACATCTTTACACTTAAGCCATAGGCTGCAACAGCACAGAACCAAAACAGGAGTGAAATCACATACACGCAAGACCATTAATACTTTAGAGGATAACTTTTTTTGGGTGTAAATGATTGATAGGGACAAAAATCTTTGGAATCAGTGCAGCATTGAGCAGCGTACCTGCCCACTGCAAACAGCTGCTGCAATGCAGTCCAGCTGAGGCTGGGAGTTTGACCACGTCAAACTATGTCCACTAAAGTGTGTGTTTTTGCCACTGACAGACTCAGATTGTTATTAGTGTCTGACAGTGTTATGGAGAGGTTTCCTACAGAGATAGACCTTATTATTAAAGAGTAAGATCCCTTTTGTGTAACCAGAAATCGCTATATATTACAACCTGACTCCATTGACAAAAACAGTAATTTTACCGAGCAGAACACAGGAGTTTGTTCCCGTCAATCATTTACAAAAACAAGGAAAATAAGGCCCAGGTTCATCATAATCATCTTCATCATAATTTAGGGCATTTATAATTGATATACATATACAATATCACAAACAGCGTACTTCTAGATTTATAGGATACCACAGAAACCTAAAATACAGAATTAGTACTATTTATAAATAAGAGAAGTTCAAATAGGAGGATCAGACAGCAGCCAGTCCTGCTCAGTCCAAACAAAAGATATTTTTCTAAATTGGCACTTTGAAGGATCCTATTGTACGTGTCCGCTATGATGAGAAGACTGATACCAGTCTCCTGTCTGTCTGTTAAGTACAGAAGCTGGAAAACAGCTAATCTGACTCTGTCCTACCAACGTTGCTAAAAGTGGCTAATTTGCATGATGTGTCTTTTTGTTTACACCATACATAAATATACATGTAAAATCAGAAATCTGTTGTTCAGCCATCCAAGCAACATTTCTGTGTGGCGTTCAAGCACAGGTTGGATGAACAAAGGTTTGGCTTTTATTTCTGGACAACAAGTGAGAACAAGAGCTCAGCTTCATCGCTGTAAAAAATTAATTACAGTACATAACGCTTCATAAAAGCCATATATTTAAATTTTGCACAGAGCCAGACTAGCTGTGTTCATTGAAAAACCACTGAAAAGAAAGAGTAACCCAAGCTTAAATTACAAATTTATCACAACACATTAAATAACAATTAGATCATAAGAGTCTCTTTTTTGAGAACTAGGTCAAGGTTTCCTCCTCTGGGTTTAGACCTGTACATGGCAATGAAATGAAGAGTTGAAATAAGACAAAAATCAGCATTTACTCTCCAGATGGAGGCTGTGTTACTGTGGTTTACACTGAACAGAATCCCTCGTGTGTTTATCAAACAAAAAGTCACTGAGTGGCTTGATTAGCAAGAATTGCATCAATAAATATCAAAGTAGACACCAGACTGTTTTGTAGCATTTCACTGCCTTACTCTGTCAGATTTGCATCAACTACAATCTAGCGAGGTGATGAAAATTACTGTGACAAGCCACACCGTTTTTTATCAGTGGAATATTATGCGGGGAAATCCTCTGAGCACAAACATGAGATGAGGATGATGATACTGTTTTGTGAGTCATGGGTGAGGACATGTGATTCTGTTGAATTCAATCAATTAGCTGGTGTGATTATTTGCAAGTCTGATGGCAGGCTTCCATGTAATAAGCCTCTCGCTGATTGTTTCTCCCATAATCAGTGGTCGTTTCCCACAGGAGGGGCATTGAACACACACACACACACACACACACACACACACACACACACACACACACAGTGTTCAAAATCATGTTTTAAAGGCTGATAACTACACTTTGTATAAAAATGCAAATAACATATTTTATTCTATAATTTAATTAAATTGATAAATTTGAATCTTGCATGCTTTCCATTAATTATTCATGTCTTTTCTCTCTTCTTTCTGTCCTACATTACAAGTTTCTTCTAGGTTTTTGAGCTCCTCGAGGTAAAACATCTCTGAAGTGACAGTAACTCTGTGGACTCCAATCACTATGTCATAAATCTGAATTCTGTCAAGACCAACAACTCACAAACATTTAATATTTTCTGATTATTTCAAATATTTCCTCAGTTTAGCTGTTTATTTAGCCAAGCTACTCAAATGTACTGTCTCTGAATTTGTCTCTCTACGCATTAATATACTATACAATAGTTGTGTATCCTAATTTCTCATTTTTGCAGCAATTCAAAGAGGTCTGAGGTCTATTAAATGTTCTGCTATGGCGTTTACTGTAAATGCCTGTGGGCATATACTGTACAGGAGTATGAGATTACTGCACAAGTCAATTACCAAACAGTTTTGCTGTGGTGAATATTAAAATCCTTCTGTATGGGAGCAGAGAGCACTGACATAAAACATGAGATTCCTCTTGTTAGTAAAGCAATTTTTCCATAAATAAGTCAATGTGTGACATTGTACCTGTCCATTTAGCTACTTCATCACTGTCTACAGCAGTGTTCCCATCCACTATATGAAGGTCAAAGTGTTCCTGACTGCTGGGAGAGGACACCTTGGTTATTTTAAAAGCACTTCTTGGCAGTTACTAAGTGGATTGTTGGCAGGATGGTGAAAGCAGAAGGAATGATCGGTTGAATTACAATGTAGTCAGATGAAAGTAAGAAAAGTTGTGGGCAGGGACGTCAATAAGTCACAATGCAGCAGGTTGACGTGAAGGTGCACTGCAACAGGTATTTAATTAAAGGGTTACAAAGCCTGGTTCAGATCCTTGAAATATCAGAGTGACAGGCTGCTGGCTTTAACTGGAAGCAGTGAATTAGACAGATAAGGAGTGAATGTGCAGTAAAGAGGGAGTTTCCCCATCTACACGTGTTATTAACATGCATTAAAAGGGAAATAATTCACCACCACCACCTGCTCACTACAAGCGAGCAACTGGTGTCACAAGTCATTTCTGCTGCAGAGGCTCAAAAGTATTAGCAGTATTTTTGCATGGACATCTGGATTTAAATGTGCTCTAACTTAAGTATAAAAAGCTCCCATACCTGAAGGACGTGGCGAGGCAAAAATGCACAGCTGCGTAGGAGGGAGAACCAATGGGCTGCAGGCGCACACACTCCAGTTTGTTCAGTGACCCAGTTTAAATCACAACAGGTTCTTCTTCAGCGTCACTAACTTAACCAGCCTAAAACTGCTGCTTTAAGACTGTGACACCTGCATCTGCCTAACTGTATCTCTGTTATTTGTTCTATAAAACAAGTCAAGTAAAAATGATCTGTTTTGACAATCACATATTATACAGCTGTGTTCACTGGGCACCTCTCAGATCTTTGGGTAGTGGTGTTAAAACTGTTCATTTTCCACGACGAAAAAATCACGGACTTCATTTCAAAAGTATCTACAGAACAAAGACATGTTTGGTGTCTCTGTGGATGCAAGTGAATCTATCTGAACAATCACATTCCAGCACTGACTCCCTGTTTTATCCCTGCCTCTTCAAACATTGCTTTTATTGTGGTTTGCTATGTAATACAAAATACAATATGCAATAAAGAACGCTGGGTCTAGCTCATGAGGATTCAATTTCGTTCTCCCTTAACTGATTGATTTCTTAGACAAATTAAAAACAATCAAGTCAAACAATGAAATTCAATTTTATCAGCTGCTGAGTGTGTAACTCCTGCCTGTATCTTCTTTTTTCTTTTATTTTTTTTACAAGTATGAAGGTATAAATGGTTTAAATATTTGCTGTACCCAGTGTATCATCACCTTGTGCTCCTGTGAAAACATTAGCATTTTACAGTATTTAATCCCTGACAGCAATCGACAGTTTAATCTGGAATAATTACAGGCATTTCATTGTGTTTGATTGTGGTCGAAAGGGAGATGAAACCATGATCTGGCTTTGCAGCAGAGCGTGAAACTTCACTTCTGATTAGAGTGCAAGCAGAACTTATGACCTCTTTAGTGGGTCTTAATGAGGCTCTTAGACCGAGCCTAATGATTATTTTGAGAGCAAGCTGAGAGAATATCAGAGCAGGGGAGGTGATGGCGTCTTGTTTTAGTGGCAGGAATATGCAAAGGCGTCAGTGAGGCCTCCCACTGAGACAGGAGACAAATCTTAGAGGCAACATGCCCTCGTGGAGAGTTTTATTTCACTGTACCAGTCAAATAATCCATGACATTTTCATAGAAATTCATGCCTGCTCTGCTACTCTCTAAACTAAGCTGGAAGGAGCTGGGTAGTTGGCATTAGCAGTAATAGTCACCATAGCAGGACACATAAAGAAAGGAAATCCTCACTAGAAAAAGGATATGACACCGGTCACACTTTGTGAATGACAAATGATCACAAATAAGTACAGTGCAGAAACCAGGCTTTCCCTGATGACCAAAAAACTTTGTAATTATTATTGGATGCTGTTAAAGTTTTAAAAGTACATTTAAATCAGCTTAGAAATGGCATTTAAACAAGTTTTGAAGATGTGAGCGACTGACTGCGACGCCAAGGCATCCATTCACAGAAGATTTACAGTAGCACTTTATCAGTGAGAGCTGGTAGGAATAGCAGATGGCAGGAGGAGCAAGCCAAACTCAGTGTAGTGGAGAACAAAAAGTGTGCTTGACCTCCTCAGGCCTTTGAAGAAATCCGTCATGAATGATGTTAAAGCTAAAGTTTACAGATACAGAGAGAGGTGGTCAGTCAATATTATATCTTTGCTGAAGAAAAGACAGTCCCCCAGGAAATCTGTTCATATTAGATGATTCTGCAGCTCACAGCAGGATGTCCTTAACGAAGTGAGTATGAAAGTAAGGAAAGGTCTTAGCAGCAGTTTAAGGAATAGTTCACCAATAATAAAATCAATCAATAATATCAGCTGAGGAAGTGATGAGATTTTTTGTGCCGCTTGTGACCACTTGCTCTAAAAATTAATACGTTTTAATAATTTAATTTAAATAATGATTATTTTTTGTGATTTATACACCATTATATTCTAAATAGGGTGATTATAAAGGCTGTAACAAAGATTGCAATGATTTTGTAACTGTTAGTTACAATCAGTTAGGCTGCTGTCAGTCTAATCTAGCTTGCACCTGGCTACTAGTCAGGTTTAATTTCACAGACATAAATCCAAAACATGATATCACGTAGAAAAAAAGCTGCTGAGGGTGAGACTTTTTTCTGTGTGAGAAGATCAGCAGCAGCAGCAGCTAGCCTGGCTCTGTCCAGGTGAAAACATACACACAATGAAGGATAAGGTCGTTGCCTTATTATTGTGGCACTGTGCCAAATCTGACAGTCTTAATGTGTTTGTAAAGCAGGGAGGTTCACAGTTACTGCACCTGTATCCTTATCAAAAAATAGCTCCGATTTATACTTCCCTTTTAAAACCTCATATTGTTTTTACATCTCTGCCTGAGTCGAGAAATGAAGAGCACCTTAATCAGTGAGTGTTACAGGTGGTGGTAGGCGTTATTTCTGATTCAGTGATTCAAAACAATAATATAACACTTAATATTGTTAAGGTAATAGCAATTATCTTTTGCAGAATTAAATAAAATTTCCATTTAGAACAAATAAAGTGATGAATCACAGCTAGTTATATGTCATTTACTCTCAAAGGTTTAGAGAATTTTCAGCCTCAAACTCAACTCAGTTTGTAGAAATGGCATTTTCGACAAGTAAACACTTTTTCCTCGTGTTTATTTCTGCAGGATGGAGAGCACACAGCATTTCCCAAAGTCAGGCAATCATCAAAATCATCATCAAAGATGATATTGATTTTGCTGCAAGGATCAAATCACTTGAATCATCCTCGGGGTGTGATGAATATTCACAGCAATCTGGTCGCTAGCCGTTGAGATATCTCACTCTGGATCAAATCTGTTGGATGGATAGCACAGATGATGTCTACAGTTGGCAGATTTCTCCTTTAACTGGAGTGATTAGAGTGGAAGGAGCTGTCCAATTCAAACCAACAGCAGGCAAACTGTTGGTTTGTTTTATTGGCCTATTCCATTTGTTGTGTGACAATTATTATGCTATTGTTTTATTGCAGTCATCAGGCCTCGGGCTTCCTCACTTTCTGCATGGCTAATTACACATTCTCGTGGTAATAATCACAACTCTGTCTCTGGATTGTCACTAATTAGTCCATTTTTAGATATCAGGAAAACATGTTGTGTCACAACAAAGCACCATCAGTGTGTGCACACATGAAGCAGTCAGTAATTTATTTTAATTAATTTTTAATTTTAGTCAGATATGAAGAGACTGAAAAGTCTGTGTTTTGTACATAGACTGCACAGTTTAAGTCACAGCACATTGTCTGGCTGAGCTCACAGTGGGCAGAGTGGCATAACTAACAATAAAGGATGGCATATGCATGGCAGACACGATGACTGTTTCCATCTGTCTGCAGAGATCTAAGAGACACAGTTTATTTAGAGACCAGACATCCAGAATAGCCTCAGCATTAACTGAGGGATGCGATGAAGACACTGTTATCATGTATCTCTCAGTTACTGTATGTTCATGTGACAGGGAGCAGTCAGTTTGTCAGAGCTGCATCATCTGTTGATTTATAAGTCACAGTGTGAAATCAACAGGTTTGCAGTAATAATACCAGCTCTGCAGACTTTCTCAGCCAAGAAAACGCATTCACAGCCTCCTCTATAAGAATCATTCACACTACTTCTCCAAGTGCAACATTTTCTTTTGTCTTTTTTATTAGGTCTCTCGGTGATAAATGGTCATCGCTGTGGTGAATTTTCCTTCACCGTATACGAGGTGCGATCAAAACGTTCTGGTGCGAGCAACAGCTGTCGTGAGTCAGTATTTAGCATCACGTCATGCGATCAACATCTGGACCTGTTACATGTGTTCTTCTGACCACCCGCAGGTGCACATTTGTCTCTCCAAGACTCCAACACCGAAGAAGGGGCATCAGGACAGGAGCGTGACCATAAGCGTGGTTGTCATTTTCTTTGACATTCTCTGGGTTGTGCACCATGAATTCGTCAACCAGGGTCAGACTTTGAAAAGCTGAGGGATGAAGACATTCAGTGCAAACAACCTAAACTCTGGCGCGATGGCAACTGGTTGCTTCATCATGACAACAACCAACACAATCGTCCCCATCCGTCATTCTCACCAGATTTGGCTCCCTGCAACCTTCCAAAGAAGAGGAGGAAGATGCATCTGAATATGAAATTCAAGGTGTCAGAGCGCTGTTTTGACACAGTGGAGGAAAGCATGAGTCGCATGGTGCTTGACGTACCTATAGAACGGGACAACGGGGAGTCAAACAAGCATGGCGGGAGTGCTGGGAGCAGAGAATCGCTGTACAAGGTGACTACTTTGAAGGGGATGGCGGCCAAATTTAAACCAGGTACGGTTTTTGCTTGTTTTAGTCACAGTCTTGGAACTTTTTGATGACACTTGCTGGCAGATACTAGCCAAACTTTTGATGGCCGCTTCATTTACCTTCACTAGCAGTTGGATTCTGGAGACATCTGTTTATCCACCCACAGTCAGTCTACTGTTTCAGCACTTTGGGCGGGTGAAATATCTCAACCAAGAAATTTGGTACAGACACTCATGGCACCCAGAGGATGAATCTTAACAAGATTGTTCTTGTCCTTCTTTTTAGTTTTATTTTGAGCTGTCCAATGGTCGAATTCATGACAGGACAGGACAGTAATGAATTCCTTGCATGTTTACATGCTAATATGTTTAATATTAAATGCTACAGTAGCCAGCATCAGCATACCAACATCTAGATTCTGTTAACATACATGGTAATTAAAAATAGTGAACCACATGACCTGTCAGACGTGACTACATTCATAAATATGGTCTGAAGTCAAAGCTAAAGTTCTGTGGTAAGACCAGGCAGGAAACAATTAACAAAGTTCGGAACAAAAGAACAAATGAGACGAGTTTGAAAAGGAATTAGAAGAAAGGGAGATATGAGTCAGGTAGATGGATAATCACACAGCTTCAGCTTTCAGTAAGCTGCTTTTGTGGAATGCACTCATTCAGAGGATCTATATTAGATCTGAAGACTTTAATGAAAGGATTAAATTAACCTCAAGGCCTGCTGTCAGACGCAAGCAAATGAAAGAATTCACTGTCTCCTATATAAAACGACCAGTGACTCATTTAAGATACAAAAATTTAAGATACATTTCCATTTTTTGGTATATGTACATGTATTATGTGATCGTACTGGCTGAAAAGCGGTGATTGGGGTCTGATGTCTGGAGATCCATGAGAGCTTTAGTGACTCTTATACAGCAGAACAGTCCCTTCAAGTGCATCCACTTGTGACATTGAGCAGACCAAAGCTTTGCTCACAGCATGA
Source organism: Lates japonicus (assembly GCA_033238685.1). Classification (NCBI taxonomy): domain Eukaryota; kingdom Metazoa; phylum Chordata; class Actinopteri; family Centropomidae; genus Lates; species Lates japonicus. The sequence continues at coordinate 3,258,874 of BRZM01000002.1, read as the reverse complement.
TGATGAGAGGAAAGGTCTTCACAAGTGAAGCACATTGTTGGTGAGTGGGTACATTAGGTCAGTCAGTTAATGTTGTTTACACTGATGAAGCCTTGCGCCGACATATCCGCACTGTGGTGCTCCCCGAATCATGAAATAGATTATTAGCCTTCTACTCATGTGGGTCTACTGACAGCCGGGGGGGAAACCACAAGAAGGGACCAGAGAAAAGTATAAAGTATATATTCCTGAGAACTCAGACAGCAAGGAAAGCTCAGACTACAAACCAAAATGATACCAAGCAGCATTTAAAACTTCAGGAGAGTAAGATGAGAAGATTGATATACCTTATGTTTGTGTATTATGTACCAAGCTGGAGTCATGACATTGTTAGCCTAGCTTAACACAGAGACACATAAAACTGAAAGCAGGTGAAACAGCTAGCATGGTTCTGCATAGTGTTTCAATATTTCTCTACCAGTGAAACAAATAAGCCTATTAGCCTATTAGTTCACTTTAGGCAGAGTCAGGGTAGCTGTTTTCATCTGCTTACAATGTTTAACTAAGCAAGGCAAACCATGAAAAAGCAAACTTTATCTATAGTAAAGTGAAGGCACAAATCAACTACACCGTACACTCATGATAAAAGAGATGCGGTCAAAAAATCCACCGCAGATTTATTGTTAATTAACATGGAACGTACCTTGCTGGCGCCGGGCAGTAGGTGCAACTTGACATAGGGGTCTGACAGCCCATTGTGGTCCATCGGCTTGAGCCCCTGAGGAAGAGATGTAGAGAAGCATTCATGAATCACTCTTGAGAATACTGCATTCTGTAGATTTTTGTGGACCCCATTACAAAAAACATTACACTTCATCATCTAGAGACCATGAATATCTTCAAATTTAAATTAAATTTGAAAAATTGTGGGACACATGGACAGACCAACCAGCAGAGCAACCAACATTTACTTACTTAAAGCTGTTATTAAACAGTTTTCAAGATATGTTCACAGGAGCCAAGGTGTTGGTCATAAAGAGATTTTGACTTAATGGTGGCACTATACAAATGTCATCACAATCATGAGAAATCATCCTTGAATATTCATCCTGAATGTCATGACAATCAGGCTGTCTGCTACGAAATACTCTGCTCTGGACTGAGCAGATGAATCTGACCAATAACCCAGCTGACATTGTTATTATTACTTTTTTAAATGTTATAAAACACAACATACAGACATCATCAGTATGAGTAGAAAAACTGCGTGCAGTCGCAACCTTTATAATCTTACATTGTGTTACTGTTTTCACACAACCTGGGTTTTGTTTTGCTCGGGACATTTAAATCTGAATATGACACACTCAGAGCAGCTTAAAGTGTCACATATTATTGTGAGATCTGCAGCCAGTGACAGTAATTAACAATATCTGGAGCCTTTACTTTGACATGCCACCTCTTATTTCTCCTAGAAAATCATTACATAAAATAATTTGTCTCTGAGGTGTGAGACATTCAGTACAGGACCACCTCAGCTAGAAATAACCTCCACAGCACCTGGAGAAACACTGAAACTGACAAAAAAAAAGAGGTTTTTACATTCCTTTGAAGAGCAAATCAATGAGACTAATAGAGGGCACAGGGTGTAAAGGTCACTCATATGACGAACGAATAAAACAACACCATGTGGCTGCACATTGAAAAGACCTAAGGGGGTTCAAAACTGATATTCAGAGGGAATAAACAGAGGAGCTGCAGCTTGGAAACCTCAGTCTAAATATCTTCATGAAACGTAGGGTGCAGTTTTTGTTTGCTTTTCTTTGACCTCATGTGGTGATGTGATTATTCAAGTTGCCAACCCCCTTTTGAGGTAAAAGCTTAAATTGGATCAGAGTCCTTGAATTAGTATGTTTTATAGACACTGCTGAAGACAGTTTAGACAAATGTCAGCTTTTTGTGCAAACAGGAAAATCAGCTCTGCTTCTAGTGTCACGAGAATGACTCTGACATTCTACCAACTGAGGGTGCAAGGATTTTTTTTTCATATTAGACAGGAAAATTTCTTAAAACGTGAAACTGAGGTACCAAGATTTTCACATAATACTTTTAAATCATACATTTCAACAAGACCAACAAATGTCTTAGAAAAAAAGATCATACATCCCTTTAAAAGTATATGGGTTCCTGTTCTAACCAGTGTGAATTATTGTTTAGTTTAGACGCACAAATTCTTAAGAAACGACAGAGGATGAATGTGTTGACTGAGAGCAAGCAAACGAGTAATCACAATCTACAATGACCGAGTCAAAGGTAACGTTGGTCTTTGTTCCAGCCATTTTAGTGGTTCACTTCCATAAATTTGGGGGAATCAAAGGATGAAAAACTGTAGCAACAAAAAGCCAAGATATTCTGACTTCGGGTCCCTATAATGGGTCAAACTTTAAAAACACTGGGTTCTAGATTTTGCATAATCCAAGTAAAAGGCATATTATTTTAGACCCTCCTTGTCTGGTAAATTCCCCTGGTTTTCAATCTCCACCAGTTTGTGATGCACTCATCATGACTAAACTGGCCTTCACGTATAAAATCAATGATCACTTTAGAGATGATTAAGTACTATTGCACCTTCATAAAGCTGAGGGACACATTAGATACAGATCAGTGACTTGCAATCTCTGGATCTGAGCTGGATCTGCCTCTACCACAATGCAACACAATAGTGTTAGTTAGGTTGCAACTGAGGATCATTTTCATTATTGATTAATCGATTCATTGTTTGGTCTGGTAGTGACAAATGCTAAGAGCCCAATCTGATGTCTTCAAATGTTTAGTTCGTCCAACCAATACTCTGTGAGCAAAGAATATTCAATTTGCAGCAATAAGAAAAAACAAGAAAAACAAAAAACAGAGAAAGGCAGCAGATCATCACATTTTGAGAACAGGAAACAGATTACTACTTTTCTGTTGATGAACTAATTGATTAATCTGTTAATCGTCTCAGCCCTACATCCATTAGACTTCCCACACATCTCAAGTTTGTAACACCGACTGTCTTCTTTTGTTTTTCTCTCCTTCTTTATTTAGTCAACAACATATAACACAATAAATGTCAGACACTTTACATATAGCTGAGATGGGGGAAGTGCAAGTGTAAATGTAGTGAATGCCAGTGGGTGTAGAGTGTGGACAGAATATGAAGAATATGTGTAAGGGGAAGTGAGGAGAAGGTAGGAGGCTGGAAAAACATGACAATTCTGTGGATGTTTTTCATCAAAAAATAAAAACCAGTGGATATAAATCGTTCTTCCTGTAGTCCTTACATTATTACCAGGATGATCTTTGTAAAGCATCCTGGTCTACAGAGGCTTCTGTCAGTAAGAAATTGTTATCTGTGCCTGATCTACAACTGATTTCACCGTGTGTGACTGCTGAATACTGGTGTAAAATGTTGAGTCTTGACTCTCAGGGACAGCAGTTTTACTCTGTGTTTTACAGTGTGTGTTGTTCTCTGTTTATAGGAACATATAATATGAAACAGTAATATCAAAAAGCCATTTATCTTCGGCTGTAAAATATGACTGTTATGCATTAAACTGTACTCCAGAGGAACACACAGTAAAATTAGACAACCTAAACAATAAAGCATATACAGTATTTTAATTTGCAGATTAAATGATAATAATAATAAGATTTAGAAACACCATGGCTTTAATGTTCTTTCAGTGAAAAATTCATTTCTCACAAGGCAAATAATAAAGATTTCACATCACATCACCACAGTGGGGAAAAAAGGAAAATTCTGTATTATCGGCTTCGTACCATTATTTTAATTGTTCCCTGTCTTTTTTCTTTAAAAGGGAAAAACAAAACAAATATGACGTCTATTCACCCACAATTATCAGGCTTAATAGAAGAGCTCGGCTCAAAGCCCAGCACTCAGCAGGAATTACTGGCAGCAAAATGACACACTCAACCGTGTCTCTAATAAGGCAACACTACAGCTGTAGATCCTGTCTGCACAAAATTGAAGCACAGTGACACTAATTTCTTCTCATAAACATGTCCACATTTTCTGAAGGCACAGTGTCAGATATAGTTAGGTCTCTGACATCTCAGGACAGAACCCTGAACATCCAGACCGAAGAGACCACTGTACAATATAAAAACAGAAATCAGTTTAAGGGAAGAGACGAACTACATGAGTGGTACTTTTTGATTTTATTTGGGTAGAGCCAGATATGTCCTCATGCAATGAGCTATTTACTTCAACAGGATTAAATTTGTTTATGCTCTGGCTGGACAGGGCATCGTCTGCCCTTCGAGGATTTTGTTGTCACATCTTTGCTTTAAATGTACTGCAAAGACTCGAGATAAATGAGAGGGGGGCCCACATGGCGTGCTGTTAAACAGCAGTTGTTAGCAGTCTGTTTGGAGAAAATGCAACCCTGTCTCCTAGAAATTACATTTATATAAAACTAATTTGCAACAGCATATAGGTTTTGAATGAAACATTATGCCGACCAGACAATGTTTTCTATTAACATACTGAGGATATGTAGACACTGAATGTATCAGTAAAAAACTACATTTATTTTGTCACAAAAATACCTGATGTTGCAGTACAATACAATCCACTTACAAAGACTACAGTATTATTAAATTGGCTTAAAGACTGTGGTCTGAGTTAATATGGAAAAAGTTCACAGTGACTTGAAACACAACATGTTTATTTACATTTAATCAAAACCACCCATTCATGACCTTCACCTGTGCAAAACAGTTTGCTTTGAAGAGTGTGAATTTGTATGACGGTGCTGAGCTAGGACAATGTACAATGTATGGTGCATACTGAGGAGTGTGTATTAACTTGATGTTTTGATACATCTTAGGTCAAACAGATGGGTGACTAATTAAAGGAAAAACCTGAATAAATGAGTGAAATTATAACAAATGCAGGGAGAAAGGACTCACTCATGAAATTTAGTGATTGTTTTGTGTTGAGTCATCTCCAGTGTGGAAATATTTGAAATGTTCATAGGTGAACATGGAGGAGCTTGTGGAGACAATATATAGTGGTATACTGGTATTTCTATGTGTCCAAAATGATCACTCTCATCACAGTTGAAAGCTTCAGTGCTTCACAAGGCTTCATCAAGTGACCTTCACAGTTTCCAGAACTCAACTCAGCTGTGTCAGACAACCCTCTCCACCACAATCACCAAAACACCAAATTGTCCTTCCCTCTGGTAGAGCTCAGAGACTTGGACAATCTATGGCAAGAAAGCAATGATGCAGTTTTGGAGGCTCAAGGTGGAACAGCACCTGACTGTGATACTTTATGTTGGTTTTTCCATCAATTAGTTGCCCAACCGTACGTGTCAGCATATGAATAACAGCTCAGACTGTCAATCCTGATGTACTTTGCTCACTACCCAGCGGGAAGCAACAGGATGAGAAACATTCTTTCTGATTGTATAAACATAACACAGACAATTAATCCTGGCTGCTAATTTATTTTTCTCTTTTGGTTCATAAAGTGGGGGGAGGGGGCCACAATGGAGTTAGGGGCTTTTCAACCAAATGCCATTTTCTGCATTTGTCTACATATATTAATCTAATGTAGCATTATGAAATAGGTCATAGTGTTTCCCATAACAACATCCACAACCGTAAGTAAGAATAATATCAATATGTACATATATTTACATATATATTTTTACCTGAAAAACGTGCAGACGAGCAGTAGAGTAGGAGTACTATTTTGTTTCTATTTCTATCACTTTTCTTTTAGTTAATATTCATCCTCTGGTCTGTAAACGCAATGGTGGTTGAAGTAAACAGCTGCTAATGCTAATGTTGGCTATGTAACAGTAGCAAAAATGCACATATAGCACCTTTAAGGTTATATAATGGTTTGAAATGGGAAATGAGCAGTAGTCTGAGTCTGAGTAGTTTGAGTCTAGTGTTTTGTCGACCCATCCATCCATATGTGGATCTATCATCATAATTAGTAACTGATGTTGTCTCACATGACCATAAGAGGTAACCTACCAGTAAAACATAACTATGGGTTGTGATAAGCTGCTTGCATGGGAGGCCAGTCTCCATCATTCACTTGTTGGCAGTCATTGCCAGCAAATGTTTATCTAAACATTTTGGGACACAGTTCAGTTACAGACACACACAGTTTGCTGGCTTTTGCTACAGTACATTTCCTGGTTTGCAAGCCACAGCAAACATTCACTTGACATACTACATAGTTGTCCAAATGCTGTATTCCTCATTAGTTGTATGACATTGCTTTAATGAACTGCCATGTGTAGTATTGGAAACAACAAACACAGAATTTCTTACCAAAAGTTCCCATCTTTTTTTTTATGATCATAAAATGTGCATTTAGAAATTGCCAAAGGCTTTCATTAGCTTGCATCTTGAAAAAGAAGCTGTAAAACGATGACTTCTCAGTCAGAGATAAAAGAAAAATGAGCCATGTCTATTGAATTTTGTTTTGATGGCTAAGTTGCAAGTTGGCCGGAGGGTTGAACCGAGCTGTTGGGAATTCATGTTATTTTTTTAAAGCTTCAAACGTTGCCGTTCAGTCCATCTTTAAGATTAAATATGTTGTTTTGTAGCACAGTAGAGATGCAAATCAAGACAAATTGAGACAAGGAAGCAACAAGCACACAAGAGAGTATTCCTTGAAGACAAAGTTGGACACTGTGGGCTTAATGAAAATCAAATTAATACATCCTCATGGTGAATTACTCTAATTAGAGTCAAACATACATGCATTAAGACATGTTTGTAGCCCTGCTGCTTCACTGACGCTGCAACACTGAGAGGCAGATGAAGTCTGCTGTGTACGGTGGCTGGTGAAAATCAGGTGATACAACACAGTCAACATTCACTTTGCAACCCCAATCTCTGTGTCAGCCGTGACCCTTTCTCCTCAATCTTGTTTCTTATTTTCTCCCCCTTTATACCAGGAGCAGCCTGGGTGAACAAAACACGTAAAAATATTCGGCTATAAATAACATACTTGATCTGAAATAGAAACACTTTGATCTGTTTTTTTTTTCCATGTGAACTAAATAGGAACATAAACAAGCTCAAAGCTAAACATGCCTCTAAAATTGTAACTGCCTGCGACTCTGTGTTCACTGATTTTCATTTTCTACTCTTATATGCACTTCTGGGTGTTGGAATGTTAGGGTTATATTTAGCCATATTTTTTGACTGTTTTCCACACAGAGTTATTGAGACGCCACCATGAGAGTTGATTGGAGAGGTTAATGCTGCGTCTTAATCTACCTCTATTGTTGCCTTCAGCAAACACCTGAGCTATCATTTAAGTAGAGGCTCATTATGTGGCATTGGCCTGGGATGAACAGACAGCTGCGTCATGCTGCTGATTGCGCGAGCAGCCTGTGAATACTCGGTTGATCATAATTACCGAGGGTTGGAGAAAAATGACCACTGCGAAAGGCAGATGGGTAACATGCATCAGTGTATCCACACACCTCCCATCTCACACATACTCATTCATAACAGCTCCCTTGAATAACAGCCTGTAAATGCTGTGAAATGAAGTTGAGCTCTCTTTGTTTAGGGGAATTATGAGCTTCTTCCTTGACATCTCTCAGAGGAAGTGAGGGGTGTAGTGGGCCTTGGCATGTGAGGCCATGTTGAGTTGGAGCTGGAGTTGAACTGAAAACATCATAACGACCAGAAAAAGAAGTCACGTTCAAATCCAGCGAAGAGCATAAAACATATGCAGCTTTATTTACTTCAAATAAGATTTAAATTTTGAATTAAATCTAAATCATACAAAGTCATATGTTGATGTTTGAACCTTAACTATAAATGTTTCTACTTGTTACTTGTACAGTTTCGATTTTCGTCATTTATTTTGCATTTCTTTGTATGTATTCTATTTTCTGTTTGCTTTTGTTCATCCTGTGGAGTCATTTCTTTACATAAATCATTAAATTGTCATCTCATTAATACATGAAGCTTCAGAACTTCCCATTTATTTTGAGCCAGTACTGCTCATGTTGATTTTCTAAACCCTATGTCACTGCACGGGTTCTTATTTTCCACAGCGATATCAGCCTCTTCATCGGCTGGGGCATATGTCTTCATTACCATATCTGACTGGGTCTGGTAACCCGCAGGTGGAGGAAGCATCAATCACCAGGAGAAGCAGATAAGAGGATGGATGAGACGGGGCATTGATCTCACCGAGATCGAGCTGACCCGCAGTCATGTTAAAGAAGGGGTTAACGCTTCGGGGGCCACCTGGGATCAGTGGAGGTGCTCAGGTCAAGGCTACTTGAGGCGATCGTGGAGTGATGGAGGTAGGCAACATGGAGAGCAGACAGATGGGTCCCATTCATCACTAATAAATGTCAACGCTGATGATCGAGATGCTTAAGGAGGAGAGGAGTGGAGGTGGGGGTTGTGTCGTAGGGTCACACTGGGACGCATTAGTTTCAATGCCAGTCATGTTGTTGATAACGTCTCATTGATTTGGTGGAAAAACAGCAGAGAGGCCGATTTGTGGTTTTTCACATGAAGGCGACAAACTGAACTCACTTTTAAAAAGCTACTGGATCATTGCACTGATGCTCCGTGCTCTTTTGTTTCTCAAGTATAAATAGCCAAACACAGAAGACATGAAGTTCAGCTGAGACATTTCCAGTAGCTACGATGTAGTCAAACAAAAAACAAATTCCCAACAATCCAAAACAGCAATGGTAAATGTTTGACGATCTAATTTAACGCACAAGGTCCTTTTTATAGTGCTGCCATTTTGTACACTGAAAACACTATTGTACAGTATATCTCATACAAGTGGGAAACAGATGCCTTCTACAACTTGAAAAAACACAAGCAAATGAAGAAAAAGATTTTTGTCGACACATATGTACCTAGAAATACAAGAAAAGATACATACAGAAGAGCTGTAAGTGGTACACATAACAGAAATGAAGTGTGGATTTCTGGGGGACATCAAAACACATACAGACGTGTGACAAATTAAAGGAAAAACCTTAAAAACGAGTGGAGAAACATTACGAAAATGATGTGAATCATATGCTGTATGCTATGTTGTCAGAATAGTTTACAGGTGCTTTCACTGGCTTGTGTTTTATCCAGTTGCATCATTTGCATGTGTTTTCTTACGTTACAGTGTGTTGATCTCTCAGCTACAGTACGTAATGTATGTGCAAAACCAACTACTTAATTAGAGGAGTACTGACTATTGTTGAAAGGCTTTCTAAGAAAAGTAGAAACTTGCTACTGTATAAGCAGAAAAATGGATTTTCTGGGGAAGCAGGTTCAACCAAAGACATAAATCACACAACCTAATTAAAAATAACTACCTGGACAATACTGATTTATGATGTATAACAGTATCCTGTATCTAGTTGAAGTTTACCTTTAATTAATCAGTAAATTGGTTGACCTTTCAGTCCAGTGTAGTCGATCACCACATTTCTGTGCATGTGCCTGTCACTGTTTGTTATCAGGGTGTTAGCTTTTAATTAGTTGACTTGTCTTAGTGAGTAATTATTTACAATATGCACCACTGGACAGCCAGAGAAGAATGGGACCAACAGAGCTGCAGCATTAAACATTCATTCACAGAGAACACTACTTTTTTGTGGCAAAGTAATTGAATCACATCACAGTGATAATGAGAGGGAGGTCACAGGAGGTTAACTAGGGATTGGTGATTTTTTCGATCAGGGTTCACTGGGTCTGGACACTGGTTGGATAAGGCTAGGTATCGATTAGCGGGGACTGGTTGGGATTTGAGCTTATCTCAGCGGCTTACCTTCTTGTATCTGGGGACAGGAAGCTGTTTTTCCAGCAAACATAAAGCACCGACACACAGAGACGATGACAGCATGCAAAAGAGTAAGGTGGAGGAGAAAAAGAAACATAACATGATTGACCATGTGAAATTGTTGAAGCAGCTGAATTAACATGCAAATAAAAAAAGACAACAACAACAACAAAACATGATGGAAAGAGAAACAAAAAAGAGGAAGTGGTTTGTATTCTTTCAGATATTGTTTGGTTTCCACAGCTCAGAGCGCTGCTGAAATGTTTTCTGTGGAAACAGTCTGTATGAAAAATTGATTAATGTGTGTCTGTTGATACAGTAATTCTCAAGTAAACCACAGCACATAGTTGTTATTTGCTTCATTTACATTTGGCATTAAATTAACTGCAGTTGGAAAGAAATGTTGGTGACAGTCTGTGACAAAGAGTAAAGCTGTCTGAGTTTAAAAAACAAAAGAGTTTTCAATCGATGTGCCGACTTCAAGGCAAACCAAAAACTTTAGCAGGTGTTTCTGCCCACAAAGGTTCACACAATTTCCAGACTAAAGCACAGAAATTAAGTAGATGTTTCAACACGTTCAACACCTCCACACAGTGTGAGGTTCACATTCAACGACACTGAAAAATAAATAACTTATGTGAGATGATAAATTGGATGGCATCAGTTTTAAATGAATAGTTGGACATTTGTGGATAAACACAGAGTTACGTGCTGTAACTATGTCTTGGCAAACATCAGTTAGTTGTGGTAAATGTGCGGAGCAACTTGAAGTCTTATTTTCACAGTGAGGTTATCGGGTTTAAACCAATACCAGCTACATCTGGCAACCTTTAGGAGAGTCTGTGCGGATGGATTAACAGTTGTTGGTCAAGAAATAGTTACAGCAGGTCTTTCCCTTTTTACATCTCTTTGTGCACATTTAAGAGACTTCAGGGAAGTCTGGCCACTACAGTGAATCACTGTTGGAAAGTGATGAGATGGGCCGGTCGGGCCTGGGTTATCTGGTTAGCATCCTAACTTCAGTAGAAGAAAAGAAGTGAGAGAACTAGAAGCGAAACCATTGCTCTCCACCTCTGGAGACAGCTCTTGGTGAATGAAGGAATGAAGCTGGATGCTGAATTGACAACATTTCTTTTAGACTGGTAAGTAAACAGCTGTTAAGGCTTATATTGGCTATGTGGCGATAGCAAATAAATACGCATACAGTAGCTCTTTTAAAAAACAGGCAAAAAGGCTGATATTGATCTTCTAATCTCTGTCTTGGAAATACAATTATAAGAGTATTTCTCAAAATGTTGAACTGTTCCCAAGGCTGATGTTGCACAAACTTAACAATACACTAACTCAACAAAAGGCTAACAAAAAAATAAATAAAATTAAATAAAAATGTAGTGGACAAATCACACATGTAATTTATTGCTGATCTACCAGACACTTGCTGTCTAAGGCTTGACAGCACTAGTATTAACTGTTTAGATGTGAATCACAATTGATTTTACTGTGGCCATGATGTAGCAGCTACTCACTTCATCCTCTCTGAATAGCCTTGTGGGAAAGTCTGCTGGACATTTCATCAATATTTATAGCCAAAATGTGACAAGTTGAACAATAACAATAAAGCATGTCTCAGATTTTTCTGATTTCTTTTTTTTTCCATTTACCGTAACACAGGGATTACAAATGACATGCTTTATGAAGCCTTTTTATGTAAAAGCAGTGACACGAAAACAGATACAAACAAAGATAATGAATACAAAAGAGCAAAAACATCTCTAAGAAACAGAGCCAGAGTGTGTGTGTGTGTTTGTGTGCTCCCACACACGAGTGTGGGCGTACTGGGCAATGAAAGGCCAGTCTGCAGAAGGAGGAAGAGAATGAAAGACTGCAATGGAGTGTTAAGGTGGGTTGTAGTGTAGGCGGTGCTGAATAAACAGGTCTTGGATCTGCAATTGAATAGTGAGACAGTGTCTGATTCACTGATAAAGGCAGGAAACTAGTTTTTTTTCTATGGAGGGAGGTGCTTCTTTAGAAAAGACTCTCCATACAGCTGTTTACTTTAATATGTGTGGGATGACAGCGAGGGCTGCGACGAGGTATGACTACACTTATAGAGCAGAAGTAGATAAGCAATATATCAAAGGATGAGGCCAACAAAAGCCTTGTAAAACTTTACTGTGTGAAAGTAATATACTGCCACCTTTGACTCAGTATCAGAATGTGCACCTCTGATAAATACAGTAAACACATGTGTGTGCTGCCTGGTGCTGCTGGATTGAATGTTGTTTTTTTAATATCATCTTTGTTTAATTTAAACATCTATACTTCAAAACATCATTGCAGTTGCCAGACAGGTATCAAGTACACCACAGGCAGCCCTATCTCCAGAATAAATGCAAATATACTTCAAATTTGAAAGAGCAAATGCATTTTGAGGCTTCTCTGTTGGTGTCTGTAGCCATGCTGGCAGCACTGCTCTAAGGGCTGCAGTATCAGCCAGTCATTCGTTCCACCACTTTGGTCTAGACTGAAATATCTTTACAGCTATGGGGTGGATTGCCATTAAATTAGGTACACATATTCATGTGTCCCTTGGGATGAATTGTAATAACTCTGGCAATCCTCGACTTTTCATCCAGCACCATCATCTGGTCAGAATTTCAATTTTCCCAACACTTTGGTTTCTGACCAAAGAAATCATGAGAAATTAAAAATACTTAGCACGCTTACACACTATATGAAGATGAGCCTAAATACAGTATCACAGAGCTGCAGCACGGCTGTAAACTAATTAAATTATCATATCTGCAAGATCACAAAATGTTCAGACTGAATTTAATTGCAAAATAGTCAGTGGCATCATATTTTTTATCCTATCAGAAACTAAGACTTTATTAGTGTTTGTATGGTTATGCTTAGGCACTCAAAGCACTTAGATGAGGTTAGGAGAAGACAGTGGTTTTGTTTGAATTTTAAAAAGTCAATACTTTGTGGATCGGAAGAAAATGTCTTTCAAATTCTTTGTAACCACCAGATGCATTTGCAGTGAAGAGAATATGTTGTACTGTACAGAACAAAGACTCCAAAGCTTTGAAAAACTTGGATAGCGGTGCAGAGCTGAAGCCAACTGTGGAGGAAACAAATGGCTCTTTCTGGCCACAGTAACTTTTCCAAGAACCCATGAACGTCTTCAGGAAGACAGGAAATCAGGAAAACTACTTTGCCCACTCACGTAATACCCCGAAAAGTCCCTGTTTCCATGGTTGTCTGTTTTGTTTACCAGGTAAGGAAGTGGAATTTGAAGTGCAGTCAAAGACAAGCCTTGCCAAATGCTTCAGAATTCATTCAGTGTTCATTCAGGTTGCAGACAAACGCTGCTGGTTGCTAGCGTCAGTATTAAAAATATCTGCAACAAATTTGATAGAGATCTGACCAGCAGTTGTTGAGATATCTTACTGTGCACCAAATTGTTTTACAGATGGATAAACAGGCTGACAGACTGGCTTTTACCACCCTCCCCAGACCATGCGTCTACAGGGGTGAAAAGGAGGAAATAACGTGATCCATCTTTAAACCTCTAACATGTGGTTCATGTGTTTTTGCTGCGTGCATCAAGCTGCAGAGTCAAAACAGATCATACTAGATGACAGACAAGCAGCAGGCAGAGAGGACAAGTAAGAGACTCTTAGATCTGAAGACGGGGAGATGTGAAACAGTCCACAGATCAGCTGTGACCTGTTACCAGCCAAGACAATAAATTAGAAAAGTCAGGTGTGAGTGAAATCACTTAGGAGGAGTGATGTGGATGCCAACAAAGCATTGTAAGAGATTGAAGCTGACACAGAGCACCTATCAGGAGCTAATAAGTTGTTTCTTATTTGCAATGAAGCTGGAGGTGACTGTTGAAATTCAGGGTAAGTGAGCTACAACATTTGGCAGTTGTTTTTTTTTTTTAAGAAAGAGGTGTAAGATTGTGAATGGGCCTGTAATTTTTCAGCTTTCATGAAGCCACGTAACTGGAACGACGGCAGAGAAGCGAGGGCAGCATCTTTCTATGCAGATGGGCCTCCTGCAGGGAGCAGTTCTTTGGATAATTTTATGGTTGTGCTGTGATGTGGTGAGGTGGAACAAGCTATAAGGATGCCTTCAGTAGAACCAAAGTACAATGATGAGACTATCTCCTTTTTTCCTGATTTTATGTGCATGTAATGCTAGTACACGAGGGAACAGAGAATTTTCTATTCAACTGTGGTAAGAGAAGATAAAGGAAAAGGCAGCGTACCACTTAGTGAGATATGAAATGGTACAAAGCAGGAGTGCAGGGTGCTTGTATGGTTGCATTAAGATAGCTAAAAAGGTGACTAGCTGATGTTTGTTTGTGTGTGGCCTCTCAGATGTGTTTTAGGTTTTTGTGTTGTTAATGTCATTTAAATAAGTTATAGTGGTTTATTAATATATTTCTGATGATGTACTCCTTCTAGTACTATACAGTATATTTACATGCACAATATACAGTGTATAATACAATATACCTTTATAAACGTTCAATGCTTTTATAGAAGAGTAAAATATAAACAGATTAACATGAGTTTCAGGCATAAATCCTTATTAAATAATTCCAAGTTAAATTTAGATTGAATAGCTATAAGTTTTTTGTTATTTTTGTTATTTTCTTACTCTCTCTCTCAAGAGTTAGGGTAACATTTTTCTACAGCCATGTTATTACTTGCTTTAACACTGGCATGCAGCACATCATACATTTTTAGTCCTCACAGCACAGCTTTACTGAGTTGACCCATGATATTATGGCGAATCTCCTCCCAAGAGCTGTACAGAGAGGCATGAGGTCAGGGTGGATGGATAAGACTGCAAAACATCAGACTTTAACATGGGAAACCACGGTTAGTTTCCTGTGTCCAACTGACAGTCAGCATTAGTTTCTTTTAAGCAAGACCACGAAATTACGTTTAAATACAACTAATTTGCAACAACAAATACATTTTGTAGGAAATGTAATTGCAACTGGATTATTTTTAAATAATATATGTTTTTAGTTTTAGTTTTAAGTCACTCATCCTCAGAATGAGAATAATCCTCTAATTATGAATTATTTTTGAGAGAGCAATGGCGTCCTGGCGATATGGTGTCATTTCAGAAAACACCTGTGCTGTCGTGGAGGACATGGACCAACAACATATTCTGTTGTTAAGACTTGTTGATATTATGGCCCTGCTTCAAAGCTGGGCAAATCTCGACCGTCTAAATAGAACTATTAAAGTCAAGTTTTCTGGCACTTTATAGTCATGAAGGCACAGAAGAAGAGAATGAACTGCTTGGTGGAAGGCACTTACTGCAGTTTAGGCAAACCTCAAACCTCCAACATGATTTCAAGGTGTCATTTTAATATATGGAGAAACACTTGCACTGTGTTCTAATCACCTGTCGTGATCATGCTTGAAATGCAACATGTGTCACAACCTGTCTCTGCTCATATTTAAGAATTCTGAACAATAACCAACTCCCCCTGTAGCTGCAGTCATAATGAGAAGTGCATAGAGCCTGGGGAGGATCTGTGCCTTGAGCTGTATTGGCATATTCATGACAATGAGGCACCACTGTCATCACATAAATTGGATTATCTCAATTAATTATTGGCTTTGTAGTCCTAAAGCTGTGCCCTATACCATTTCCTCCTCTTGTTGTAGAATGGGTAAAATTAGATTCCAACTGGAAATTCAATACGTCAAATACACAAGTAAGACACAATGAAAATGCCATTCACCTTCTAGTTTTAAGTAAGTGACTTTACTGAATTTTACCAGTATCAACCTGCTGTAATATCAGGAATAACTCTATTGATGTCAGATGATTGTAAATCATTCTGTACAATTCACTAAAATCTCACCAGAGGCGACTACAGTCAGACAGTGAAACAGCCCAAAGGCCGAGATTAAGACCAAACTGTTTTATCTGTGTTTGAGTCATCATGATCCCACACATCTTTACTGCTGCAGCCAACTGGAGACGAACACCATGTAGAGGAAGTGCTGTCAGCTCGTAGCTATTTCTGTCTCTCTGTACATCTACATACATGTACGCCCTTTTAAATCAATTAAAGCCTATTTCAAGGGGCTAAAATTGACTTATTTCTGTCATGTGAGCCATTACAATGGATGTGATTTGATTCACTTAGTGCGGTGAGCAGCCTGTGAAGACAGTGAAACTGCAGGTGGAGTGATGTTAGCAAAACTAAAACTGTGAATTAAGACTTAAATGCCTTTTGGGTGAAATCAGTGCAAAAACAAAATCTTGGTTAAAAAGAAAAGTGACAACATGCTACATGTGGAATGACTGTGCTGTTCTAATGCTGTCAAAATGGAAACTCTGGGCTTTTAGGTCCAGACCACATCTCACCGTTAGATGGCAACCAAAAAGTAAAGTTTTATTTGACTTCCTATGCCGTCAGATGAAATTAAAACATAATATTTTAGCCATTTTTTCTATTCTTGACGTATTGTGCAGCCTTGGTGCCCTCCGTGCGTGTTTCCATTCATTTTATTAAATGATAATTGTTTGATTATGTTGTTAAGTATTAAGCGTCTTAATAGTTAATTTTATATTTGATTGACAGATGACAAGTCATCAGTGTTTGTAGCTGTAACATTTGTGCCCACACTTAACTGAGACATTATTTGATGTCACTAAAGCTAATGTTTTTGGTAAGTGCCAATCTCCTCCAGCAGCTCAGTAGGATGGAGGTCAGTGTGGGAATAATGCAAAGCCCACTTTGACAAGGGAAATACCCCTGTCAGATAACACATGTCACAGGGTTTTATCTCATAAAAACTCATACAGGATAAGAAACAGCAGTGCCAGAGGATCAGTGTTTGAAATCGTCTTGTGCAGTAATGAAGAAAAACTGTTTACAACAGCAGTCATTTTACCTTGTAAAAGCCTTCATTAAAAAACTAAAAGCTAATTATCAAATAGTTCTGGCTCTCTCCCTGTTGACATGTCAAGACGGATGATTTAATTACATTAAGAGAGAGTCCATGGGCTATTTGTCCTGCTACCTTCATCCTTATTGCATGGTTTGGAACCTTTCGTTTCCACTTACAAATTAATTCCAAAGTAGATTACCAGGTGCAGCTGCCAAGAAACCCACAGACCTCTTACTTAATGTGTATACTGTATACAAAAACTGCTCCACTACACTCAGAAATATTTACAGGGCTTCTTAGTATCCATAAAAACTTAATTAAAATACTGGAGACTGTACAAGCACAGAAATCTGTTTCACTGAGCATTAATAAGCGAATTAATTAGTGGAACCAGGAAAATAAGTAAAGCAATGCCTTATTATTGTGCTCGTGCTTTTATTATTTTTGTGTGTGGTAATGAGGATTAGAGACATACAGTGAATTACTCATTCCTTCTTTCTGAATCCTGCCAAACACTAAAAAAGAAAAACACATAAATTGACTGAAAATGATATATCATTTGCTTTGTAATAATAGAGCAGAGAGAGAAAGGAAGGAGAGAAAGTGAAAATGCAGAGGTCATGATTGGCGGCTTAACTGAGAGGCAATAATGCAGGTAGCATTTTGTCTGTATTGTGCTGGGTGGGTGAATGAAGGGGCAATTAAGGGCCTGAGACACATTAAAATGTATAAGATGAGGGAAGGTTTCTGTCTGCTGGATCAAGCTGCAGAACTAGACCTGTTCTTGCTTTTAGGATGACATGGCCAAAATGGGTCTCATCTAGTAATCATAAAAACACAATCCTTGAACAATACTTGTCTTAGGAATCCTAAATTGGAACAGAACACATAGAATGCCAAAAGCTAAGAGGTAGAAATTTTAATTTTAATGAGCTGTTTTAAATGGGACATGTCCATACAAATATTGGTGTACTTAACTGCCTATTACTGTGTTTTCAGCTAATTCCAATTCAACATTTTAGCTACAGCAATGCTGGGGTCCAGAGAGCCAAAAAGGGGCAATCTCAGAAATCTATGCTGCAAATCTACAAGCCAACAACAGTCCCTCTTTATGGCTCTTTAAACTAGATTGACTGCTAGTTTTCAGTGTGAGATATAGCCAAGTGTCATCAACATAAAAGTGAAAACAAAATACATACCGACTCACATGTTACAAGGA
The DNA here is from genome assembly GCA_033238685.1 of Lates japonicus. Taxonomy (NCBI): domain Eukaryota; kingdom Metazoa; phylum Chordata; class Actinopteri; family Centropomidae; genus Lates; species Lates japonicus. The sequence goes on along the minus strand of BRZM01000002.1, from coordinate 3,240,885 downwards.
AACGTAAAAAAAAATCAAAGGACCCAAGGTGGATCCTTGAGGGACTCCACAACTGATGTCAGCTAAGAGCAGAATGAGAAACTGTATATGTTTACTGAAGAGTCCTGACTGTAAGAAAGGAGGAACAAGGCTATGTCATTAATATAGACTATATTCTGCAGGTGGATAATCTGAATGTTTGTCAGTCTACTTTGTCAAAGACAGAAGTGAGGTTTAAAAGGCGTACAATAGCAGTTACCAAGAGTTAAAATAGATATTTATAACCATCAAAGAGGCTGATTTATAGCTATTCAATCTAAACTGAAATCTATCAAAACATGTCAGTATACCCAGGAATTACATTAACACCAGACAAGAAACAATGTTTTCAAAAAGCTATAAGTGGGGTTTTGAGTGTTGGGTCAAGGGTGATTGTACCACTGCTTGTCATAAGTCAAAAAACCTAGGGTGAGAGAGCTGTTGACAAGACAGAGTAATGGAGGCGATGATGTTCAGAGCCTGTTTACAGAATAAAAAAGGGCATTATATCAAATTCTCACTTTCAAATTTTAACAAATTACAGAGATAACTGGTTCAAAATTGGCTTGCAGTAGAATGCAATACTTCATTAGCCATTAGTCAAATGGAGAAGAAATGGACAGAGTGAAAAACATGTGCTCTGATATTTTGACATTTAAGAGCAAAAGATCATCAAGTCAAATCAAGTATTTCACAACAGTTTCAGTTATGTTGGAGGGGTTACTGACTAAATGGATGAAAATGCCTCAGGTTTAGTACAGTTATGTAAGATAGCGTCTCAAATTAATTCACTCTTGCAGTTTAGATTTTTCTGTTATAAATACTGAACTATTCTTTAAGTTCATTCTTTAATATTACAATCTGCTCTTTATTCCAGATTTTCTGAGCTTTGCTGTCTTTGCAGAGCCCTGGTGTTTCGTTTAGCCCAAGCTGAGCTTTAAATTTGGCGTTTTCCATTTTCAGTGTATTTGAGCAAGCGGAACTGTATACAGAGATAAGCCTTTGTGCATTCCCCATATTTGACATATTATTCTTTTATAAAACAATTTTATGCAAATTTAATTCAGCTCTTTCTCCATGTTAGAACAACCATCAGATCAGTGGCCTTTTGCATCCTCCTTTAACCTCTTTTGTTTGTTTTAGTTATGTTGTCTGGTGACCTTTTGTCAGTTTCTGCAATGAAAGACATTGATTTTTCAGACTAAATGCCAACAGTGCTATGATAATATAAGCACTGTAAACATAAATAAAACCCTGTCCCCAGTGTAAACTGCCACTGTAACCAGCATACCAGACTCCTATCAGCCCACAGACTTTAGTAAAGTTCCTGTTCCTGTCTTCCTGTAGTGTGAACCTTCTCTCATCCTTCCTGAGCCAGGATCCAAAAGATCTTATGAGAGAAATGATTAACTGAAGAATACTCCGTTACAATTACTATTGGAGCAACTGCAGCTCTGGTAGCAAAAAAACCTATGGTTAGAAAGACCAGTAAGGGATTTAGTAAACAAATTAAATCATAGAAATGGATATCTACAGTATTTGAGAGAGAAAAAGCATTTTCTCTGCTTGGCTAGGCAGCAGCTGAAGTCCAGGAGCAGAGCAGTATAGAAAATAACCACCATAAATCAAGATGGCCTGATGCCCACTGTGCTGTCCAACACTCCTGCCAAGACTGGCTCCTCTGATGCCCACTTTCCTCCATACCAGCTATTCAGGCAGACAGATAGGAAGAGTTATAGCTGCTGACGGCAGCCATGGCTGTCAGAACCACCACTTCATCACAACACACACAGGAGGGAATCAGAGAGGACAACATCCTCGTACTCACTGTATCAGATACGGTTTAGTTATTTCTGTCCACCTCCAATGTGCCGGATACTTGGGTGATTGCGTATTTATCAAAGAATTGAAACCAATGTACAGGACGCCTTTAAACTGTACTGATTTAGCTGAAAGATTAATCTATTGTGATCAAGTGCCACATAACACACAGGATATTTTAGCTCAGCACTGCTGCTCTTACAAAAAAATTAACACATAAAAAATAACACTTGATAGAAAAACTGAGATAGTTTCCTTTGATTTTATTGCGTATTTGCATGATAATAGTGAACTTACAAGCTCTATTAGCATGGCAGTAAAGGCCTCTCTTCAGTAGATAGGTTTCTGAAATTTTACAGTTTCCTCTCAGCTCAGTTTTAGTCTCCACCAGGTCCAGAGAGAGATATCTGGCTCTTTAGCTGCTAGATTTTTGACCTGCTACATGGATTAGATTCATATAAAAACCTGCTTGTTAACACTGATTTAAGCACAGCAACACAACTGGTTGGGTGCATATTCATTATCTGTTTGTTAGCAATATGCTTGAGAAATAATTAATGCTTTCTGAGATGAAAATAGATGTAAATATCTCTCTCACAGAGGACTGTGGGACGTGTTAAGTTGCTATTCCACAGCCTTTTTGCCAGTGCGTGTAGGCTGACACGAGAGTAGGCTGCTGCAAAAATATTCATCTCTGACAGTCATCTTATTGAACCTAAAAAAACATATTGAAAACCTGTCAGTTGATTTGTATTGATCCCCTCCTCATTGCCTTGTTGTGAGGTTATGATAGATGTGTGAATTTGCGTCTTTCATACCAGTGTATTTGGTACAATCAGAGGCCCCATACTGACTTTGATAAAAGCAAAGATAATCAAGAGTGACATTCACAGATACGCTGGACTTGAAAGTTAACTGGGTTCAGTGAGGGATTTCATACATACTTTCTCTTTTAAAGTAACATGAAATAATAACCAAGGAAAAATTTAAATAAACCACTGGGATGTGAATTTAAAGGCTGCAAATTAACGTCATTATCACCATCATAGTGACTCACCTTGGCTTTGTTAATGGTGCAGTGCAGTGCATTGTTCTCCTGGTCATACAGCAAACTGAATTCCAAGGTCCCCAATGTAGCTGTAAAGACAAAGAAGAAAGGGAGAAGAGAAAGAGGGAAATTAGTTGCTAGGAAAGAAATCTTCATGGTGCACGATGAGCCTCACCGGGGAGAGAAGAACCAACCCTGCCTGCTTGCTAATAGCCCTGATGGGAAATCTCCTGGTGTTCATAGCTCTGACATGTAGCCATAATAATCAACAGAAATGAATGCACAAGAAAAAGACATTTACAGAAATTGATGAATGGAGTTTTGAGTTTTTTCTGCATCTCAGTCTTTTTGTGGTGCACAAAAACGAACAGCACATTTAGCTTGTAATCAAAGTGGCAACTGGGAGAACTAAGAAAAATCCCAGCGCACTGTATTGGTCTGATACTGTGGGCTGACAATACTGAGCCCTCCTGCAGGCTGAGCTGACAAGACACATTCAAACACACACACACACACACACACACTAGATCTGTCGCAATCAAGTCTATAACAGGGGAGTATATAAGCAGCTCTTCCCCAAAATGGCACAGTCCTACAATGACCTGACCTGTTGCTCTTTATAGCTCCATACCTCATATCTTGCTGACTTCTGACAGCACAGTGCACAAGGCTGAGATAAAAAGTGACAGACAAAAAGGATGAGAAATCGTGTTTTAAAAAAGGATAAAAACATATTAGAGCAGAATCCTGCCAAGTCTACTAACAATAATGGATCTATTCTGTGAAGTTGGGCAGCACAAGTGGAAATATTAAGTGGTCAAAATGGAAAAATGAATGGACATAATTCAATTGTTACATATTAAACAGGTTAAAGGCATTCACAATTTTATTTTATCATCGGCCAAATGTAGCAATTACACCGTATAAAACTGATTAAATTAAGAATAAGTGTTTTCAGGTTTTTTTCGGGGGACCAGCGTCACCCCTGCTTGTGCTTAATCAGCATGTCTTCAAACTCAGAGGCTACTACATCTTATTAACACACAACAGTGCTGAGTGGTGAACTGTAACAGTTTATGGCATGATCTCATCCTTTGTCCTTTCAAAATGTCAAGTGATAAGGGACTCTCGTTTCTCGGCCTAATGAAATGTTGTCAGGATGAAAAGTTTTCAACAACCACAACATAAAAAAAGACGTGTGTGGACTTCAAAAGGCCTGAGGCATTGTGTTGTTTGCTTCATTCACACTTTGATATTTATGAGAAGTGAATTAGAAGTGATTAGTTTCATGGATTTACAATTGTACTTATAGCTAAAACCACCTCCTCCTTGCTTTACCTTCTCTTAAAAGCTTCAATAGATTTGGCTGAAATGAAGTAGATGTGCTCTGTAATCTTGGATGATCCAGTAGTTAGCTTCATTCTAGAGATGGAGATACTGGACTGCAATATCTCAACAACTATTGCTGGGATATATATGACATTTTGTACAGATATTAATGGTCCCCAGAGGATCTATCTATTGCCTTTGATCCCCTGCCTTCCTCTAGAGCCACAAACAGGTTGGCATTTGTGAAACATGTTGGATGTTGGAGAAAATGTTGAGATCTTCTCTGGCATTAAAGGTATAATTTTGCAGGTGGAGAAAGCTCAGCGTTGTAACAGATGTTTAAAGCCGTGGTTGCAGCAGTAGTGGGACCAACAGAGTTGAAGAGGTTAGCAGGGGGCAGACAGGAGCTTAAGTCCTGGAAAGGGCAAGGTTTTGGTGTCCTGCTCAGGGAGATTTTGACAGCTGTGATAAATGAATTGATTTTGAAGAGGAATCAAAGGTGGCTATGAGTTACAGTAATTCTCAACCAAACTATTAATGTGCAGAGGTGTTTCCTTTTTACTTATTGTTAAGTAGCTATGCTCCAAACTTATCAGTAACATAATGTTTTTATGACTACTCTGTTATACAAGGACAGAATTGGACAAAACACAGCAAGATTTCTTTAGACAATTTTTCTTGTAATTTAAGAGGGATGGTATTTGTTTAAATATGTTTTACACTTTATAAGTAACAAGGAAGCAAGAGAAGAAAGATAAAAACATCATGTTGAGTGTATTAAAGAAATACAAAAACTGATGAGTTACGGGATGGTCTGCTTAACCACTGGTGAACAAAACAAGGCTCTCCATCAACATCAAGTCAATAGTTGGTTGGCTTCCAAAGCATTAAATTCCTCGGGTTCAGAATGAAGTCTCTATTTGTGATTAGAGTTGTCTTGAGTCTCCTAAACAGCAGTGAATCATTGCTCCTGGAGAAAGCTGAGCTCATCAACAATGACTGAACCTCTTCACCACCTCCACCCCCAACACACACACACACACACGAAGATGAAGACATTTAGTTTCCTGCCCAATTCGTTGAGTTACTGTGTACAGTCACTATTTGCTGCTACTTATTGCTGCCCCATGCAGCTTTGCATTGTTTGCTGATGAACAACCAAGTTTTATCCACAATCTCCTGGAAAATATCAGTTAGTTTTATACAAATATTTCACCAATTTAAAGTTTGTTTTGTGTGCTGGTGTCTTTCCTTTCTTCATCAATCTGGACCTCAGAAACAGCTGTTTCATCCTTCTGTTCAAAGCCACCAGACTCCAGTGCAGAATGTGGGAGTTGCTAATTTACTGCTGGTGTTTTTGCGAGTGGAGTCTGGTAGTGAAAACGACTGTTTCTGGTTAAACAAAAACACTGTCAGACACTTAATAACATTTTGAAGCTGTGGCAAAAAGTGGACATATTTTGAGATGGACAGTTGCAAGTTTGAATCGTCTTCTCAGAAGTTGCTTTGTGTATTTTCTGAGTATAGGACAGTATGCAGCTTCCCCTTTGAAAGAATCTGTATAAAGTGTGCCTGCCTTTTCTCTGCTAATGGTTCATTAAGATTTAATTAGCTAACTTTTTTTCACAGTAACACAGGAAAGATGAAAAGAGGTATTCTAAAGAGGACTATTGTTTTAGGGATGAAGGAACAAAACATAACTTGTCCTGCCATGAACTCCTACACAACATTAACATTTAATCCACTGTAACATTGCCTGTGTTTATCTTTGTATTCAGGCTAACAGTAGGTTTCTATTAGGCAGTTCTGTGGAGGTGCTTTTTGTAACACAATTTTGCAGCTATCATGCAGCTGCATGAGCCATCTGGATGGCTGTGGGGTACGGCCCAGTAAGATGCAACAGTGCTGTGAACCCTACAGGAGTATAATAAAGTGGCGTCATTTTTTCAACAGCAGAGTCATATTCTAGTCTTGCTGTGCAGCCTAATTTCAGCAACTCTCAGGAAAAGGTGATGTGATAGGTCTAATTCAGTTTCGAGTGGCCACTTAACAGTGCTGAAAGCAATAATTACAAAATTTTCCTGCAAAGAATCGCGTGTTATGCAATTCTTAGCAAAGACAGGAATAAATTACCTCTAATTAATTATATCCTGGACATGCATTAGAAGGTCCTGAGTTACTCTGAGACAAACTGACTTAAAATTTCTTTCAATGTGCCGATTCCTTTTCTTTCCATGAGAAAGACAAAAGAATAATTCAGAGTAGAAGGGGAAATATTGTCAATGCAGTCGGATGCCCATAAGTATGTTGAATTGATGAGATGCTGAAATACTGAAAAACATTAGGTGATGATTGAACCTCTTTGTTATACAGAGGGGGTGAATCAGGTGATGTGAACGCTTTCCAGGGAATGAACGATGACAAGTGTTGAGAAGCTGTTAAAAATGTTTACAGCGTCATCATTCCTTGTACAAAATATGTTGTTCCCACTGTGTGTAATGATTTATGTGCTGAGGGAACTCGGTGCCTGTTACCACAGTCATTGCTTGAAGCAACATTTTGAAGCGGACACATCGACCTCTTCTTTTGAAACGATGGATTGAGGCTTTGGAGTGACATGGACATCCAAAGAGGGAACATTTGCCAGGCAGGCCATTGATTAAAAGTGAACTGTAAAAATGTATCACAGAGTTTAACACCTCTGAAAAGCAGGCATGCGTGTGTGGGTGTCACATTGTTGTCAAATTGCTGAAGCCTGGAAATAATGAAATATATGGATTTCATCTTTTCTGTCTTATATAGCCATCAGAAAAAAGGATCAAACTAGTTTCCTCCTCATTCCTTGTGTGTGCATTGACTTCTGCAGCAGCTTTTGTTGAGAAAAAGTGAGTAATATTTCGTCTCACTGATTAACACGGCCCCTTATTTATTCCTTTATATATACCAAATGCTGGCCAACAGATGTCTCCATTTAGACTCTTTACAGTAGTATAAAGAATAACACAGTTACTTCAAAATGGTTCAGTCCTTTGAAAAGCTCCATTTCCCTCACCAGTGCCTATTAACCTATGAACATGCCAAAAGCAGTAGAGAGTGTGGGCTAATATCAAGGCACATTAGTCTGAGCAAATTCTATAGAAATCCTTGGCTCATTGCAAAAACATGCAGCAGACAACACAAAGGCAGATCATCCTCACATGGCTCCACATGATGTGTGTGTCAAGTGACATTTTACAAATCTGATGTCCAAGAGAGGGATGAGAGGGCTGTGGAGAAACAGTTAAAATGTGGACACAGCCTCTGGCCTCTAATATAGTCAAGAAATGGAGAGGGGAAAAAAAAGAAGAAACTGCTTAATTTACACATTCACACACTTAGGTGTAATGTGACGACACAGCCAAGCAGCATGTTGCACATGTCAGAGTGCTTTTTGTAGTAATGGTCTGCTCTCTTGGTCATAATAGTGTTAAAGGAGCTGATGAAGGAGACACAGCTGACAGGGACAGGAGGTTTTCTGAGTGATGACTGCTGTCAAAGTGGCCGTCACAGCGCTCAGTTAAGAGGAGTGCCACACCAGCTCCATTACGTCCCTCCAGGCAAATCTGCAGAGGCAATTCCCTCTGAATGAGGCTGACCGGGCAGTCACCTCCCAGCTGAGAGCCAAGTTCATGATACAGTGCACTGCTGCGTACACACACAGTCTTGGTCTGTCCACATTCAAAAAATCTTAAATGAATCCACTGCAAATTAGGACTTTTGGAAGGCAGCTGAACACAGAGTGTCCTCAGTTTCCTTTCAGACTCTGATCAACAGGCAGCAGCTGAGGATGGAGCCAGTTGTAACACAGACTTGAACACTTTGAAGAAATAATCAGCACACCGTGTGAACACCACCACCATTTATTTTTTGGGCTCTCTCAGGTGGAATGGAAGTGCAATTAGGGTGCCATTACCAGTAAATAGCTCAAAGTCAAATTGCATAAATTGAGTGCAGAGTAATTCATCTTGCAAACTAGGTCAAACACCTTGTGATTTTCTCACTTGGCTGTGCTGCAAATGAAAGGAAATAGATAATGAATAAAATTTGAGATCATGGACTTCATGTGAAAAATAAGAGTTATTTTTTTCATGTGAACAAAAAGACTCTTCCAATATTTTCACTTCATTTACTTTCAAGTTTTTCACCTTGTTGTATATACAGTATATAACTTACGTTTGGCTGTAAAGACCTGTCACACTTGCATTTCTTAGCCTTCAGATCATCTTAAAGTGAGTAAAAGAGTAACTGTTTGGAGACAGAGAATGTAAAAACAATCAGACAGACAGTCTTAACTAACATATTAGCAAGTGTCCAGCAGACATGGGGCAACATTAGCATTTATACAGAGTCATGTTTATGGTTACCTAACAAATGTAAGTCCAACATTCACTCTTCCTTTAGCTCTGTTTTGGTCTCCACCAACTCCTCTCACAAATATCTGAGTATTTATTTCACTAAAGCTCTTTCTTTCTTTGCTAGCTAGTCGCTAAATGCAGACTGAGCACTTCAGGGTGTCAGACTTAGAAGTTATGAGTCTCATCCCAATGTTACACTCCAGTTAGCAGAGATGCAACCTGAACGACACCAAGCAAGACTTCAGATTAGCTGATGCAAACAAGCATATTCTTTAAAATGTTGAACTATTGCTTTAAGCATTCTAAAATCTAAGTGGTCCACTGAGAGCTGTTCACTGACCCATCGGGTCAGAAAATTCAGATTAGTGGCATAATCTTAATACAAGGCAAACATTTGGAGATTTGCTTGAATCTAGATGACTAATAAAATTCAAAAACAAACCCAGTATGTTTAAACTTCTAATGTGAGTGTTTTATTCACATAAGCGAAGGGGGACGCACCATGCATACTATACTGTATTACTGTAGACCAAGGGACAAATTGCCCAAATGTTAATTTGTCTGCTTATGTACTGCTTGAATGAACAATTAGATTGCATGCTTTGCTTCAGCATCCCATTATGCATCTCTCATTAGAGTGGAAAACTCTCATGGGGGATGACAGGTTGTGTAAAAGATGTTATTTGTTTTGCTTTTTACCACAGAGCTGATTTAATGTGTGATGATGAAAAAAAAAAAACAGGATTTTGACCAGTGCTGTCATGAGACAAGTCTTTAACACTGAGATCTAAGCACTTTACAACGTAATCTGTTCTTGACATCAGGGGTTATTTTATGAAACATGATATAAACTTCCCCACTCGCCACCACAGCCTCTATCTGCAGAGGAAATGATTAAATTTTTGGAGCTTGTGACTGCACACATTTGCATCTTAATGAGAAATAAAACTTCAGAAACACTGTAACAACCTAATGCTTTTAGATAGAGTTCATATTAATTCTGAATCACCTGTGTGCTCTGTGAAGACGAGGCTTTTGACAAGGGAACATTTACTTTTTAATAATGTAATGACAACATCAGAACAAATGGTTGTGTTTAACATATGCCAGTTACAGCAGCACATTAGGTAGCTCTTATTAAATGTTTCAACAGGGGGCATGATAAACAAAGGCCAACTGGCAACTGAAAAAGATCCTTCAGCCAGCAGACATAAATGTATGATCTAAATATCAGAGATAACATTAGCTTAATAAACCACCGTAACAAAAAACTGAGAATAAGCCAATGTGATGGGGAGTAATATACGTTTTCAGGGTGGGTGCGCACCGACGGCGAAAAAAATGTCGCAGTCATTTAACAGATTGGTTGCAGGGGTCGATACCGGTACCCGTCGTTTACTCGGCGCAACAGGACTGATGACGGTCAGCAAAATCGCCTTCTGGAATCGCATTTTGGATAATGCCGGAACTCGGGCTGCTATTTTTATTGAGACGGCGGTGTGGCGACTCCTGATACGGCGGAGGTAACGAATGAACCATACAAGAAAAAGTACCACAATAAACTTTAAACGTGGGCAGCAGTATTCGCGTCTCTGCGGCGTGCGAGTACTGATTTCGTCAATAGATTCGGTAGCAATATAATTGATTGCTCATTTTGCTGTAATAATAAAGATTTTGGTCATCTCCCCCCCCTACCTAGCGAGGCAGATTCTGTCACTAACATTTTTTTCAAGCCACAGGAAAGAAATCATTTATTGAATGTGTAATGTTATCCAACTCCAAACACTGAATGTGCTGTAGCTTCAGGAGGCATCAATACACACACACACACACACACACACACACACACACACACTGGAATAGTAACTCTCTCTGCTTCTAAGTCTCCTGTCATCACTTTATATCCACTGCCAAATCTCTATCAGCTCCTTGCCTTACATCGTCTCAATGTGTACAAACCATGGAGGAACACAAATCAACACAGCTGAATTTAGATTCCCATTTTCTCTCAAAATGATCAAATACAATCTTTATTTGTGCCAAATCACTAAAACCCTTCAATATAAAAACAGCTTTTGGCAGAATATGTCCCACAACTGATTATTTTTGATTAGTTTATTCTGATAATCATGCAGATGGAGATGTCAGCCCAGTAGAACTACAGTAAGATTTTTAAAGCAGGTTTTGTCTATGAACCTGTGTGGCAGCCCTTCAGATTAATGGAGCCGACAGGAGCAGAGGTCAAACTCCTGTTAATTACTACAGCCACTGGAGTGTGACATATTTTGTCTGTGTTGCTCGCGCTCCAGGTTCTCCTTATTAGATACACAGCCATAAAATATTCCGTGTAAGTGCTCATGCTCATATGAATGTATATCACATATCTGGATGCACTCAGGTGTGCTTCCATGCCGGTACACAGTATGTGATAATACATGCGTGGTAGGTAAAAGATTAAGGAAGACGACGATCTCTGCCAAGGTAGAGACGTCTGTACAACATTTTACTGACGGATCGCTGAACCAGGCTTGTTTAAGTTAAGGCAACAAACAGTTTTAAGGTGCTCTGCAGCATCAGTTCAGTTTCTCCAGAGGTAGGGTTTCACTGAATGAAGGTTTTTGGGGCCTAGATTTCCATCAAGACTGTCCTCACCAGCAAACACAATTCATGTGGTCAAAGACATCTGAATTTTATTTGCATTTTTCTGACAAGCAACCTCTTAGCCATGTGAAATATAAAAGTTGTCCATCTGAAGCAGAGACAGCAGCAGTGGAAAACTTAAGGAGAAGGGAGGAGGTTGGAGTGGGTGGTTGGTTGTACAGAGTGACTTTGACCACAGTCCACATCTTGTAAACAGTCCCTGTATTCTCTAAGTTGCTCTGTTTTCACTGAGATGAGAGCTGTTTCTCCTTCTCACTGTATCACAGTATCACTGTATCTCCAGAAAACGACAGAAAGTAAGAGAACTGCTGGGCTGAGGTACAGATTTATACTCAAGCTGTTAACATGCTTTGTAGTCTAATAACCAATGTGTCCATGTTTTCATTTTCAGAATAGGGTCACTTTGGTAAGATGTCTGACTCTGAGCCAGCAGCTGTCTTCTCTGTGGAGAGCCACCAAACTATCTGTTCATATGAGTATTAACATTATGATGATTAGTAAATAACAAGAGTCTCTCACCGAGCTCGTGGCTCTGTGAGACTGTACTGAATGCTAATGTCATGCTAACATGCTCACAGTGACACTGTTACCATGCTGATGTATAGTAGGTATAATGTTTGCCATGCTAACGTTTGTTTATCAGCACTTAACACATGCAGCTGTTGCTGATGAGAATGTCATTAGCTTTGGAGATATTTGATCATAAATCAAAGAGCTGGACAAATTAAAAATTTGATCTGATAATGCTGCTAGATTAAAGGATCACCAAAGTTAGTGTAGTTCATCCTGAAGGGTGCGTGACTGTCTGAACAGAGTTTCATGGCCACCCATCTTGTAGATGTTGGGATATTTCACACTGGTGAAAACTTTGCACTTTTGACTGACAGACCAACATGCCATCCCTTCAAGACAAAGCTTCTTCCTGAGAATATGTAAGTCTTGTTCTTTTGGTTTTTTGCACGCATACTATACAAACTTTGGCAAGAAGACACTCAAATACAAGCTGAACTAGTGTAGATTAGACCTATAGTAAGACAGTCCCAAAGCTCCTTATTACAGCTGAGGCTGGTGGGGCTAAGGTCATTGTTATACATGAGGCCTGTTTCTCCTCTGAATCTTGGATGTTGGTAGTAGGATGACAAATAATTCAGAGGAAGACAGCTTTAACAGTTTCCTTATGTGTGAAAATGCTGCCTTTATTTATGTTATATGCCACAAAGCTCTGTTGCTCTGTAAAGTCATGTTCAATATCTCTGTTACACTTTTATCTAAAATTGCTTTTGTGTTGTTTCCATAAAGCTCAGTCTTCATCAATACTTCTCATGGATTTTAGCTGCAGGCTAGTTTAGAATAAAGGTCAGCTGATTATGTATTTGGATGGAGGCTGATACTCATATCAATTATTAGGAGTGGAACTCTATCCTGAAAATCCTGTTATAATAAATCAGACAAACGCAGCATAATCTCACTTTGATTGGAAACAGAATCCACGTTCAGCCTGGATCCTTTGTTTTAATGAGGCCGTCGATCGGACGGGTGAAAAGCAAAGAAACTTTATTTAATTGTCCTGTCATTATGAAATAACAAATGTTGTCTTTAGATCCCAGAAATGACCAGTTTCATTGTAACAGCTCCGTCCTCCCACCGACCTTGGCTGCCAGGATGCTTACTTACTCATTTCAGGTTGAGGCTTTTACAAAGAAAGATTACAGTTATCTTTATTTATGAAATAAATGTCTGGCCATAGTCTGGCCCCCAGGCCCTGCAAATGAACTTAACAAGCGTCCAAATCTCTGTGTGGGAGGAGTGCACTGCTGTGAGTGTATGAAAAGATGAGTGAGATCAGTGCAGTACTGGAGGGCACAGGGAGGATAGTTAAGGAATTTGTGCTAACTAATGGCTCAAATGAGCTCAGCAGAGAATTACTGATAGATTTGCCAGAAGTCAAACAGCAGTTATTCCTCCATGAACAACAGTAGTGTCTTTCCACTGAAATGTGAGCATACAGTATACTGTAGAGAGACAGATTCACTCAGCACTGTGTCTGCCTCAACTTGTCAGTACAACTGTGAAGCGTACCAACTGTAGCAGTGAGCAGCATCAATCATTTTCATTACCATACAGTATAATCACTGCCTCCATCCACTCATCATTGATTACATTAAAGGAGAGGGTGACACTCAAGCAGCTTTGCAGCGATGATATCAAACAACTGATGGTGATCTATCATGTCTTCTTTCTGTGCAGCTATTTCAAACATCTGACATGAGATAAGAGTTTCTTTCCAAAGCTACTCTTTTGCACCAACATTACTGGAAGACGTATAAAGGAAGACGATCTGTACAAGTGTTAAAGAATCTGAAAATCAGCTGTTTCATTCACAATCACTAGCTCATTAGTTGTGGCTATTAGCTCAAACATCCAGTCATATTCAGGCAGGTTTACAGGGTCATCATTACATCCCAGGCATTTCTCACCAGTGCTAAGATTCTGCTCAAACTGGTTCATACTCCTGCAGCTCCTTCCACCAAACCGTAGTCTGCTCAGTGAAACATAAATCTTGCCAAACTGGGTGTATATGTGCAATTAAAGATACATTAAAAACACATTCTTAACTCAGACTACAAACCTAACTATTGATATTGTTTGACAACAAGAAATATTGCTTTAATATTGGCCTCATATCTTTGTGTGCTCAGTTAAGAGCTTGTATGGTATTTGTGGAAAATGAGGTGGGCAGATAAAAATATTTTCCCTAATTTATTATTATTATTCTTATTTCTTTATCTAATTTCTTTTGTGCTTCATTTTCCAGTAAAAATACAGTTAAAGAATCCTGATTTGTTTTGGTTGTTTGGAGATAATATGTGCACTTGGCTTTTTTAATGAGCTTTTCAATGTTATTGTTCTGCCAAGATCTTCTTGGCAGACGAGACAGTGTACGCTGTACCCTTGCTTGTAGGACATTTCTATTATGTAAATAGGATCTTTGTTATCTTTTTCTTTTGATTTGTACAAGTTTACATCATTAATGTTACATGACCACAGTTTTGTTCAGTGTTTTTGTCTGTATGGGCTGGACACCATTTAGCACAAGACACTTAACTCTCTCTCTTTTTTTATCTTTTTAAAATCTCCTGCTGTAAAACACCTCGCAGCTCTGGGGATTGTGTTGAAAAGCATCATGGGAAATGTATAAAAATAGTAACTAGAGTAACAAATTTGAGACAGTTCACCTCGATTTTCTCTTTATTTGCTGACTTTATATTCATTTTTTATGCTGAAGCTAAACCCCTGGTGGTAAACACATACTCTAGGTTACAGCAGAACCTTTGTGTGTGTTTTTCAGCATTTCACTCTTTCCTCCAATAAAATGTAACTTCATCCATTCCTTTAGTAGGATTAAGCTGTCAGGTTGTCTATGGGTTTAGAGGAACAAAAGGTGACTTTGAAGACATTGGCCTGTATAACACCTCAATGATACTGTTGTCACACACTGTGTTAATCCACTTAAGTGGGCAAGAAGAAAGTCCATCATCCCTTTGGAGTTAAAAGTCAAAGTTCTGTCTTAAGCAACAGATAAAACGCTGTTTCTGTTTAGCTACTGGGCAAACGTCGACTTTATTTATAAATTTGAGAGAGGACAAAGATGAAGGGAGTCAGTGATCAAGAGTTGTGCTTGGCAGCCTCCCCTGAGAGAAGTTATCTTTTCCACCCCGCTGTACATTCACTGTTGCAGCCCAGTGGATTAGACAGGAGGAGGAGTGCTTTTGCTTTTGCTTTTTCCCCCCGTGCGATACAAAATTCAGTCGACAGAGCTGACAACAGAATGAAGGGAAGAAAAGGCCCCTTGATAAGAAATGACACCCAACACACTTGTACTCACAGGAAATGTATGTTTGCTGAATTCAGTGTATCTCCTCAGATTCATTACAGCTTGTAATGGGATTATATTGATGTTACACAGATGAATCATCAGTCAGTGATACGCTGTTGGTAAAAAAATAAAGGCACAGGATGCTACAGAGTCCATATTGCGTAAAACACCGATTTTTTTTTCAGCTAGTAAAAGATGCCATCATATGAACATTATGATGAGCTGCTGAACCTCTGCTGTCTCCATCCTCTGTTAAGGATGAATGCAATCACAAACCAGCAAGCATTTGGCAGACGGCAATATGCAAGAGGGGGCCAAGTTCAACATTCCTCCAAATGGGTTCAAAATTTTCACAATATGATATTACAGCAGAGTGAAAACACTCAGTAAAACAGCTTTGGATACTGTTGAACTGATTTCAGAAAGATATTTAGCTCCTGACTTCACAGAGCAATGCAGCAGGTAGCGATGATGGATGACTTACAGACATCGTCTCCACTTTCATTTTGGCTGTGATATATTTCAATGTAGGCTGCGGGCTATTGTATGAGCATCTATTGAATGTCAAAATGTTTGATGAGAAAGGTAGGAGCAAGTTAACATGAAAGAACAGGCCAAAGGGCACAGACACATGTTTTTTGCTTTAAAAAATGAAGTTTATATTTGGCTAGGAGAAGGAAAGAAAACGATGATTGCTTACGGCTAAAGCTTACACCTCACCTTATTTGGCTGTTGACCTGAACTGCACCTATCAAATAACATGACAAAAACTAAAGTAAAACTCACACTGGTGATGCTAAAGCTGGATTTACACAAATGTACTGAAGTGTAATTATTTAATAACAGGCCTTAGACACTTAGCCTCTAGCTAATAGCTAAACTGTAGCCTACATCAGAGCTAACATGTCCCACCTCAAGTAGAAATACCTCTTGGAGACAACAAGAACTGTGACTGGTTGCTAAAGGAAAGGTCAGGGGATCACCGACAACATAGGGATCTATCCTCTCAACACCATGAATATTAGGGGAAAATTTCATTAAAATCTAGTCCAGTGTAAGATATCTTGACAACTTGACAACCAAAGTGTTACACTCACCAACACACACAACACAGCTGCTGATGCTGCCTGATCACACCAGCGATTAAACAGCAACATCCTCCGGTGAAAATGGAATCGCCGCAATCACTGGATTCCTTCCTTTAACTGTGGTGATCGACTAAGACTTTCGTCAACTCTGACACATGAATTTGCACTGTTGACCAGTTTCTTCTAACAGTGCTGACCATTGAAGGAATGGATGGCTCAGGAAGTAGAGTAGGTAGACCACTAATCACAGGGTTCAATCCCCAGATCAGATCTTTTCTCTTTTTCATAAATACATTACTGACTGAAATGCAGTATAATCCTGAGGATAAGTACATAGAAGTATTGTGACTGACTAGTGCTAGCCTGTCTCGACTTGTTAGCGTGTTAGCTGCTAGCTCGCCAGCTAGACAGCCCTACAAGTAGTCATTACATCACCGAACCTCAAGGACCAAATGACTAATTTCTGTGTGCCAACCCCTGTGAAACTGGCAGTGCTCTTCACATCCAGCCACCAAGACGTCAAGTCAGACAGCACCACATGGGGAGCTGCAGATGATAAAGCAACACTAGCTGTGTTCCATTAGGAAGATGTATAATACATGAATATGCATGCTACAGAATTCCAGTGTTTCCACACTGAGATGTACTGCAGTGAAGACAGGCTGAGTCTGTGTGATGGAGCGCTGCTTGATTGATGCAGTGCTTAATCTTTGTGTCTGATCAGAGCTGGGCATCGACCGCGGAGCACCTGCCTGGATAATATGCAGTATGTCACCACAGCCAGGAGCTCCTACAAATACAGCTGTAGTGGAACAAAGAGCAAACATCAGGCAGTACTAAGACTTATCAGTGCTATGTCATGTATTTAGAATCTTAAATTGAGTTGAGTTTGCGTTTCCTGTTTTATATTTCCTCTGCCTTTTTATTTTTCGTCCACTGGCTGTTTTGGAAAATAAAACACATCTCTTTCTAATTTTACTCAAAAGAAGACAGACCTGCACATGTATGTTTTGAACAGCAGATGCTAAAATTTTCATGAACTGCCCGAAGGTTGAATCATATGGCAACAGAAAGCAGACTACGTCAAACAACATCCAACATAAACACCACATCTATTTTCAAAGGAGCTGGTTTTCTCTGAGTCTACCATATGTTGCTGAATATATCTGCTTCGAACGTCAGGGTTTTGTTTCGTAAGCCTGTCCATGTGTGTGCGTGCCTGTGTGTGCAGCTGTCTGTCCTTTCTCTGTCAGGCACCTGTCACACAGTGATTTTACCTAGCAGTGGATCAGCCTATTTGACAGTAATCCCATCTATCTATCATCATGTTTCTTTTTCTCTCTGGCTTGTTGTCTTATCTCACTATCACTGTCCATGTAACTGTCCATTATGCGGTTTTGTCCCTGCAGCTACAGCTCGCTGGGCTCAGCTTGGAGTCTCTTTGTGTCTAATGTTGCCGAGCCTGGATGTTTTCCTGCCTGCACCACTGCACAGAATGACCCTTGATGTAGAATCTGTGAGGGTTGATAGGGTTGTTGATCAAAACCAGTGACTGAGGGGTCACTTGACCATATGGTGATTCCAAGTTCAAGTTCATTTGCTTTTATAGCTCTTCGTCCCAAAGTGCCTTCAAGGTCTTCACTAAGGCTTCCTACATCCAACTAATCAACCATCAATCACAGGCTAAAATGAAGGGAGATAGAACAGCATGTTAGAGAGAAGCAACAAGTAATCTACTGGCCTACAGTAGATTACATTTACACTCAACACTACAACACTGAATTCTCTTGCATCATTCTGAGGCATCTGAGGGAGGACATTCAGCGCAAGAGACCTCAACTCTGACATGATGACAACTGGTTGCTCCATCATGACAACATACCCACTCCCAGCACATTTTTGTTTTTTGTTTTTTGGCTGCACAGACACAATCGTGGCTCCCTGTGGCTTCTTCCCGAAAATGAAATTCAAGCTGAAGGGTCATCGTATCGACACAGGCGGTCAGACTGGTTTTTGCTTGTTATGGGATCATTCTCAGAAGTATTTGATCGCATACAAATAATTCACAACAGAAAATGCAGGAGTTGAACTCAGTTTATGTCAGTGGCTTCTAGAGTAAGGTGTGCTTTTGTACAAAATATGATGAGGTTCCATGCGGAGTCTGATGGGTAAGACATGTGTCCAGGTGGTAATTAACATTACCTCAGGCTGGTGTTTCACCAGCAGTGCTGCTTTTTTTTTTGCCTTTCCCATCTCTACCTGATTGAGATGTTTGCCTCGACTTTTCCCAGTTTTTAAACTCTGAAGTTTTTCTTTTTTCTCCCCAACACTGTGATGTGTGGCTCTGATTAATTTAAGTGAAAGTACAATGTGATTGATTGATCAATCTTTTATTACCACCTGCTGAGCTCTATCAGACGGATCATGACTCATGACGTGATTAATTTAGTTACAACCCATTTCTCCTGTTCTTTCACCATGAAGCTAAATGTTTTATAAACATAGCAGTAACTTCTTTTTACATGAATGCAACCCTACCTCCTGATTTTTTTTTTTTTACCACTAATTGCTTTTGCTAAATACCTTTAGGGAGAAATGTAATTGCTGCCTGATTACACTCTTATACCAAGAGGTTGGGGTGGATGTCCTACCTCACATGAGACACGGTGACAAAAGACTAACAAAACCATAATGAAAACACATCCTGTCAGGTCACTGTTGACTATTTTGATATGTAACCAAGACGATGATCTTTCCCCAACCTTAACCCCAACCTTTGAGCTGTCTTAACATAACCAGAAACACATTAATCATGCTTCAGATGCTGTATTACTCTCCACCTGTTGCTCCCTCCTTCAGTAGAACGTTACAAGCTGAACTTGGATCTTTGTACCCAAGTCACGGTAAAGGATCTGTGTGTGTCTGTGAGTGTTTATGTCGGGATGTGGTGGGACTTCTTTTCCTTCTTTCTTTCTTTCTTTTACCACAAAAGGGACAGGAAGACGTCTGGGACCAGCTGGTTCAGTGAATACTCTTTTAGAATATTTCGTCCTCACATACATCTGCTTTTTATATAATCTAAAAATTGAAGTCAGCCTACCACAATTGCTTAACTCCATTTTATAAATAAAATGTGGAGTAAAGTGAATTGTTGCAGGTTTACCCTCTGTGACATTTCTGAATTTTATTATAAATGATGATTACAGGCTTTGGTCTATGGCCATATCCTCTTTTGAATCACTGGCTTATCAGTTGTGTGAGAGTGTGAGTGTGGGGCTGGATGTGCGTGCAGGCACATATGTGTTTATCTGCTGTGCCTGCATGCATGCATTAAGTCTGTATAATGTGATTATGGTATCTGCCTGCACTCTGGGTCTTTCTAAACCACTGAGAAACAGACAGTCTAATCTTGTTGGTTGCTAGGAACTGGGCAAGCTGGGGAATGGATGAGGCAGACAATTTTGCATCCCCATCAAATAGCTTACCACATTGGGCTAGACTTGATCTAATATCAAGGGGGGAAATAAATGGGTGGTTGTGGAAGGGGGATATGCATTTGGCTGGAAACAATCATATTAGAAAATGCACTGTGGCTGCATGTGGTCATTGTGTGGCTGAATGATTTAAGGCTAGCAGGGGTCAAAAGATGCATGGAAATGAACAAAGGAACGGTTTTGTCCCTGACAGCAGCTTTCAGAGTGACAATTACATTCATTCATTTTCATGGATATTTCCAGTTATTTCCATAAATATTTGTGCAGAGACTTTGCTGAACAAAGGTTTGAAGGCAAGAGTCTCAGCGGTCGATATACAGTTTAAATATGAAGTGACAAAGGCTGCAAGTCAGGGTTGGCACACAAGAGACATTTTGTGACATTATTGTGTTTTATGCTCTAAGCAGGAGAGTGGCATTTCCTTTACAATATGAGAAGCATTTACTCTGAAGATTTTTAAAATGATTATGCTACAAACCCTGAAGAGAGAGACAGTAGGCCACGCACATCCATCAAAAACAAACAAGTATGATTAACAGTTCTTGCTCTTCTTTTATTCATTCTTAATATGAACATGTTTCGATCATCTCTCCCAGGGAAACAATCATTATTCTCCTCTTTTGTACTTTTTGTGTGTTTTTTTCTATATACTAGTTTTTCCTAGTTTCTATGATAATATCTTTTGGATATATTATGTGATTTCTAACTGATGTTATTGTTTTTTATATATTTAATGTATTTTTCTCTGTTTGTCCAGCTCAGTGCTGATTTTGAGAATATACTGACTCTCAATCATGCAGATCACAACCACCTGAGTGGTGAATTTCCTCTTTATGATGTCTATTTGACAATGCCTGACAAAGATCTCTGTTATCTCTGTTAGATCGCAGCGTTAAATTAAATTTGGAGGGAGTTATCAGTGCAGTGTGCAGATCTTTGTCTGTTAATAGAAAAACAAAACATGGACTGCAATGCAAACTGAAATCACCCTTTATACCTCAACCATCCATGCTGACTTTGTTCTTACAATGTTTTGAGATGGTAAAACATCACACTGAGGATTGGATCAACAAAAGTGCAAATGTTTTTTTTCACATTTTTTGGGAGCAGGATATTGGTTACTGAATGATAAGTTGGCACATTATATTAAGAAAACACTCCAGAGTCCACACTGGAAGGTCCTCTTTCTTTTGATTATTGAGGATGAGGTCCAGAGGCCTGCTGGCCTGAGCTCTCGTCACGCTGGTAATGTCTCTGTGGATCTACATAGAAAGGGCTGCTATGGGTAATGCAGAGGCTCACAGAAAATGCTGACACACACATCAGCCAGATTTCAACACTGAATCACATGGCGTTGATGCTGAGAAACAACCATGTGAACATCTCAGAACAATTCTTGTAGGTGTTTGCTCATGTTCAGCCTGAAGAAGCAAGCAAGTCTCTTTCAATTGAGACTGTACCTCCACAGGTTGAGGAGTACTCAGCGTTACTCAGGCTGCCTCCATATTCTCAGTCAACCACCGCCTACTCTTACACACTCTCACACATCTTGGGGTTTCCAGCAAAGCTCTGCATAGTTTTCCTCCTACCTGTCTGAGAGGTTTCATAGAGAAACTCTCTCATTCACCACACATCATGGGACCTCTCAGGCTCTGTGCTTTGCTTCCACCAATTCTCTCTTCACATCAACTATTATTGGTCCTTCATCATGTCTCAAATATTCCCCTGCTATGCAGACAGTCCTCTGCCGTGCCTCTCTTTTCACTCCACTGACACATGCTGTACATCCAGCATACAGTAGCTCACATTTCCAAGAGGATTTCCTCCCACCACCTCATAAATGAACAAACTGAGCTGCTCTTCTTTTCCTGTGAAATCAAGTCAACAACAGGATCTTTTTATAATCATTGACCAAACTAAATTAACACCTACCTCAGCGCTAAAACCTTTGCACAATTCTTACCCTTAGTGAAGCCTTGTGGGTAAAAGTCTCTGTTAGACCTCAGCTCTGATCAGCTTAACTACCTCCCTCCTTGTTAGCCTCTTTGTTTCTACTCGTTCACTCTTAGTTTATCCCATTTAGTCGCGACACTATCTCACAATCACCACAGAGTCACAGAGTCACAGAGCTGTAAACATAACTACACAGGGAATTAAGCAGGATAAGATATGTCACCACATTTGTTATAAAGAAAGCACAAAGACAGTTTTCTAACCAGGGGAATTGTAAATGTAGATTATGGTTTTACACTGTAGAGTGATTCAGTAATTCAACTGTTTAAAATGAGGGGTGAGCTTTTTTAACATTAACACTGCTGATTAGCAGAACAATTGCAGAACATTGCAGCTAACAAGGGAAGAGTAAATGTGTGAAAATGAGAGGTAGCACATGCAAAAATGTTCTGCCTGAGTAAAGCTCACAGCTACAATATGTTCCTAACAAGTGTCTCCATTTAAAACAACATTTCATGAGTATTTGTTTTGTCTAAAAGCAGTTTAAAAAGGGTGATTTCTCTGTGAAGACTTTTAAAAAATACAAAATCATCTAAAAACACTGAAAAAATGATCTAATTCTCTCAAAATAGAGGCTGTAATTTGCTGTCATCGAGTCAGCGTGAGGATCACCTGCAGGCGAGTTACAGCATCACTGTGCAGCTAGCAGCTAGCAGGCATCAGCAACACAAGGACAACAACAACAAAAACAACACTGATGATATAATTAGTAAAGCTGTCTTAACCAGCTGTGAGCGTCAGACATGTCTCCTTTCACCAACCAGTGACAAAAGCCCCGTCTCTGTTTTGGATGTCAGCTGTTCTTGCCTTCACAAAAGGACGAGGGAAGACTGGTAATGAGGTCTGAGGTTTGACATTCACTCACAGAAAAATGTAGACCTCAGAGGTGAAGGTTGTTTGGACATTAAAGATGCTTAATGATCAAATGACGTCACTGAATCCAAATTGGTCTAAATCGGAAAAAAGTTTTGCGTGAAAAAAGTGTAAAAATAATCAGAACAGTGTGAATCTGGTTAAAGGTCCTAGGTAAAGATCAGACATCAGAGAACTGCTAACAAGACATCAGATTTATTAAATGTTAAGGTCGTGTGCGTGTGTGTGTTTGTACAGTAGATGTATGTTCTTTGCAGCAGGCAGCAGCAGTGGAATTCAGGCATACCTCATAAAGCGGAGATTTATGAATGAATGAAGATATACAGCGTATCAGCCCCGCAGCCGTCATGACAAATGGCAAACACTACGTTCGCGTCTCGACTGTTTTCTGCCCCCAGCCAATCTGCCAGCCATCCAGCGGATTAAAGATGTGCAAGGGCGATAGGATTTGGTCACACAGAGAATTAGAGGGGGCCGTTCGTTTCTCCTGATGCACGAATAAAATTGCCTCTAGATCGATAACCTGCTGTCAGACATGACTTGAGTGATCTCGCTCTTGTCCCTGGGTTGAATACCAAAACATCTCATGCTATACTGAGCCAGTGTGTACATGCCTCTTTTCAAGATTGGAGTGAAATTTAGGGAGGGGGTGATAAAACATAAGTCATAGTGGGCTGCCTTATCCTTGTGTGACCTTGAGTTTCTGCCTGATACATGAAGAGTAATGTGTTGGAACACGGCGAATGAATCTTAACAGGAAGGGACATGTCAGAAAAGAGAATTTATCATCTTATCTTTTTATTTTTAAGTTTATCACCCCTTGTTGTTGTGTCACAGTGAACTTTTTACAAAATATTTATAGTTCAGTTCTTTCTCTGGAGCTACTGTACATTCTCAAGTGTGTGGCTCACCTGTCAACAGACCTTTTTCCCAGCAGGCATTTGGAATTCTCATAGCAGGTAAAGCACAAGTGTAATCAATAACATTAATTATGGCTTCATTCCATTTAAGTGCCTCAATAAGCGATGCCAAATTCATTCCCCAGTTACTATATAGGGCAGTTTATGTACCCTTCGGCATTTAATTTGTGTCTGAAGCGTGAATTCTGTTCACTATATAATGCCCTCAAACATTTTATAGATGTGAAAGTTGTCATTTTGTGACACTATACCTGTCAGTGGTGATGCATAAGGTCAGTGATTTCTAAGTCTCAATTTAATGCTCACAATCAATGCATGGGGTAACCTGCTGATTATTGTGTCTATCATATAGGTAGTGGTGAAAGAGTCACTACATGACGGGTTGGTTGAGGTCAGCATGCACAGCAATAGGACCTTGTAATTTGTGAACCTAAATGGAGTGCAGCCATTATCAGTGTTGTTAATTACACCTATGGTTTTCCTGTAATGACACGTCAAAATGGCGGCTGTCAAATGGTCGACTGTTGCTAACTGTCGCTTACAAGCCCAGGACAGACAGCATTTTGTTAGCAGTAGCATTTAATTTCTAAATGGATCAATGTCCAGGTAAGTTTTTAAGCTGTGCTACAGCTAACTAGCCAGTTAGCTATCTAGCATAAATACTGATGTTAACAGTGCATTTTTCCATTCATCAAGCCAAAATGTAACATGAAACATGCATCGACGCATAAAAGAAGGAATCATTAGCTGGTTGTTTTGTAGGATGTGGCTCTTTTTTTGTGCCGGCTGGCTGTCAGTAGCCTTTTTACAGAGATTATGTTATACTGGCATTAAGAAAACCTGCGTTGCCTTTGCAACAAACCAAATCCACTGATTTCACCTTTGTACCTTTTAAACAGAACAACAAGGCAGAATAAAGGCACAACATTTCCACCTTTCCACCAGGCTGTATAAATGGGTATATAGTGAGAGCTTTTGACTGGGTTATGCAAAGACGTCATCTGCCTCCACAAGTACTGACAATGTGACAGACATTCATTAATTTCAGTAGAACTTCAAGACATTTAGACTTTTTTGACATCAGATAATTTACAGTGTCTGAGGACACAGGAATAGATTGCATGGTATAGGCTACTCCTTAGCTTGCTACAGTGATGTCTTGTTTTATTGCAATTTGAGCACCAACAGAAATTCTGGACCTTCGAGGGATTTATGTTATTGTGCCATGTGTGAATTTAGAAACACAGATTAAGTGTTTCTTTGTGCTGCTTAGAAGAAACATCGAGGAACTGGATTTAATGTCAAAACCCACTTGAATCTGAGTCCATATGCCAGGTTGTGAGATCAGTCTGTTATTTTTTGATCATTCCTCCGTTCAGTCTGGTTTTGATTGTGTAGGCGGCTTTTTGAAGGCATGCAATGGGTCTGTGATAATCAGCATAATGAAGATTCTGAATACATTTTAATAAAAAAAAGTGTTTTTTCATTGTTGAAGCTCTTTAATTTGAAGCATGCCATTTTTACTGATTCATATAAAACCCAGAGGCAGTCAGACTGACTGTGTCCACTGGGCTGTTTTTTAAGAATGTCTGGGGAAGAGGCAGATAAGGCGTTACAGATAAAGCCCCTGGCTTGTATCAGCAATACACAGGAAACAGATGAAAGAGACCATAAATTTACAAAACCTATTCAAAAACCTTTGCGTCATCCCAGTTTTATCCGGTTGTCTCTAATACGGTTAAAGAACCGTGATAACGCCAGATCGTGGTACCAATAATGTATATCCTCCTACCAAGAAACACCAAAGATCCTGAATGGCATAGCGCGTCCGTGTTCAACACTTCCGTACAGATGGCACATTGAACTTATAAAGCACGTGGAGCAGGTGTTTGGTGAATCTGTCTCATGCGCGCGTTTCATCTCTTCAGCAACAGACAAACGGGCCGAATCAATATGAGCAAAATGACCATTGACCTAAAGGAGATCAGGCATTGGCGAGGGCCTGGGAGCCATCAAGACACAATTAACACACCATGTGATATCTCAATTACTTATTATTAAAGTTATCAATGACCATACGCGAATAACAGCCAACTTATGCTCACTATAAAATGAAATAGAACAATGAATGAAGGAATATACCTTAACGAACATGTTACAGACTGAAACGGACAGGCAGAGCTGACAGTGGCCCACACATAATATGTCAATATTGATTATGATGTTTTTTTATATCACACAATAAAGAGAATCAATTTGACTATAATGAAAAATGATGGATCAAACTGTTTTGATCTGGTTCCATTATAAATAAAATAAAATATATATGATATGAGAGAAATGATGGACTAACTGACAATCAATCACCTTATGAACCAATGGATACAAATAGAAAATTTTGGCCTTCATAGAGAGGCTCTATGCTGAAAAGCAGCAATACCGTGATCCTGCAAAATGAAGTGGCGTCCGGACTGATTATTTGACAGCCCGTCACCTGGGTCTTGACTTCTGGAGCGACAAACCTGGAAACGGTCACTGGAGGCCGGGCAGTGGAAGGACTGACCAGCAATGAGAAGTAGGCGCGGCAGGCTGGAAGCACGTTACAGGAACATCATAGTTTCATATCTACTTAAGGAAGGAAAATGAGCAACTGTATCTCAATCCACAGTACTGAACGGTCACGCATTTGGCTCACCGAGCTACACAGGCTGCTGTTTACCCTGCTGACCGCAATGTAAACATTTCTAGGGTTTACAAGATTACCTAGACAAAATTCACTTTGCATCAATAATTGAGCTAAACCTTCATGAAACAGAACTGATGTTATTCTATGATACTGGAAAATAAAGGCTTAATTTTTCTCGACTGTTTTATCATCTGCACTGACTTTGATCAATGTTTCAAATGAACCCAGTGAATACCAGTACAAATGACCCGAACTTCCACCTTCCTCCTCAGCCCGGGCGATCTGTTAACTGAAAGAAGGGCCCTCCTGCTGTTCTAATACCGTGAAACTGTCCTTTTACCGCGCCTTTAAAACCGCATAACCAGATCAATGTTCAGGCGCCTTCTTCACCCATGACGAACTGCGATGGCGATTGACCGCCACGCGGCACAGTGAATTTGACCTTCTCCCGCCACCAGGCCTGCACCCATCCTCGCCACCTCATCCCGTGTTCAACCAATATCATCAACATCGCCACCAGGCCAGCAGGTGTACAGCGCTGCCCTAGATCAATATTCAAACAGAGCAACAATAAGAATACTTAACGCGTAACCGCAGCAACCGTACAGCAGCTTACACCCGGCGCTACGACCATACACCGCAGAATCTTTCAGATAAACCAAAGCACCTGATCGACAGTTTGCAGATATAATAGATGTACGCACAGTACAACAAAAAGAAGATCACTTTTTCACAAAGAAGAGGCCTATCAAAGGTCAATGAATTCAACTGAGCTGAAGACCCGATCGCGACGGCGTCATCGCGTGGTTGATTTATTAACCGCGTTACAGTAATGATGACCGTACAGTTCATTCACCAGCGACGCACCAGAAGGCAAAAGAGATGAAAACAAACCGCATGCAGCAACCGCACAACAGCCATACGAGTGTTATTCCTGCTGGCAAACAGGATTGTTTGTCCAGCGGTCTTCATAACGAGGTTTGATACAAAACATCGTTAAGTTAACAGCAACGTCGCGAAACTTCGACCAGAGTAATTGGTCAGTCAAACTATACTGACCGCTGAATTTCGTCATTGTATATCAATGATATTGAGAAAACCACGAAACGTTAATTAGTTATCTAAATTCATAACCCAGAGAGATGGGTGTTCCTTTACCTGAATGTCCCGAACAGCAACAGACGTTGAGGTAGGCAGTATGGCTAACGAAAAAGCGCAAGTAGCTGGTAGCAAGTCCTAATAAGCGAACAAGAAATATAAGAGAAGTTTTTTATGACTTAGTTTCTGCAGAATGGAGAAGAGAGACCTGGTATCATAACGGTGTTTAGGCAGCAAGGCCCTGCAACCCACAGGACCCAAAGGATCCACTGCCAATAAAACCCGACAACTGGTGGATACCCCAGAGGTCCTGTGCCTCCTGGCAATGGTCACTTCATGGTACCTGCTCATGAGCAGTCCCCGCATCTGAGGTTGACCGTCGGTTTCGATAAAACAACAACTAACACGACGACGGCAACTGACAACGGCGTCCCCAGGACTGTCGATCACTTCGATAACTTCTGGCCACCGCCGCCGAAATTTTACCTTGCTACTGGCTTCGACCAATCAACAATTCAAAGCGACCAGCATGCTAACAGGTAGAATACCGCGACAGCGGAGCGCGTATCAATGAACGTGGTTAGCATTTAGGCCTGAGCTTCTCGAAGAAGAAGAACCACAAATTACTAACACAGTCATACAAAACACCTACTTTATCTTTTAAATGGTCAAGAATGAACAGATCAGAATGAGATTATATCATGAATTTGCTACAGATATCATAACGGTGAGCACATTGAGTCAATAGAGCTGTGTCTGAAACAGTTTGTTCTGCTCAACCGCTGACTTAATCACACAATGATTTCCCAAGTTGCTTTCCACCACCACTATCCACCCACCGGCCGAGCCACACTCCGGCAGCCACGAAGAGCTGAAAATATTGACACTGGAACAGAGGTCCACTGTCAACAGTTTTAAGGGCCACCTGTAGTCCACCTCAGCAATATTAGAGAAAGTTTCATATAGCCTGATCGTCACGCGTGTCGGTTTATCTGTGAGTGCCTTAGATGGTTACTTTACAGAAAAGAAATGTGGAACATGTAAGGGACTTATCCAGTTACCGCCATTCCTTGTTACTTGACTAAAATGACTTGCTGAAAATCTGGGAGTGAGTAACGCCATGACATGCTACCGGTTTTTATTTTGCAAGGCTTGATTTCGCTCCCGTTTTTCTAGTTTAATTTTAAGATAAAATACAGTTTGATCCATCGGATCATCCTCTGAGCTCTCCTTAATGAGGTGCTCCCTAAAGATCTGCGTCATGGAGTTGCAGCGGTTGAGGGCAAAAGGTGGGTGAAAGGATCGGGAACATGAATTCGCGATTAATAATGCTTTTCACCACTGGGTTAAATGAAGCAAGGAGGCCTTTCTATCGGCAGGAAACAGGGCACAGGCTGTAAAGGGACAGTGTAAAGAAAGCAAATAAATACGGATTTTCTTACTCTGACAGTCTGGGTGGTTAATTACACTGAGCCTAACAATACTGGGTAAACAAAAGAAGTTGAAGAAAATGACATGTGAGAAATGTATGTAGGCCTACTGCAATGTTCGCATTTCAAATCGAATTAATCGCAGGACCATCTCCAGTGAGAAATCAGGAGGATCAAAACAAAAGATTATTGTTGTTTCACTGTGAACAAAGTAAAATAGAATGCCAGGCAAAAGAAAGAAAAAGTCATCTCGAATTGCGCCACGCCAGGACCAGCCTTTTGTACTTTTTGTGTCTGTTTGACTGATGTCACTGAGCCTACACCGTGAAGATGGAGCCACCAAAGCTATTACACCTTATTGAATCTGCATGGCAGATACTCATCCGCTTACAAGATACAACTTGACACAGGGCAACAGTGAATACACATCCTGAACTCTACAGCTGCATCTGTGCTACAGGGCTACAAGGTCCGGCACGCCGGTAAATGGTACAAACTCTGTGTGTGTATCTACTGCCCATAAAAGTGAACACAGTAAGAAACATGTTCAGGGCAAGTGGTAACTATAGAGTAAAAACAAGTTGCTAACAATGTTACTAATTGCTGGAGACAACTTGCAACATTTCTGCACTACTACGCCAGGCACACTGCAAAATTGCAGAAAATAACACCAACAATCAAAATTGTTGACTGGTTAAAAAAGAAGCAATATTTTCCCAAACATTCTGCTTTACCTGCAGTGCCTGAATATTTACTGGAGGATAAGAAATATCCATGTGGAAAGATTGTTTTGAATAATGTGTTATAGTAAGTTTTAATATTATAAATGAATACCACACACACACACACCCAGAGAGAGGCAGAGGCCCAAACACTCATGTGTGTAAGTAATGATTTAATCAAAAGAATAATTACACAAAATTTGTGTGAATGTGAATTCCAGGTCCGATTTTTTCTCCTTGTTGGTAGCATCCTGAATGACTTCAAGAGGTTTACTATAAAACCAATGAGCAGTTCTGTTCCTTCCCTTGTTTTAGCCAGAGTTTGCCTGAGGCCGGAGCTTAGAAACTGACAAACCAGCAAATTACAAATCACTGTTCTCACGTGAAAACTGTGCATCTACAAAAACGAGGAGCGTGACAAATTCAAGATCCAAGGTTTTCCCCAGATTGTAAGAAAATGTGAAGCCCTGTGTAAAGGCACATCTAAGTATTACATATTTAAGTGGGCCTATAATAAATAACAGGGGATGTATTATTTCATTTTATATACAGAGAGAGTGCATTCCAAAAACAAAGTATTATTGAGATAAAAGTATGATGAAGTGCAACTCTATTACGCCAAACTCAGCAGTACTGGCCCGTACACACACACACACACAAATGCTCGTATACACTCAAACACAGAGACACACGTTCATCTCCCTGTGCTCCCGAGTGAGAGGAGACAAGTGATGTGGATGAAGAAGTCATTCTCAATCAGGCAGAGCAGTCAGAAGGAAGCAGACGAGGATGAGAGTGAAGGCTGTGCTTCATGACAGGAGGAGGAGAGTGCTCATTCATGTACAAAGGCCAAGAGGTAAATGTGCTTTCCACAAAAGGAAATCCAGTCACCTTTTGAACCCTAAATCTCCCACTGATGTACAGTATATTCAACACAGTAGCAGTAGTGGATGCACACACCAATTCACACTCATGTACCCATCTGTCAGTTTGACATCCGTATCTCTGGAAACACTTGGTTTTTGACTAGACTTTTAACTAAGGCTCAGCCAGTTTGAACAGTGCTTGACCTTGTGTTTGTAAGGATGGACCCACAGGTGGCCACAGCAGGGTGGAAGAGGATATAATCATTGCAAATGTAGGCCGATCAGCGCACAGTGGTTCTCTGAGAGCTATTATGAAAAGCAACACTTCTGTTGTAAGCTACCTCAGAGTCCTTTTCAGGTTAATTTACGTTTTGAGCAATTTTTGATATTACTCCCAGAAGCACAGTAGTCAGCTGATAGAGAGAGAAACTTTGACCTGCTGATGGTGTAAGATAAAAAGTCAGGGGATCACCAGCCAATACGCTTCATTGTCTGGGGACCATGAATGTCTGTACAGAACTTCATGGCAGTCCATCCAATAACTGCTGAGATATGGAACAAAGTGGTGGACCGACCCAGCAACCAACAGACCAGCATCCCATTTCCAAACCCTAATAGAGCAACATTAAATGACAAGATGGACTAAATGGTGTTAAATAACATACACAGACATGACATGCACAATGTCCTTGAAAGTGGCGCGCTATTTATAAGCAATCCCATGATATCACATAGGGCATCCACAGAGGAGTGCGATGTCAGACCTTGAGGACATTTTCTGACGCTTGAAAGGATCTGTAGTCAGATTTCCAAAGAGGGGTCCAGGTTATGCTTTTTAACTCAGAGGGCATTCTGATGCCTGAGGGGATGTAAACAGGACATCCTTGGTTTGTGCCGTGCCCAGGGTCTGATTACATGCCCTCCTCCTCTATTTACTCCTCTGTCTCATAATGTTCCCTGTCTCTCCACACTGTGAACTATCACACAAAAAGAAGAAGCTAAAATGCCACACACTCAGAAAAAAAATCTTCAAACTCAGTGAGGCCCAACGAAGAACAGATTGGGTATAGATTGGAGAATGTGTAGTTTCTGCTTGAAAAATCCACCCACCCAGGGCATACTGACCATAAACTGTGCACCAGTAATGATAGAAAACACAGGCTGTGAGAAAGCACCTTCATTGATAAAACACCATGACATAAACACAGCACATGAGAAGCAGTAAAAGCACGACAATGCCACAGCATAAGGCATTCATAGACACATGAACCCTGTGAGAGCATTTAGAGGTTCGGGTTTCATCATGAGGTGCATTCAAGCAAGACAAGTCAGGTGCACACTGAGAAACGCTCATTCAGTCTTTTCATGTTCCTGATTGAAGACACTGCCTTGATGCTAGAAGGTAGCATTTGTTCTCTGAGTTTCTCCACATTCCCTCCCTCCAGTCTTACATGTTCAGGTTTATAAGATGCAACTAATGGCTTTATTTGTAGTTGATAAATAATCCTTCAAAGATTAGTTAAAAGCTAATAATAAGAAGCCATTAATAAGATTAATAAGAGGGGTGCAGGATCTCTCTCTAGCTGGTGAGTTTATAATAGTCAAGTTATTCTTGTTTTCAAAGGAAGCATCAAGTCTTCAGCTATAAATTCAATAAGTCAGTAATAAAGGGTAAAGAACATTAAATAACAATGTTATTTAAATGTTTCTAAGTCATTAATAAAGGCTCATGAGTTTCTGATTTTGTAATAAGCAATCAGCCAAAGTGAGTGAGTCATCTTATAACTCTTAATAAATCTTTGACAAGGGTGTTTTTCATTATAGAGAAACTGTTGATTAAACCTGAATCTTAGCAAATCTGAGGAAATTCTAATGGGGTAAACACTCTCTCTCTCTCACTCCCTCAACCAGGGAACATACTACACAATAATCAGGGCTAATTATAGTGTAGTAAGGCAGGTCAACATGGACAGTCTGCACACGTTATCTTGTGCTGTGTGGGAGTCTGCGATTCAAATCTGTCACCTCCAGACTGAGCCTCAGAGCAGCTGGAGCTGCCATGACCATACTGACAACATTTTTTTCCCCCACAAGTGGAATTACCAGTCTTCTGGTGATTCTGTTTCAGCTCGTTAACAATACAGACAAACACAGGCTATTTACAGTCAGTGAGGATTTTAAAGTCATCTAATGTGCTGCATTTGAATCTTGCATTGTCTTTTAGCAGCACTATGATATGTACTTCTGTCCTCTCTTCAACACAAACAGCATGGTTTTAGATATAGTATATTTAAAATGCTCATTAGTATATGTTTTTGACTGTTAGAGATGTGCAGATTCAATACTCTGCACCGTTCAGGCATCATCAGGATGAGAGGATCAATCCACCTGACAGCTCACAGGAAGAGATCAGGTCTAGTCTCAGTTGTTTGGTTGTCTATTGTTTAACAAAGAGAAAACAAGAATATTTACATTAATGTATAAGCTAGCTGCATTTCCCACCATTTACAAAATAAACTCAACCTGGAGCTGGAATATTTAACAAATTAAAGTATGGATTTCTGGATGTAATCAGAAACGAGGGTCAAACACTAAATCACTACAATATAAAGAAAAAGAGAAAAATCAACATGGGCCTTCATTGAATATGTATTAAACCGACTAAAATGACCTACTTTTCCAGGTAATCAATCTAACATTTATCAAACAAAGAGGAGCTCTGCCGAGTGAGTTTGCTTTGATGTGAAATGTCATACAGCCTGTAGGTGACTTTACTCAGCCTGAAACCATTCTTCTACCTGAGCTTCCTGTCGTGAGGCGTTTGGTTACACCTTTAACAGGCTGGCTGACTGGAATACCAGAGGACTAAACCTACGGCCTTTACCCAATCATTCAATTCCTGGGTCAGAGAAACCATAAAGGTCAAGGGGGCGGAGAACACAGCATATAAATAATCCATCCTCAGACAGACCTAGGAAATCATTCCACGTCTCTATCCAGGCCTCTACCAGCCCCAACTACAACACTGGAAACTGTGAAAAATGCAGACTCACACTCTGTGTTGTCTGCATTTTTTATCACTTGCAGACACCGTACACCATATTGATACTTTGTTTTCCTACAGCTTTTCTGTGGTGAGATTATGGACACACTAGCCGACAACAATCACGCTCCACATTTTCCTGCACTAATTCAATAACACAGAACATGCCTGCATCTGCATGAATGAAAGTGAAACTGAAAGGCAGTGAAGGACCCTGAGAGGCCCTGAAACCTCAGTCAGCAGCATGGCACCATTGTGCTACTTTTGGACCTTATTTAGTGTTTGGTGCAAATGCATCTCTGGAGGGATCAAGGGGCAGCTTACCAAGGTGTTGCCGACTCATTAGAGCCAGCAGGATCCGATCAAACTGCACTCAGATCTATACAAATGGAGCTTTTCAGAGAAACCGCAATCTCTACAGCGGGGAGGGCGGGGGGAGGGTTGACCTTGATGAGGGATGGTAAAATGGTGTTTCACAACAAAGCCATACTGCACAGCACACTGAATCTTTCAACAGACTATAAGAGAGCCATTTTCTATAATATGCTTTACCAGAATATGCCGGGGAACAACACATTACAGTAAACACATCTGTTGAAATACAGACACATACGGTTATGCTGCTTGCTTTCTTTTGCATTTCTGTGTGTTTCCAGGGGTTCCATTAGGCTTAATTTGATTAAATAAAAAATCAGTATATGTTGCTGCTCATGCACACTTCACTAAAGGAGCACCTTAGCATGCCTCTTCACAAATAAGAAAAATGTATTCAACACCCCCCACCACTGACACTCCCACTGTCCTCACAGCTGTGGTCATTACTCCAGTGTTGCCAGGTTTCCATGTGTCAATGGTTCATTTCTACACAGTACATCTGGGAGTTATCTGTGAATTCACAGAATTACATATTCAATTTCAACATCTACACTGTCAGACAACAGCTCCAATTTCACTTTTTTCTCCTTTCAAAGCAGTAAATGTGACTCCAGTCTCCACCTTTACCGACAGCTGAGTGGGGAGCCATTTGAACTGCTAGCTCAGCAAGGCTTCAGCAGATGCAGTAGAGTCAATGAAAAGCGGCAGAATAGAGGATGTGAACGATGATGGTAAGTTTGCAGATCAATGTAAACTCCTAGCTTAATGCTACTGGTACCTACTGGTAGTATAAAATAAAACAAAAATAAAAGGAAAAAACACAGGCAGGCAGCAGCAATGCAAGCCAGAATGGCACAGAATGAATTGAGTGAAAACACCTTTATTCACCATATCATCAGAATAATTTCAAAGATGCTATAATCACATAAAAACAGACTGTGGTCTGAGTAAAATTACAGTATGAGCAATATTAGCAACTGCCCCAAAACAATATATGTTTATATTCAAGTGACAAAGCCCTGTAGTGCTTTCACCTTCAGATTAATGCCACTGTGCAAAATTATTCCCTCAAACACATAATTATCATTGCTACAGAGAAGTTACAGACACAGCTCTGAGGGTCTGTCAGTTATGTGTCTGTTAGCAAACAAAGACACACTTGTTCAGCGCAGGGTTGATTCAGGACTTTACCCTGAGTAAGAGCTCACGGATGATTCAAACACCCAAGCAGCACTCTTTATTTATCACACTTTGTGTTCTTGCAAACGTCTACTTCCCCTGCGTCAGAGCACACTGGATCAGGCCAAAGTCTGATTCTCTTTGAGGGAAAAATCATCTGGTTGGTATGGACTGCACATATATCAATCAGTTATGGGTTGTTCCTCATGTTATCACTGATGGCATCAAGTGGTCTTCATCTTCTCTCCACCGTAATGAGGGTCTGACTTTCAGAGGGCTGGGTGGGTACATTAGGAGATGAAAGATTTTCATTTCTGTACTCAATTATACAGTTAAATGTCTACTGAAAGCTTGGAGGTCTGTATCTAATGTCTGCGGGGTTTCCTCATTTAATGTCACCGCAGGAAGTGGAGAATACCCTGGATAGGCACTGTGACTGACACAAATATTGATTTCAGCTGATGAGCCTGTTTAGCAGTAACCTGCCCTGTACTCTATGTGTAGATTTCATTCACTAATGGCAGTGCTTTAAAGAGCTGGACCCTGACGGGAACTAGAAGAAATCCTGTGGCTGTTTCAATTTAAAACATACGACATATTACACAATTCTCTAATCCTACTCTGTTGAATGAAGAGGTTTACGTAAGAGAGAACAGGAGTTAGTGCAGCAACATTGTCAGTAATCAGGCTGCAACTCCAGATTCATGAAGTAAAATAATGTGTTTAAATGTTTTCCATCCTGTTTGACACACTTTGTATACATATACTGTATGTATTTTTATCTTTCTGTCAGATTTCCCGCCTACAGAATGCGAGGCAACATTCCCATTTCCACTTTGGCTCTCTTTTCTGTAAATAATCCTCTGGTCCTCTGGTAGGCGACTAGGACTCTGATATTTAAAAACTGCTGTGAGAAGTGATATTTCTTTGGCTGAAAGTTATTTCGCTTTTAGCCGTGCAGAAGTCCGAGAGTAGGCAACCCACTCTTCCTGGAAAAAACTGGTCACTGCTGTACACTGAGGGGTTTTTATGCTCTCGCGATCAATAATTTCTATGAGGTGTAACTACTCACCTAAGACAGGTTAAAATACTTTGTGCTTACTTACTTGTGTTTGTGCTGTAGTGATACTGTAGGTTTAAGACTATCAAACAATCAAAATAAACTAAGAGACTTGCAGAGACATCATGAGTCAGAGCACACACAGAAAGATAAGAACCTGCAGGGAGTCAAACCTTTGAAACTCACAGCATCAGTTCTTGGAAATGGTGCGATGAAGCTGCCTCCTGAATTATTGTTGTTTGGAGCACTGTGTGGGATTTTTGTTCTGCTGCTCTGCTCAGTAAGTTACAGATTTCTACCTGGTGGGATGAGAACAAATGCTAATCGAGTGAGGCAAAGAGCTGCAGGCTTTTTCCCACTCTGCATGTTAAAATTTACTTCTAAGTAGTGGTGAAAAGTAAGTACATCTACTCAAGTCAATTAGAATTTTGAAATACTTTACTTGAGTATTTCCATTTTAAGCTACTTCTACTCCACTTTGCTTTAGAGGGAAATGCTGTTTTTTTTTTTCTTACTCCACTACATTTATCTGACAGCTGTAGTTACTTTTCAGATTAAAATTTGACATTTAAAAACACACGACAAGCTCATAAAAAACAAAAAACAAAACAAACACACATTGTTAAAGATTAAGCCATTGGCTCCTAACCCTTTCATGAATGTATTAGTACTTTAGGGATTTTTGTACCTCCACCACTGCTTTTAAAGAGAACATAGGAACAAGACCCTGGTCAATGTAGAGATACAAAGGAAACCCCGTCTAACACAAAATCCTGTACGTTTACAGTGTAACTACTGCCAACTTGCTTTGCCAAATACATTTTGGAGGAAACTCAGCTGCCGTCTGGATTATGTTCAGTGCCAACATTTTCTCTAATCATGGGAGTGAGACGTTGTTATCCTGGACAGACGCTGGAGGTCAGGGTGAACGGTTCTCTGAGAACCCCACCTGCCTGATGTAACCCACTTTGTTCTTTTGCTGCATTCTTGTCGAGACATGGTCCTGTACTGACGGAGCTTGGCCTTAACAATAGTTACATTGTAACCATCCAATCTCTATCACAGTGGTTCTCAGGACAAACAGCAAGAGAAAAAGCTCTGTGAAACAACAACACCTGGCTTCATCTGAGGAAAGGAGGCCCTCCCTTTACAGCAAAATGCCCTGAAGGAGCTTAAAATGATTGAAGCCATCAAAAATGTTTTTCTACAGATGACTAATTTATTGCGCTTTGATCAGATACAGGGAAGAATAATGACTTTTATAACATTATAGCATGATTGTAGGTCTTTATCAGGATGACAGGTTGTTACTGCCAATAATAGTGCTATTATTGGCAGATAAATGTGGATGTAGAGTGAGATGTTTTCATGGAGCACCCCCACACCAAACACTACAGTATGTTCCATCAAACATTCACTGACTGTCACACCAGATCTACTACAAAGATAGCATTTACACTCAACACTGGGGATTTGCATTTTAAAGAGTTATTGATGTGTTTTTTTTATATCACACGGCACTCAAGTTGACTGCCCTTGCTAATGCACTTGAGAATAACACAAGGGCTTTAAGTACTATGCTTCATTATCACGTTAAACCCTAGGGTGCATAAAGGAAGGCAACACTGCTGCACACACCTCAAAGTATCTTTGAGAATCAAAGGGAACAGTGGTTGGTGATACGGAGGTGCTAGTCATGGACTTCCATCCATCCTTCCTCTGAAAAGATCAAGACAGAACACAGAGAAGAATATACAGAATATAATGTGGGTGATTGTGTGAATATAAAGCAGCAGTCAGAACAGCTGGGACTAATAGAGTCCCATAGTCAAATACTTAATCTTTAAAGAAGATTGCACGGAGTGGGATCTGAATGGATGAAAGAATACATGGCAGTGCTTCTGCTGACCACTCATCGCTGTGTGAATTCATCAAAAATCATTAGTTACCAAAGGACAGGGTCTCAAGTCATTTCCCACCACATGTGAGGATGCAAAAGCAATTAAGTCAGGGTTTACACAGGGCTTTCACAAAGTGCATTTATGTTGTTTATTGACTTGACAAAGTGTGGGCTAAAAGCTACTGTAAATGCTAAAGAAGTAGAAAAATATCTGTAGTATAAACTGAATTAGAATTACATAAGATACTTTTTAATGAGTGAAACTACAAAGACAATATGGAATTCAAAAGAAGAGCTACATTTTATATTTCAATGAAAATTAACACCTGAATTGCAAACAGGAACATTAGCTTGTAGTCTCATGAAAGTTCTTTAGTGAAGTTATTTAAATATACATAAAAAGGCCTTGTTTCGTGCACCAACCTTTTCCTGTTGACATGAGGTTAACTTACAGTTACAGTTTTAACTCCTCTTCATTTTCCTCGTCACTCAAAGTGGAGGTTTAAAGTAACACCATCAACAACGCCTCGGCATTTATTGATAAAAGTGGACTTTCATGGAAAAATGTAATTTTTTTGGCCTTCTGAGTTTTACAGACCCGCGGTTCCCTGAAAAGATGACTCAAGCACTGATACAGTACTTTGTGGGGCTGCCAGAAGCAGACGAGTCATGGATCTTTACGTAAGCTTCTCACTGATGATATTTTGATGAATTTTATTGGAGATACAGCATGCATACAAACTGTGCTTTTAATACTCAACATGACAATTAAATGTCAAGCAATACTGTGAGAAGTACTTGATTTGTAATTCCGTGGTATTAGTTTCACTTCATCTTTCAAATGAGGCAGGGATTTTGTCTTGTTGAATTCAGAACAGCAGCTTAGGATTTTTACAGTCAAACTTAACCTTACCAAATCTTTCATGTCATAATTTACACTAATACTGAGTAACTGTTCTCAGTTCCATTCATTTTGTTTTACTTCCTGGAAAATACAGTGTCATTTTTCACCACTTGAAGCTGAGAATAAATGTCTAGACCAGGGCGTCTTCATGGATACTGGCCACATAATTTACTGTGGAAATTAATGCAGCCTTGGTGATGTTCCCTCATCTTTTTACTGACCATCCCCGGCCTTTCCTCTAGTGCCACCAAAAGGCCAAAATTTGCACTTGGACAAGAAAAACTTCAAATGTAACAAATGCATTGAGCTCATTCATGCTCCCCTGAGGATGAACAGTTTCCTCTCAGCCACCACCAGCCAAGGAAAAGGTAGCACAAATTTTAACCAAATTTCAAGAAATATGCAAAAGAAACTGCTAATTATTGCACATTTCCATTCACTGCTGCTTTGTGAAATTTCAGAGTTGGCCGCCATCATAATAATCATAATCACTGCAGAAGAAGAGGGTGCAACGAGATGATGTAATTAAAAGAGCATCAGTCAAACCTTGTTTGTATTAATTTGAGGGACAATGACATTATCTACATTTGTGAAACTCTATGCATAATGGCTTTAAACATCAGTTATAAATCTCTGAGGAACGTACATTCTGTAAATTCCACATTAACTTCTAACTCCACCAGTTAACTGCACAGCAACAGCATTATAACGTCAGTCACTGAATGTTTCTATGAGGCAGAAACAGTGACATACAGTCCAGCACATCCATGCTCCAAAAGGGATAAAACCTTTTGATTTCAACGACTCAAAGGATTTTTCCTCACTGACTTATATGACTGTGCTCTGACAAACCTGCTCTGCTTCTTCATCCTGTTCAAATTTAAAACATATTAACTTACCATGAAAATGTATTTTTTATGTGACTTTTGTACAGTGTGATTGGAGATTACATACATAATCTTTAAGCCTGCAGTTGTCTGGAGACCATCTGGCAAGACAGACACCCCCCACCTCGAGGAAATCAAATCGACTTTAGCAGACAATAAAGGAAACACACAATACATCTACACAAGGAAATCCTCCTGCCTGGCTGGTATTAGTCCAGGTGAGCTCAGCGAGCATTTTTAGCCCAACACTCCACTCTGGGCCCAGACATTGTGGTCTGTGGTCTGCCTACAGCAGAGCCGTATTGTACCACTCATTGAGTTCTCTCTCCTGTAGAAGTAGTAACTGAAAGACTGAAATACTAAGATGTGGCTTCCAAGAGTCTGAAGAAGCATGGTAGTGACCTGTTATCGATCCAACTGAGGTGGGATGTAGAGGCTTTGAAAAACACGACTTCAGCATCTTCTCAGGGAGTAACAAGAGGAACTCAGAGGAAAGAAAGTAGCCTTTCTGGCCAAGAAAGAAATACAAGTGTTGGACTAACGATCAAAGCTGAGGCCAACCATTGGTCCATTGAGAAAATCACAACATGTTTATTTATTTCTATATTACAGCCACATGTGAATACAGAACTTAAGATATTACTGGAAGTCATGTTTGAACAACTGTAAAATTGATCTCAAGATACAGCTACCAATTATCTACAAAGACACAGTGTCTAAATGTGGTCCTTCAGCATTTCTATCAGAGGTCATTCCTGGATACAAAGAGAAAATGCAAAGTAAAGGCGAGGTAGTGAATAATGACCATCTGTTTGGGTCATTAGCATTTGCTTATTATTACAAAATACATGATTTATTGTAGTTATTGAATAAATAAAATGTCTCTGGGTTAAGGGCCATGTATTCTCCAAAACAGACACAGATATGTTTGGCATCCATTATTCTGTTTATACCACACTGGGTGTTGGAGCATCCTCTAATGGCCACGAGGCAATAGTGAAGACTGTACTGAGTTTTAAACAGAAATGATCAATTAGGCAAGGTCTGAGCAGAGGGGGCAGAGGAAGTCTAGAACAAGCTGACAGACATGCACTTATGTACTTTAAAAGGCCCAGAAGCAAATTAGCTTCGGCTGTAAATGCTGTGGTATATGCCTTTGGTTTATGCTCTATATATGGGCCTATGCAAATAAACATTAAATAAATTATCACATTATAAAAGGAGTTATGACTAACACATTAGCAAACTGTTGCCTATTAGCACATCCAGCAGGCAGGGAGCAAAATTAGCATTTGTGCAGTAGTGGTTTTATCATAACTTGTTTGCTGCAAATGACTCCCTGCTGCCACCACAAATGAAACTGACTCTGGCTCAGTCATACAATAAATGAATCAGGTGTTAGAAATCAGCCAGACCTTAGCTCCAACCAGGCATCCTCCCCTTTGACTGAGTTCTGCAATTTTGTGGCTCCAGCAGCTGTCAACATGTGAACGGTAAACCAAAAACAAAACTCAAAAAATATCCCTTCAAAAAACCTTGGGTGACATCACAATGTCATGTTAGTGTCACTGTATAAAACCTTCTATGAACCACAGAGATAAAATGGTTCCTAATAAAAGTATGCATAAACATGGATATAATTTTCAGTAGACATCTTTGCCCTTAACTGCAAATGGCAGTCAAAAGTAACAATTCGAAAGCTTTGAACTGTCATATTCAGATATCCTTTAATGTGGCCTCATTAAACTGCACACAGCACACTCACGCTTCACACCAGAGAGACGAGAGGCTAAAAATCTAATACTGGTGGAGTGAGCTCTCTGTAGACGGAGTGCCCACTCTATGCAGCTGTGGTTAAGTTAGTTAAGTTTTGATTCATCACTTGGCGTGGGCAGAGAAGTGATCAGACACCAGGATTAATTTAGGCAA
The DNA here is from genome assembly GCA_033238685.1 of Lates japonicus. NCBI lineage: Eukaryota > Metazoa > Chordata > Actinopteri > Centropomidae > Lates > Lates japonicus. The sequence continues at coordinate 3,199,270 of BRZM01000002.1, read as the reverse complement.
ATGGAGCGAGTCTATGGCTTCTCAGGAGGGGAGGAGGGCACTTTGTGGTTTAAGTGGACAAAAACAGGATATTGGATATTCCATTTAAAAAAACTGAAGCTTTTAAGAGCATGTGTATCACCTGCGATATTTAAACATATTCCCTCAATGTGTGCATGCAAATTGTGAGAAACTAAAGCCAAACAAAATTTCTCCCCACTGATGACAGCCCCAGACGCCAAATGGATCTGTGTAATAGCTGGCATTATCATTACATAATGTGCTTAGTGGGATGAAGGGAGGGTAGAGGCAGAGTTTGTATCTGATGAAGCAGAACTGCTGCTAACTTAAAACACTTGATGGCCCCTGTTGAGAGACAGCACCAGTAATAATAACCCATAATGTGAACTGACTGACAATCTGGCATGCTTTGTTAGCGCTGGGTTAGTCACAGGAAAACATGGGACACTACAGTGAGTCATTACTATTGCATGACAGCTTGCAGATAGACTCTTAACAGGATTCTACTGTGCTGGGCACGGCAGCGCTGAAATCACTCTTTACATTGAACTGAGCATTATGAGGCTCAGGGGATGTTTTCAAGTGGATTGATGCAGCCCTCTGTTTTGCAAAGGTCTGGAAATGGCTTTTGGTCTGGGAGAGGCAACAGATGGCTCACCACACACTTCCTTCTCCTCTGCCCTTAAAGGAATACACAGTTTTTAGGAGATAATCCCACTGGTCAGATAACAAAAGCATTTACACATTACTGCTAAACTGTTTGCTAAGAGCAAATACTTTGGAGAATTGTTCCTCACGTGAAACAGTATTCTGTTTGTGAAATTTCTGAGAGAAAAGCCAGTGCTAAGTATTATATGAATGTCTCTGTTGTTATAACTTGGCCTCTTATTTTATCATGCAAGTCTTGCACTTACATTACTCAGACTGACAAAAAGTATGTCAGTAATCCTCATATTCTGAGTGTAAATTGGGATGGTGCACGGGGAAATATTAAATTATTCTTCTCTCACTCCAGACAATGGTGCTGCCATTTCTTTCTCTGACATTATCAGGTGTTCTCACTGGACCACTGAGAAAATTCTGTCAGCTTAGAAAGAAGAGTACTTCAGATTTAGCTTCATTACTCAGATTCCCTGTTTGTTTTAGAATCAATTTTAATTTCTTTTTTAATTAACTACAAGGCACTACATGGTAGAGCCCCAGAGTGAAGTGCTGAACTTCACTAAACTTCACATTAAATCCTAAATGGGGGAAAGCCCTGCTGTGCTGACCTCTATGGTTTGAAGGGTGTAGAGGTGCAGTACAGCCACAGTCATAAAGAACTACCTTCACCGACAACAGGAACAAAGAGTCCTGTGATGAATGGTATGGCCTGCACAGAGCTATCTCAAAGATGTCAGCAAACATCTGAGAAAATTCTGTCACATTTTGCAAATTAACCCCAATTATCCTCAGTAACAACTAAATATAAAATATAGTTATTTTCAAAAATCTTATTTACTTTTCTGACACATCATTTTGCTTTGTTTTAGTCACTTCCCTCCTACTCTGACTGCATCTCACCAGCTGACAACTACAAGCAAACAGTGTAGCTCAACCCTTGTGCTGAGGAGACAGCAGTACTGCCAGAGCAAGACATCTCAGGGGAGACCTGTGTGTGCATACATTACCAACTCTTCTCCCCCAACCAACCCTGCACTGCCCTGTCAACAGATACGGCTCTGAGGCTTATCTCTCAAAAAACACAACAGCCTGCTCTGTCATGTGGGTCACACTGGCTGTTTCTCCTGGCCCTCTACACCCACTATAAACAACCATTAATTGATGTGGCAGAGATCCGGATGTCCAATTGGTTTTTATTACCCCCTCTCGCAGGGGAGCTGGGACACTTGGTGGGTGATGCACTTTTCCGTTTCAATTAAAATCAAGTTTTAGTCACAATGAGTCAGAAAACGCTGCTGTTATGCAGATTAACCAGCAGGTTCTTAGCAAGGATCGAGATGTCCCTGTGCGATTTGGTTCATAAGGGAGTACACTGTCGCACTGCTCCACCCTCCCTCGCCTCCCCCCGAGAGGACACATGCAGATACTGGATCAAGTCCCGCAGGACCATGAACAGCCAATTTGGGGCAGCGCTGGCTCTTTTAAATCACAAACAACAGGAAGCAGAGAGTTCCTCTCTCTTACATTTCATGCAGCAATAGAGTGAAAGTTACATCTCCTGTGCAGTTTTCGAAAGTCTAACAAATTCAAACTGAAGCATTTTTTTCATTTGCCACTTGCTGCACAGCCAGGAGAGAGAAATTACTTCACCTCAGTGTGTGACTCATATGTATGCGGCTAAGAATTATCAGATCAGCCACACAACAAGTGTGTTTAAACTTTACGAACCCGTACACATGCTAAACTGATAAGGCCAGAGAAAGTGGTTAGGAATTCCATTTCATTATTGTTACTCTCATGAGCTTATTGCCGTCCAGTAGAAGCTGTTTCTCTGCAAAACTGATAAAATGTGTTCCCAGCCCTTACTGTGAGCTCCTCTCAAACAGCCTTGGTTTCAGCTGTCCTTTCAACACTGCAAATTATGGGAGCAGTTGTATATGAAAGGAGAAATCCTTTCACAGTCTTGCACCACATCAGTCTCTTATGTTTGTTGCATATTTTCAAGCAAGAGAAACGCTCTTTCATTTGTTTGCTTTACAAGGTCTTGATTTCAGAAAATGAATATCCACCAAAATATTTTCAAATAATAAAATATTAAGCCGACTTTTCAGAGTTCTCAAGTTGGAGTATTTCTCCCTTATCAAAAACACTCACACAAACACAAAGACATAATATGTGTTATGGCTGAATTGATCCACTGAGTCTATTTGTACAAAGAATTTCTCACTGGATGACTGTTAAGCTTTGGTGCAAAATGACAAGTGGCTGTTCTTATCTACTGTACAGTAGGTTTTATTAACTGAGTCTATGATAGCTTTAGTTTTGCTTAAAGCAGACTCACTCTGCTGCAGTAATATTTTGTTTATACACCGTATGTTCCTCCTTTCAAACTCCCATGGCAGCAGCAGCAGCTTGGGATTATTTGGGACGTTGCATCAGACCCAAACAGCCACTTAGTATTTATTCTTTTATATATTTATTTTAGCTCCTGCTTTCATTAGACACATCAGCGCTGTAGGTGAGGCTGGTGATAAGCATGCAGTTGACTCAGACATTGGGTAACCCATCCAATATTTTATTTACAATTAATTGCCATCCTAATTACTTTGACGCTCTTTTCTCATGTGGCGTTTTCCTCACGTTTTTTTTTTTTTTTTTGGAAGAGGGGTTGACATTGTAATTATCCTGCATCGCTGATGACTCTTCAGGTGATTGTAAAATCATTAAGACGATGCTCTGGCAGATGTTTGTGTCTAATTGCCTTATTAGCAGGGAGGATGGAGAGAAGCTGTGGTTTGACATTTACATGAACGTGCACTGTGACTGATCCTCAACTGACACCTTGAAAACAAGTAAGTTAGCAACTGTGCCCCAACAACAATTTGATAAAGTCACAGTAACTGAATGCATGCCACAACATCCCAACACCTGTTGCATACAGCCAACCACATTTACACTTAGCTTTTTTCATGTGTCTTAGGCATATTGGATAGCTACTGTTACCAAGGGAAATCCAAGAGTAAATGCAACCAAGAAGCATTTGAGATGGATTAAAACCAAAGATCTGATGTTTTAAAGGTCTACATCTGTCTTTCCAAGTTGCGAATATAATCTGAGACCTCAGTATGCTTCAATCTAGGTCATATGATGTGTCTCCCAATGATGTCTGAAGGCAAAGTTAAACTCAAAAGCCTTTGTAGTCTCTGCACAATGAACTGCACAGATGCAGTAAGGCTGCACACTCTGGGCTCTGAAAGCCATTTATAGTGTTGCACTTGGCTGTAAAAATTAAAAGTGAAAAAAAGATCTTGAAAGAAAAGTTTAACCCCTGCCAACTTTCACACCTGTTTTAAAAGATACTATCGATACTACATTATATGTATAGAGGATAGAAGGACTTTGACATGAGGATGTCGCAGATTCTTTTGAAGTATATTGAATCCTTCACTCATCCCAATCAGAACTACTTGGCAATGGTAAGTTGACTGCACTTAAATGGCACATTTCAACCTTAAATGGATAAAACGCATCACAGTTTGTCTCCCATTCATCCCTTCACACACACTTTCAATCACCCATCCGCATGCAAGGTGCTGGCCTGCCCACCAGGAGCAACCTATGGGCAGGAGAAGCTGGCATTTGGACAGGAGGAGATGGGATCAAACTGCCAACCCTGTGACTAATGGACTACCCACTCTGCCTCCTGATAGACAGCTGCCCTGGTCTATACTGAATTTATCTCCTTTATGCTTGGCTTCACATTAGAGCAACAAGTAGAAAGCACTTCCTGTGGTTTGTAGAAGGTGTAAGGTGATGCTGTAATTCAACACGTACTTAATGTCATCTTATCAACTAGACTGGAGTGTGTCCCATTTGGACTGTTTGAAAAGCCACAGGAGAGAAAGAGAGAGAGAGTTGAGACAAGATATATCTCTTTGCATAAAGTCAGAAAGTCATATCTCAGTACAAAAGTCAAGTGTCTCACAAAGCGAGGACTGCCCTCGCAAATTAGGAGAGTGCATCTCTCCATCTCTTTTTCCCCAGGGAGTGGAATCCTGGTTGCCTGGTGGAGGTCATAGAGCAACATCTGCCAGGCCCGACCTGCCTTCCCTGCTCTCTACCATCCCCCCTCCTGTCCAGTTCTGGATTAGAGATGGCCTAAGTCCCCCCCACCCCCTGCATGCCGCTCTGCATGGATTAACTCTTAGAGAAGCTGCACTGCTGTCACACATTAACCTGCAATCACGAGTCTCTTATGCAGAGAACACTCGCTGCGCACCTCTAGCAGGGGTTGTTAGAGTCTGATACAAACGCACTGTGAAGCGTTTTCACTGTTTTTGTGCACTGTGAGAGCAACATGTTGCTCAGAGTGAGCTGCAGTCGGGCTAAAACTGACTCCTGCACTGTTTCAGGGATTTATCAGATGATGCTGAGGTTTGTAAAAATGATGCAGATAACAGCAGCTTCTTTCATTTTGGCACTACATTTACTCGAGTTCCCAGCACTGGCACAGACTGTCGTATCATCGGTCTGTGAAGATGTTTGCTGGGAGTGAAAATGGTTTTGCAGGATATAGAAATCTTGTTCCATCTCTGTGATTTGTTATTGCTCTTATTGCTGTTCTGCATGTTTTTAATTTCCATTATTATTCAGACACTCAAACCTGTTAGATTAAAGGAATGACATTCAGCAACGGCTTTCTCAAAGGAGCCTCCCTCTCTGATGAGGACAGATATGTACGCGCACACACACACACACACACACACACACATCTTTATGCTTTGGACACACAAAAAAACAGATCGACAGACAAACAATACACTCACACAGCTGGAACTTGTCTGTCTTGCCACTGGACAGTACAGTATGTGGATGAGCTTACAGATGCAGTCAGACTCCACTGAGCGCAAAACTGCGACTAATGTGAGGCTTCACCAAGAAGCTATGAATCATTCAACCCCGTTAGACTGATCGACAGTATAGACTGAGCACCCTGTAGACACTGGGAATACCACATGTTAGTCATTACGTAGTCGTTTGCGCCAATAAAATCACACATATCATCTTTTCAGTTAGAGGAGAGCAGAGGAGGAGGAGGGAGGGGGAGCTGTATTCTTTGCAGCAGCAACAGTTGGCTGTGTGTCGACTGAGCGGCAAAGAGTCAGCTGCAGCACAGAGACACACACAGGGACAGAGACAACACATGGCGCACACACACACACACACACACACACACACACACACACAAAGGCAATTGGAAATAGAAGGAGACGGGGGATCGGAGAGAAGAAAAGGTGACAGATAAAGCCCAAAGCCACACGGCTGGAGGGATGCCTGCCAACCGGTGGCAAAAATGGAGATGCAGTAATAAGAGAAAGGGAGAGGGAGAGGAAGAACTAAAAGGGATAGACACACACACATATAGATGACATACTGAAAAACACTATGGTAAACAGTAGGATGGCATAGATCACTGGCTCACCCTGAGGCCTGGTCCTCCACATCAGGCTCCTCGTCCCTCTTGGAGGCCAAGGAGGCGGAGGCTCCGGCACAAGCCCGGTCTGGGTTGTCCTCATTGCGGCGGTCACTTTCGGCGGTGGCGGCGGCCGAGGAGGTGGAGAGGTAGTAGAGCGCAGGGACCCGGCGTGGCCCACTTGGTGGGGCGCAGCAGGGGGGAGGCCCCGTGGGTAACGGGGGAAGTAGTCAGAGATCTGCTTGATGGGCTGGATGGGGCCAGGGCACACGTCAATGGCCATGTGCTCCTGGATGCTGATGGTGGGTTTCTCGCCTTGCGTTCTGTCATGCGATGCGATCCAGCCCGGAGCCTACTCCCAAAACAAAAAAACTGAGAAAAGAAAAAAAAAAAAGAAGATAAACAGACCCACCCCCCTCGCTCCTCCTCCGACTCTTCCTCTTGTTTCTTTGGAAGAGGTGGGTGTTGTCCTGGGTGGGTGCTGATGGGTCCAGGTGATCTGTGGATGTCACCACACTGGTCTACATGGAGATGGAGGCTGTTGCTGCTGCGTCTTCCAGTGTTGTCCTCAGACCCAGACCATGCTGTCTGACAGCCTCACACACACTACTATCTACCCTCCTGCTCTCTCCTCTTCCTATACCCCCACACTCTGCCCACGTCTGCGCTGCCTATCTGAGAGAGAGAGAGAGAGAGAGAGGTGTGTGTGTGTGTGTGAGGGAGTGTGAGGGAGAGGGAAGGGATTAGAGAGGACGGAGGGAGGGATCAGCTGATGTCACTGCCTAGCAACCGAGCGGTAAACAGGAACCGTCGGCTGAGGTGCTTAATTGGCGATGGTTAACCCATCCATTCGTCAGTGGAGGAAGAACTGCGCGCCAGACTCATGCACGCAAATGTGTGTGTCCTTCAGTGTGTGTCTGTGTACATCTCTATGATAACGTGGACAATGAGCCATGAACTGATGCTTTGTGTTTGTGATTCACCTCCAGGATGTTTTGGTGCTGAAAATGGCTTTTTCAGACTCTTTCACCTGGGTTCTTTTCAATTGTAAATATGTACCAATGGAGTCAAAAACAGAAAGTGCCTGGGGCTGGGGGAAGCCAAGGTAAAATCCCTAGGGCCCCAAAATGGCTAATACCGCACCTGCCCTCTGCCACTTTTCTGCCATCACACCCTGATTTTTCATTTTTCACTCTCTTGGACATTAACACACACCTCCATTCATTTTTTCATTCATGCACAGACCTATTTACACCACTTTGTGTGTACCAATTAGTACCTTACAAAGATAATATTTCTAATTGCTTACCATCTGCTGCGGTAATTTGATGGTTCATGATGTTGCATACTTTCACACTTGTCTGATAAACATATTTCTTGCTGACCCACTACACACCTTGCCCTCACTGTGCATCAGTGTTAGCCGATTCACTAACCATTAATAAGATAAGAAAACAATTAGTTTAGTGGCCATCACTTTAGAGGATTTTGCAAATGCTCAGTCTAACAAAACAACAGTCATCCCTGCTACAAAAGATGCATATGCAGCTTTTAAATACAAAACTATAATTGTAATTTATTTATACTCACAATATGTCAAAGCCGACTTCAGAATACGTGGGGTTGGTGCTTAACAATTTTCATAAAACCTCACATTACATAACAAAAGCGACTCACAACCTCTCAGGAGAGGCTGTCCTGCAGATTTACTAAGAACTCTAACCCCTGCAGCAGCTCTGTCATAACGTTCACTCATTCACAAACAAAACAAAACGACAGCAGCAGCAAACGGTGATGACGAGTGACCCTCTTTAGTGTTAGTTGTTAGCAACAAGTTGCGCCTGGAATTTGAAATCAGAGGTCAACACGCTGACATGGGTGGTTTTAGTTGAGAGTTTCGAGATAACTGAAACAAGATGAAGATCTTTTGTTGAGGTCGTGGAGCTGCTCTGTTCAGCTGTTTTCTGTTCATTATCTGTGCAAACTAACAGTGCTTCCTTTACCTATTCACAAACCAGAAACACAAAGCAATATCCTTATGTAGAACTAGCTTACCATCATCACTGCCTTGGCAGAGATTTTACTCATAAAATTTCTTGGGCCTTCTGAACAGTGTCGGCCAATTTATTTCCTCCTCCCTATGTATGTACTACAGTATCCCCATCCATACTGAGGATTTCGCCCGTCACCAGAAGCGGTGATGTCAGGTTCAGTGGATGAGTTTGATTTGACAAATCAAGGAATCACACCAACCGTTATTCTAATAAAAAGTGTTGTTGGATATAGTTGAGGTGATTAGTAGAGCAGAGACTTTTGGTGGTTTATTGTGACAGTCAAACGAGACAGATCCTCTTGTCCACTTTCTTAAAACTTCATCATGGGTAAAGGGTTTTTTGTGAGTTTGGGTGATTAAAGGCTTCAGGTGAGTGCGCGTGTGTGTGTTCACACACAACAATAGGGGCTTAGAGATATAGAAAACCATGCTTTGTTTTCTTGTAATAATGCACTGAGAAGTGTGGACCTCTGTATTTAAAGAGTTCCTCTCGTAATCCCCAGCCACTGAGCAATTATTTCCAACAAGCAGGAGACAAGACAACAGTAAACATGGCGGAGCACCAGGTAGCCTTTCTATGAAAACACAAAACAAAACATCCCCAAGCAACAGCTGCCTGTCAGCATCAGCGTGACAAAGCCAGACGTTATATGCCATACTGTTAGCTTCCGTCTTATATCAGAAAAAGAACAGCTTTACAGATACAAACGACTTTTGGATAAAATGCAGATAAAATTCAGTAACCTTCAGATCAACTGGTTTGTGTAACGTCCAATGTTTATACTTGTTCCAAATGCCACACACAAAGCACAGCAAAGCCTGTCATAGCTTCCTCCTGGGCGTGACTACACTGCCTCCCTGATCTCTCTCCGAGGATTGTGTTTGTGTGTGTTGGTGCCAATGACGCAATGAACTGTACAATTTAAACAACAGACAGTAACACACAAAAAAAAAGTGGTGGCTAGAAGCTAGTAGCAACAACATAAAGAATTAAGAACTTCACACACTGCCTGTCAATATCCTCAGCCTCAGCACCTTTATCTTTGTCCCGCACGGCTTAAATTATCGCCGTCGCGGCCCTGCCTCCATCATTCTGAGCAATCTGCATACCAGATAACCTTCAAAGTCACCGCACGCCCCTACTCGCACCGTAAAACAGCAGACAACACAGTCAGCAACTAGCTAGTGAATATGGTGACATTTGAAGAAGTGAAGAGCCCCAAGCTTCAAAGAAAGTGAATATTCAACATGTAGCCAGACACATGACTCCAAACAAATACTAATGTTGTTCAAAATTGTTGTATGTTCAAAAGCAACTATTTCGTTGGACATATCACCGATGTTGATGATGACATGGCAGTAATGTGTTTACAACTTTGTGCCCCTAAGACCAGTAAAAAAAAGTTATTGCAAGTTGATTAATGATAGAGATAAATTCAAATGCTCATCGTATGATTATTAGACAGTTTGACACTGATACCGATTGGCTCTTGTGCAGGAGGAGAAAAAGTTCGATCTAGGTCCAAGAAGCTCACTGTAATCTTATTTATTCTCCATGACAAATTATAGCTACTGTGTTTGTTTTATTTGTGTTTCCGCTTGACCATGCACAGTCATTTCCTGTCTCGCCTCCGGTCAAAAGCGATCCTGAAAATTACTATAGCCATTGTGGTGCGGCTTTACAGACTAGCAGCCATTAGGCTCACCAAATCAGCACCGCTTAAAATCAGCTTTACAGTTTCCAGTCCCTTTAAAAGAAGTGCACCCCATGGTGACCATTGAGTTTGCTTTCCATGGAGGCCTGGGACCAGCCCCCTGTGAAATTAATGTTCTTAAATTCAGAGGTTTCAATATAAACACCTCAAATATGAATAGACTGCACACTAAATATGTCACACAGGGCAGGTGATTTCCCTTCTGAAGCTGACTTTATGGAACAGTTTCTGGAGATACAAACAGCCCGGTGACCATGTTTTCTGTGGGTAATGATGCACATCAAACAATTTCATTTTGGATATTGATGGCATGTCCTCACCTCATTGGAACTGTAGCAGCTGAGTAACAATGAAGAATATCTGTATACCTTTTGTTAGAAATAATGAGGTGTTGAAAGTTATGTACAGAAGCAGACATCCATGTCGAAAACATGTTTCATTGTGTTTGGTCTGTTCAGTTTACTGAAGTGACTGAATAGGTTTCAATCAGTTATGCATTTATATTCATACAATGATGGAATTATTACCAGTCTGTGTCATTATTGTCATCAAATCTTCCTCAGGATGTCTCCTGTACAGCTGATGAAATGCACTGTACACACATTGAAGCTGCTGTGTGTAATATACGAGGCAACAGCCTAGAGATTATTTTGCTTGTTGCAGCACTTAAAAAAAATTTTTTTCCAATCAGAGGCTACAGGTGGAACAGAGATCAGTCCCCATCTTGCCACCTTCAGATAATTACACTCTAGTCCGATGCACACTCTGCCTTTTAGGCTTTATTGTCTTAATCATATTAAAATCATATCTTTGATGCTCATGTGCAGAGGTGTATGTATGTGTGTGTGTGTTTGTGTCTCTGTCAAGTCAACCTGCTAAAAATGCATGGAACACCTGCAGCTGCACTAAAGGATGATCTGAGAAGGACACAAAATTACACCGCATCACCCAATTTGTATTTACTCTTCCCTCAAGTGCTCATTTTGTAGCAAGCAATGACATGGTGTACCATGAAATTACTGAATGGGGAAAAATCCACTTGTGCCCAACAAAATTACCATGTTGCCAGCCTAAGGTCACTGCACTTACCCTGCTGCAAAACAGGTTCTTTTTTGCTAATGTGGTAAAGTGCATACCATGTCACTTCAAGAGGAGGTTTGGGTAATCAGATTATAGTCTGTCCTCGCTGCATCTCAAATTGTATTTGCATGTGGTAAGAACAGAACAATTATAACCTGATGGTTCAATCATGGCTCATAACTCCAGTGTTAATGGGGTCTTTGTGTTTATATTCTAACTTGTGAGCTTGTGAACTAGTGAGTTAGAGGGTGATGGAGCCTGGTGGATCTACACTATCATAAATTGTATACTGTGATTGACTGTGAATTAAAATTAACTATATTTTCATTCTAGAATAATTTGACTCTACAGAGAGCCAGACACCACTTCCTATGAAGCTATTGATCCACTGGCGTCTGTTACTCAGTGCAGTCTGGCATTAGCGTTTCTTTCAACTGTCTTTCTAATAATAACAAAAACTATTAGTTTGTTAGCATCAAAAAACTACAGCTACCACAAAAATGTAGCACCACAGGCACCGCAGTGCAGCTACTATGTTATTATAACTTAGTTTCCTCCATATCCACCAATACTTTCTAATGTCATTTTTCCAACTTTTTAGCTGTGCTGCCTGAAACTGTGACTCTGCCCTGCTATTATCACAGCCATGTGTAAACTGGCTGCAGCCACTTGACTGACCCATGGACTCACCTCATTCTGTCGAGGTGACATTTAACCCACAGTGTTTTTGGGCTTATGAGAGATGGTGTTTCAATATTACATAGTTTTCAGTGCGATTTTTATGTGCTTTTGTTGCTTTTACAAATGAGCCTGGAAGTTGTGGTTTTACTTTGGATCTGTTATACATCATTATCTGTAATAGTCTGGGTCTTATTTTTGTAGATTTGAATATAAATTCTATCAGTAATAATGACCTAACTGATCTCACTGAGTTAATAGCGGAGATCTGTGAATCACCAGCAGCAGACAGTCAGACAGGTGAAAATGAAAATGAAAATGGAAGGATTAATACCCAAACTGTTGTAAATATTCATCAGAGATTATAGACCAACTACTTGGTTCAACTTTAAGCTAATCACAATGAGGAATTATTTCTGACATTTCAAGTGAGTTCACACCTCAGTTTTAAGTGGTTTAGATAATGTGGCTTGTTCATAGCCTGTCAATGACTGTGCAATCCTGCAGCATTTCCTGATTTCAGCAATTACTTTGGTGAATACAATGCTATCATAACTGATAGAACTGATAGCAACAACTTCAAAAACAACATCCAATTGTGCTTTAAATAATGATTTGTAGAGTTTATTGTGATAGAATTAGTTGAAAAAGTTTCTCAATATAATGATTTTGGTCAAATTAACTGAATAATTTAGTGCCCAAGCAGATCTCCCGACTGTCTGCAAGCCCATTCATTTTTATTGTGAGTTTCATTTTCATTATATTATATTCATATTCCAACCTATGCACTCTGCTGTCTGTGACAGTCTGTATCTGTTAGCAAATGAGCTGCTGCTGCCTTTTTACCAGCTGTGTCCTTGATCATTAACTTCTGAAACATATCTGCAGAGAGAGTGAGAGAAGTAAATGCATTGGACTGTCTTAACTCCAGCTTCCTCCTCAGCTGCTGTCTTCCCTCTGCTAAATAACAGTTAGCTATCTATTGGACACTAACAAGCAGCTTTGTACACAAGTGAGTTATAAAGAAGTCTTTGTTGACGCCGTTGTTATTCAGAGCAGGAGCGCACATTAAAAAAAAAGGATAAACAATCTCTCCCAAATTGCATGCCATGTCTAGAGAAATCTGATTAATGGTCTCTTAACAAGCGCTCCAAGGAGGCTCTGCCACTCCCGTCACCCAGGAATTCAGTGTAAATGAGGGAGTCAAGGGTAAGAGTGACCTTTTCAAATATGCTTGTTCATAATGGCCCATACTGATGCCTGAAATCCAGCCCTTAATTTTAGCTGCACACAGATACACTCACAAAATGAACAAACGTCTCTCACACATCACCCAGCTCATGCACTGAGGACTCCTCAGAAGTAGGACTGCCCTAAAGACAGAAATACCACTCATGTCACTAAATTAAAACAAGTAGTTTGAGCCAAATTTTTCTCTTGATGAAAAGAAAACATGACAAAGCATTATACAGGGAACCATGTCCATCCATGGATTCAGTGGTTCTGATAGCTGCCACAGTGGTGGGGAGTATATCCACATAAATGAAGGCCTCTAAACTTTTAAATTTCTCCTTTCTACGTGTCCTAGCATGAGTTCAAAAAATGATTTTCATTCTCCTCAAGCCCCATACAGTAAAACAGATCATCATTATGTCAAACGCTGAAGGACAGTGTCTGAAAAGTGAAGAAATTGGTGCTCAGACTGATTTGATCCATTATACATAGCCCTCAGGGACAGAGACAAACCGTGTCCTTGCTGAGCTGTTGGAGGCTGAATGCATCAACCTGTAGACTGAGAAGCCACAGGCTCTGCGTTATGCTTATGTTTCCATATTGAAAATAAAGTACTCATAAAACGTGTTCAGCGATCCGAGTGGATTTTACTGGACACTTAATGACAAACATTATATTTTCAGGGTACAAGAGTTTGCAGTTTTAAATTTAAATTGAGTGTCTCTGCCCTCCAAACACCCACTGACAGTAAACTCTGTGTCATCTGTCCCAGGTAATGTCCACAGCCATTTATTTGAAGACTAAGAAACGCAATACAGTAGGCCTGCCTCTCATCCATATGTCTTTCAACCCTGCCCTCTGGTGGTGACAACACAAAGACACTGCTTCAGCAAACAAATCCAGTTTTAGTATTCACAGGGGGATGCTTCCCTTCCACACAACTGTGAGTGTGCCTGCTCCTTGTATTTCCAGGGAAATTTAAATGAATGAATGAAACATTAGTATGGAGGAGAGTGGTCTGCGATCAGCCTAACCGATTTAAAGGACCAGTCAGCTGGTATGTCTGCTGTTTGTTACCTGTGGTTTCCCCGGACCTCTACCTGCTCCAAGCTTGAAACAGCAAATTTTCCCCTCTTTATGTCTATCAGATGCATTTGTGGTCATTTGTTAAATAAGGTATACAAAAATGCTTAATCATTTATCATGAGTTTATCATGTCAAAAAAACAACAACATATTCCTCTATAAAATACAACAGTTGATCAATTTTCTTTCTACCTAAACAGATTTCCTCTGATCAAATCATTCTCCTAACAATTAACAATGTTTATCTAGGAGCCTGCAAACAACACAACACATTCTTCACTTGTAATAAACACTTGGCATAATCCCGCTAAAATCCAACCTGGCGTATTCCCAATCTATGTGGCTATTGTGGCCATAGGAGTTGTGATAACTTAACATTAACCACCACTGTTGGAGAGGTTTAAAAACAAAAAACAAAAAAAAAAAACATCAGGGCAATTGTAACCAGAAGCTTTCCAAACAAAGGTCATGTTTTACATGAGTCACAATGAAACGCTTGTTTCCGAGTCTCACTGAAAGTAAACACAAGAGTGTAGCTGCTAGCAACGGCCATTATGCTAGCTTACCTGGGGCTAATTAGCCAACGAAACTGTGACCATTTCCTCTCAAGTTCTCTTACAATTTCAGCTCATAGTGGGTCCACACCTTTAACAAGATGCTTGTGTTTACTGCTTATCCCCTCGCAGTGTTTTATGTTTTGTAATAACTCCTCTTACCTTATGGAGAGCTGAGCGGTTGTCCAGTCGGCCTCCATCTTTACTCCAGTAAAGTCTGGGCAGGTGAAATTAAAGTCTCCAGGAGGACGAGGTTGCTAAGCGCCGTAAAATCACCTTGAAGGGTTGTTGTCTTTCAGGACGGTAATGTCGCCTCTCTGCCTGTTTAATTAGCTCCTCGTCTGTGCACTTCAGTTGGGAAAAACACCACAGTGACTCATTCCTCATAATCCAAGGCATTTAGCTGTTTCCTCAATTCCTCAAAGCATTCCTCAGTTTCCTTGGAAGACTAGATAACTGTGGCGAAAGTTGTAAACAATCCGGCACCATGTTAACAGGTTAGAGTAGCCATGCAGCCCACGTGACAGCGCTTCTCAGGTGCGGCTCGAGCGTCGCGGCTCAGCGCAAAATCTCGCCTATTTTTCACGCGCATGCTCACGGAACAGTAATAGAGTAGGGTTGAATTTTACCAGAACTATCCTTTAACAATGGCTCTGTTCCATTTAGGTGTTCTAGTGATCTAGAGATAACACTGGTGAGCCCTAAATGGTATGCACCCCTGTATTAGATACTGCTGTGCAATAACGTGTCAAATTGTCTGCTGGTAAAAGGCCTATTTTAACCATGAGCATTTTCCATTCATATATTAAACTGAGAATCAATGTAATATATTAATATGAGTGTTGAAATTGGTGCTACCAACTGCAACCAAATGAAAAGCAACAGGTTGCTACTGTAAAGCTTAGTGTATTTTTAAGCGTGACTTATTTGCTCAAGAAAGTCTCAGCTCCATCACGTGTGTTACCCTTCCAGTTTGACAGCATGCAAGTCATTATCATTATCTACTTTTTCCTGCATGATATGTCTTCCATGAAAGCAGAACAAGCTGAGAACAAAACACTGACATATCGCCCTCTTATAAAGTTGCTGTGCTTAACGTGCAATAATTGTCTATTTACATATGGAGCAGACACAAAGCAACATTATCTTTAATTTGAAGTTATGTTTCCGGCCACCTGCTGCATGTAAGTCCAATATTCACTCTCATTTTACTTCTATTTTACTCTTCCTTAATCCTGAGAGAAATATCTCTCTTCACCTGTTAAATGTTCACTATCTTTGTCGCTAAAGTTGCCTGTCTTTTGTTTAAAGCTGGGCAGGTGGGCTACAGTGTGTTTCTCACACCTTTTTGCTGAAAACAGCTGCCTGCTGTTTTGTTGTTGATAAGAACAGAGTTGTGGCCTTTTTGTGAGTAATTTACCTCTCATATTGTGTTGGTGAGTGAGAACAGGGGGAAGTCTGAGAAAGTTTGGCATCAAAACTGAATGATTGGGGTCTTATGGCTGAAGGTCTGGTGGTGTCTTCTTCTCTTGCTCATTTGAGTATTAAAAAGGAGTCACTGGAGATACAAGATAAAAATAACTGTAATCTCTCTTTGGGGGGTGATGCTGTATTTTTTTTTACTTTCTGTTGTCTGTACTCTTTCTGAAACACCCCCACTCCTAACTATCAGTGGCACAACAACAATGATAACATATTTGGCTCCTCCACAAGTCTCTGGTTTAATGGCTTTTCCTCTTATCTTTGTGGGAATAATGAGAATTTTTGAATGTTAATCAGTCCACATCTTCTGGCTTTCAATATGCATTTCTGAGCGAGAGAGGTTTTAAAAATAACATTCAAAAGGCTAATGACACCCAGTGGGTTTCACCAACCAATCTTGGTCCAATATTAGAAGCAAACAGATGACACATAATGGCGGCATCCTGATGTCCTTTATACACAAGCACCGATGTACTGTATTATCAGCAGTGCTAAGTAATCAGCTGCCTTCCTTTGAAATTTGACTTAATTTCACCAACTAATATGTTTTATATATATCACCACTCAGCTCTGCTTGCCTGCACAGGTGTCGTGCATTCACCGGACACTATGTAGTGGTGGATGCTATTTGCTTTGGCTCGCAATTATGTATTTTTAGAGAGAGTGTGTGGTGCTGTGCCCGCTTGTCCTGTCCTTAAAAATTAATAATCCACTGAGTACCAGTTTTCTTATTGTCAACAAATCGCATGAAAAGACCAACAACAACAATGCATTAGTCTGCCTCTCAAAGCCTGACAGGCCCACTGGTTCCTCCTGAAGACAAAATTGCCTCACTCTTTCTTATTTTATTTTATTTTTTACAATGCTCAAGAATTTCCTAAAATAGCTGGGAACTTTAAATGGTGCATTTGTTGGGGACTATTTTCAGACATGGATGAACAGACATTTGGTGCTCTATTGAGTTTTTACGACGGCAGGATGGTGCATGTGGGATTGACTCGAAAACTACAATAGCCATGTAGTGAATTAAAGAAAAAGTCATTCACTGCAACAACGAGGCAGATTTATGTGTTTTTATTAGTTTATGGACAACAAGTGGGCTGCACTTCACAGACCTCTGGTGACACAGGCAATACTTTGTAACAGGATCAATTTTTCGGTTTAGGTCTGCTAAAGGGATTTGTTGACAATAAAAGATAAAATTGCCAACCCTGCTCTTTAAGGAGCAATTTTGCAACACTGAAGTTTCTTGACTGGGACTGTCCAGCAATGCATCACGACGGACTGTAAATTGTTCAGTCTCGGTTGTGTTGTGGGCAAACAGCTTGTTGTTGTGCTTGGCTCTGTCACTGAGGGGAGGGGACTGATTAAACAAAATGTTCTGGTACGCTGTAGTTAAGAGTTGTTTAGTGTGTCTGCCCACTTCCTGGACACAAGCTGATATTCAGAGCGAGGAGGAGTACAAAGGACGAGGAGTAATACATGCCACACAAAACCTGACCCCTTTTAAACCATGAAAGACCATACCAGTGAAAAGTATAGCTAGAATGGGGAGAAATTCTGAGTACAGTCTCTTTAATGGAAGAGTTTTCAGGCATTAATGCAACAATTGTGACGGTGACTGCCTCCACAGCAGCAGCTCCAGTTCTGCTTTAAATATTCTTGGAGCTACACCTTCATCCTGTTTCAGATGAGCCTGTTCAGGGGCTGCCACCGGGGCAGATGGGTGTGCTTGGTGGTTTTGGATCTCAAGGGTGGTTTTGACCTTTGTTCATCAAGGTCTGCGGTGGTTAGGCCTGCTTAGTAATTCTGCCCTGCTGCCATCTGCCCTTTGAGTCTCACTGATAAATAGTTTAACGTGTGAGGAACTTTTATCATTTCCTCCAACCACAACCAGCAAAAAGATAGCATGTGTTTAAAGCTTCTTTGCCTGAGAGTCATTAGAGTTTTTTAAATTCACAAAATCCACATTAATCTAACTTTAAAGGACAAGTCTGGTGATATTGTTTTTCTTTCTGTCACCTGGTTAATACTTAAACTCCCACACAGACCGTTTGAGCCCTGGGTTTCCAGCTCTATTTGCATGGCACTTTACTTCCAGCACCAGCAAATTAGTTCAATTTATCTCCACTGGCACACCATTAATCTCCCTGTAGAGAAAGATGAAAACTATAGGGTGGTGAATAGAAGGAGTGTCGGGGACAAAGTGACGTTGATCTTTAGAGACAGTTTATTTAAACTTGAATTCATTTACAGCAGTTCCACTGGAGAGGAAAAGGATTTGAATGACATCCTAGCCACATTAAACCTATGGTCCTATCTACTGTATGTACAGGGAGGAGGATGCAGCTCGATAGTGCAGAAGGCACAGAGTTGGCTTAATACTTGCCTGTAAGCGCTGCTAATATGACAGAAAGGATAACAAGGTGAAATGGCAGCCTTATATAGGAGACTCCTGTGCATTTTTCTTTATGTAAAGCCAAGAATGCTATGAGATGTTGGAACGTAAGGAGAATATGGCTGCACTGTTTTTACTCCAGTCCTCAGTGATATAGTGGAGTAGATTCAGAACTACGACAGCAAGCGTGGTCATTTGAGGTGATAACATGAGTACTGTGTTTGGATCTGTTTCTGGAAAGCCGGTGCATTTTACAATATGTGATATGTGAAACAAAGAAAACTCAAATGAAAGTGGACAATGTTAAGGCATTTTGCAATTAGAGATGCAATTCTAACCAAAGATGAAAACAGCAAATCATACACAAACAGGGATAAGACACAAGTAAATGCAGGTCACTGACACTAATTATGACGGTTTGGCAATAACATGGCACGCTTCATTCACATCTTCAAGTTCCCTCCACTCACATACACCCCTGCCAACCCAACCGTCCAGTAAAAGCTGCCAGATCTTCCAAAAAGAGTCCGCACAGGAGAGAGCGATGACGGTAAAAGCAACAGATACATGCTCAAATATGATACACATCAGAATTAGGAAGACTTGTCCTAGCATCATTCAACGTGGAGGGCAAAGTTTATGACGACCATTAGGGACCAAAACCCAACACCTCTCACTCATCCACCGACATACACACACACACAGAAAATCAAACAACAAATATACAAAGTGTTTGATACAATAATGTGACAAGAGATTCATTTTTGCCACAAAAACCCTTATATGAATACCACTCAAACTAAAACACAATTCAAGTAAAGCCTTTCAATCAGAAAAAAATAATCAAACTACGTCATATTTTAAAATCACTTGGAATTCTTGCATCTCAGATTTAGATTATGCTTCTTATTTAAAAAAAGTACATTCAACAGGTACATCAATTATGGAACAAAATTATAACACAGAGGTAAATAAAATCAGTAATAATCAGTAACTGCTATTGAAAAAAAATCATACATAACAGTTGTTAAAGGCGGATTTAGATTTTATTCTCCAGTTTTCCTTTAAGACTGTGGGTAGGTTTGGATTTTATCACTGCATCTTCTCTGGGCAAAGACCAGCTCAATAGATTTTACATGTGTGTTAAAACAGCACAGTGGACAGAGGTTGGTGACTCGGGATTTTAACATTAACGACAATTTTAACTTACAAATCCAATATGTGTTCCAGTACATTTAGAATAAATGATTGTCAAAGTCAGCCATGCTCTCAAAATATGAATTATATAAACATTGGAGGAGCACAAATTTATCCTTAAAGCTACAGTTAAGAGTTTCAGCACAACAAAACAACTCATGTGAAAATGTGCAAACTTTACTCTGTCAGGGGAGGGGAGCTTGTTTTTATCTCTGTGCCCAGTCAAGTCAAAACAGACTTGTGCAGTGAAAAAATCCCATTACACTTACAAGTACCCAGACGTTTAGTCATTCAGAATGAGCTTTCAGAGAATCAGTCCAAACCCGCCTTTATTTATCGAAACATTTCCAAACTCACTCACTCAGGCACTCACTCGCACACGCACACACACACCCACCCACCAAGTGAGTTTTTGCACATTTTGTTGTATTACAAAATAATAAAACTTAAATGATTTAATCATAAATATATTAATTTTATACATACAATTATATGATAATTTATAATCATATTTATTTTTAGGAGTCAAACTTCTTTGTTCAACATCAGACTGTTTACATCTTCTATCTGGACTTTTCTTTTTTTTTGTCTTCAAGGAGCAAATAACTCAAAATGTGCAAGAAATCTGAAGGTGCACTAACTATGCAAACACTTGATCACGTGCAACTGATATTGATTTGCTTAAAATAAAAGCATAAGTAATTAAAAACATCCAAAAATATAATAACTCAAGGGCCACTTGACATTTACATTAATAGGACAAAAGGTGACAAGTTTGATTTCAAACCACAGGTTCTTCATACTGGAATAGAACAGAAAGAAAGATGGCTGTGGAAGAAGGGACTGGCAAGTTCACATTGGAAAGAGAGAAAAATGATCTTCTCGCCTATTTTTTAAGCAAGCAAGTCAATCATATTGTACTGTAGGTAAGGCAAGAACATGTTTTGCTTAATCCAGGTGCAACAAAGAAGAACTGTATAGAACATCACATAAGTCTGGACGCCAAAACTACAAAACTGCTGCAGAGCGACTGGCAGCTGATAAAACACAAGAGGCAGGTGAGTGATGAAGCCACAGAGGAAAGAAAACAAAAGGCAGAAAATCTTGTTTTGAAGTCTGACGACATCTACTTGTCTCAAACAATTTTCAACACAAGCCACAGTTTCTGCAGCTTATTTAACCACTATTAAAATGGGACTCATTAATTTTACTGTTGATGATGTTGTCTTCTATTCATACATTAATGTGCACAGTGCAATCATCTGAATACTTTACTCCATGTTTACTGACACTGCAGACACACAGGGGAAAATGGGAATTTAATTTGGTTGTGACAAAATATGATTGAGAGTTCAATTAAATAAACTAATTGCGCAAAGCTACTTTTATGTCCAAATTCTGATCAGACTCTTGATTACACTGTTGAGTTTGGTGCAGAGAAACATGCTACATTCATTCTCTTCCCTGTTGAAGCTGCAACGCCAAGTGCATACTGAATATTCAATTCTAAATGTGTCACAAGCATCTCACCCCAGTTATTCAAGCCTATTTAGTTCACTTAAACATATTTCAAGTGACTAATCATCATGCTCTCTCATCATGGGAGATAAAAATACTTTGGATATCTCAAACCCATCTGAAAACAAACATTTACAGCAAAAACTCATCTGAAACCTGTGATAAATGCCATGAATTGTTTTGGGAGACCCATGTCTCTGTGGTTTGAAACAACTTTTTTTCTCTCTCTTGCTTGAAAATGAGACTACATGACTGCTAGAAAAAATGGCAATGTAGTTCTTGAATGTGGGCTTTTGCTTTGTTTTCGTACTGCATGTTTGGACATGGCACAAGGGGACTCAGGCAAAATAATAATAATAATAAACCAGAAGAAAAAAGGTTTTGCACAAAATATCAGAGTTCCTACAAATATTTACACCACAGATACAGGCACTTGTATATCTTTGGTTGGAGAAACCCAACATTGCAAGAGTAATGCATTCACAGAGCTTTTGTGTCCCTTATTGTATTTCCAGGGTTCACTAGGCAACTGGTATGTTAATTTTTATTTCTTCTGTTTCTTTGAGTTTGTCCACGTTACAGGTAAGTTCTGACATAGCTCTCTGATGTCTTTTTAACTCTCTGACAACGCCACCTGCAACAGAAGAAATGCAATTTAGTCCAGCTTCACAACCTCGTGACACTGATTATTGCATTCATTAAAACAGCCTCACAATCCCTCACAGAAAAAATACACACTCACTCACTCACACACACACACACACACACACACACAGGAGCAGTGAAATCAGATGAATGCAAGATGACAGAAAAGACTTCAGGTAATAGAATAGATAGAATAGAATAGAAAGAATTGTGCACATAAGGATTTAAAATCTCCTCAATAAACAGGGAAGAAACCACTGCTGTGAAGAAATCACCAAAATGATCAAAGTGAAGGACATCTCAGTTCACACTGACACTTCCCTTTAACAAACCCCCAAATTCAACTCGATGATGTGTTTATCTCTGACTGAATGGTGCTGCATAGGCGGGGCTCTTCTTCAATAAAAACAGATCAAGGCAACAAAATAAGGACATATTCTGAGCTATGTGGTCAGCAGACGTGTTCTAAAAATTGCAGGGAGGAATTTTATAAACAGAAACAGTCACAGTGAGCTGTTAGATGAAGAACTATAGAACTTTTAGTTTGGCTCCACCCCCGCCTGTCTGTATCCAAAATCAGTATAATTTTCTCTGTTCCTCCAGCAGAGCACTCAAAATCTTCCATTTGGCCTGACTCGGACAATGAATCAGAGCATGCTGACCTAGCTTAAATCTGATAATCTGTGTATTGTGGAACACATAGCAAGAGCAAAGAGGACAATCTTCCTTTACCCCTCAGAGTGAGATGTGACTATACATGTAGCAGGCACAGCCAAGGACCATCAGCAGCACATGACAATGTCCTCACAGGTTTTATTTGTGTGGACACACCAACAACTCATCTCCTGCTATAATCACTTTAAATATTACCAGCTGAAGCATAATTTGCAAATATGTTTACATTAACATTGTCAGTATGAATATGTGCTCATATGTGCTCATCATTTCAAGCAATAAGGAGTTAATGTGCCACATTACAGCCGTTATATATATATGTATATATATCCATAGAAAAGCAGCAGAAAGTCAGAAGTGTGATTGGATCATGTCTTTGACCAATCACTGGTCAGTTGATGCTTGGCTGAAACTACCTGTTCACGTCATATAGCACTGCTGGTGTCTGTTGTACCTTCTCAGGGCAGAAGTCAGGGTTGGTTTGTCGTACTTTGCCAGGCCGCCCCTTGATGACTGCATAGCAGAACATAGTGATGACCATGACAAACAGGAAGTAGCTAGTGTGCATCAGATGCAGGTTGATGAGGGAGCGGTCATCCTGGTAAGAAATGTTAAAACCGTTAAATATCCCAGGTTAACTGAAGGTTTCATTATATCCAAAGGCATTTTCTACATGATCCCTGCACAAAATGTCCTGAAGGTAATCGGTCAATGTCACCACCTATAAATACATTGTACATATCACAGTATATTTGTTTAATAGAATATGGTTTGAATGCAGCATGTACTACATAGCTGACACCACATGCATGTGTTCTTGTCACAACACCTGCAGCACAACTCAGGGATTTTTTACACATTATGAATCCATTGTTTTCACTGCTGCTTTAAAGCCACGTTGCTCTATATGAATAGGCACAGTTGATGTCTTTCAACCACTGTGTTTTCTCACCGTGAGGGCAGAGTCTCAGTCAATAAGTCATACAACAATGTGCAGATCGTTGTTTTTCTTTCCACACCACCCCTGAAGCTACTGGTCAGAATGCATTATCAAACATAACTCAAACTCAGAACTCAGGTTTGAGAAATCCAGTTGCCTAATGCTTAAGGTGCATACCATAACTGCAATGTCCACAGTGTGATAATATGTGAGGTGACATACAAAATCCACTGTCAGACCAGTTCTAGGTGGTTTGCAAAAGCCACATCACTACCCTCTCTTAGAGCCAACCTAATAATTACATGACTAGGAGTTTTAAAAATAACTTAATAGTGCTTTGTTTCAAAATGAAAATTACTTTTTAGACTTTTTAATACAAAGTACATTTCAACGTAATTTCCCCGAGGGAGTCATCCCAAAGGGATCAATAAAGTCTGTCTAATTAGATAAATTTTATTTGCACAATGAGTCTGAGGAGTAAAGAAATAAAACATAGGCATTTAGGCTCCACTTATCAAAATAAAAGAAAAAGGAGGGAAACAGAAACAACAAGTGTCAGTCCATCGCTCTGTTATTTTGTTGATGATGGTGGAAGAGGCTGTCTCAAGCACCACTCCTGAATCCTCTGTGTGTTCAAGTGGGCTGAGATCAGGTAACTGTGCAGGCACAGCATATATTTTTAAATTGTTTTCAGGCTCGCTGGACCATTCAGTGCCCAGTTGTGGTCTGTCAATGGGATCATTGTAATCGTGGAACAATCTACTGCCATCAGTATAGAACTAAGACCGAATGGCTTTCAGAATGGGCTTTGTGTTTGGTCACATTGACCTTGTCTTATAAGGGGTTGAGTGAGTGATTTGTTACTCTGCCTGAAAATCACACCTGAATGGTTCCGATACACAATCATACTGGCATATTTGGCTTTTCCTGCGTTTTTCTTGTGCTGTACGACAATGACTAAATGAAAGTATAACATTCTAGAAAAGGAAATGTATATTAAGTTAGGTATAAAATACTACATGAACATAATGTAGATAGTGTACACCACTAATCATCTGACATCCTATCTTTCTGGTCAAGTAGTAATTATATTTAAATAAATATTGTTCTACAGCTGTTCAAATTTCATATTACATTATACTGAATTAATAAATAAGAAAAATTTACAGAGAATGCGAAACTAAATAAAATTCAAGTGGCAGGGGGCAGACATTAGGAAGAAGTCAACCTTCAACCTGAGAGATCCTGACTGATGACAGTATTTGACACTTCATCCAGGAACTCTGTTAAACTGGAGTTACTGCCTCGCAGTCAATTAGTGTGTGAAATCTTGAGACTTTGCAAGAAATGTATTTTGTGCAGTCACAGTGACTTTAACCTTTGACTACCAAGTTTGAAGGGATTCCTTTGAGCCATTCCTGAGATATTGTGCTCATAAGAATTGGACAACAACCCGCAAACATTATGCCTCTGGCCACGGCTCTCACCAGTGCAGAGGCATAATAAAAACTGTGAACCTGAAAAATGTTTGCCATCAGAAAATAAGGAGATGGTGACTCACATCTGGAACGATGACAGTAAGCTTTGGGTTGAGTGCGTGGTACACCTTGCCGATGGCTCCTTTGTAACACCAGAAGGGGTTGTAGTCCTGACTGTATTTGGTATCAGAGTCACGGACTGTGGTGAACACCTTATACCAAGATGTAGCATTGGTGTATGTCTCCGGCACGCAGTGTGGCGGCTGCCTACAAACCAAAACACAAGATTGATGTTTATTGACTGGTGTTTCAGAACTGTGTTGGCTCATTTATATAATGCAATTCTATTTATTTACTCATCTGATCATTTATTTCATCATGTCTTGTTTTAAATACTGGACATTTTAAAGAAAATAGAACTGTGATGTGGTGTAAAGAGTTTTTATTTTCACATGAGCAGTTTATCTTTGGACCTCCAGAGGTCTCCCAAGTGTATCTAAGACAACTAACACCCCATAATACTTTCCACTGAAGTGAGATACTACAGTGTGACATTCATAATAGCTGTCCACTCTGAAAGCAATGACAGACTACCAATAACTAAGTCACATCTAACATCTGATAAAACTAACAGCTCTCAGTCTCCACTTTGGCTGCAGTACTCTCATTATAATTTCACTGACTGGAAAGAAAACCTGCTGCTCATCCCTCAAGGTCCAAGAGTCTCTCTTCTCAAAGTGCATACTTTATTTGCTACACAAGATCATTTCCTCTTTCTCATTTTTACACATTGCACTAGTTAAAACAAATAACATATTTGTGCTCCAAGAGTGAGCTTGCAAGAACTTAGTAGGGCTTGCAAATTCATAATTTGCATGTGCAAATCATTTGTGAAACAAGTTGCTATAGAATGACACATGGGTGTTTGAAGTCAGAATTTAATTGGGAGATTTCAACGATTGCTACCTATATAGCAGCCTTATTTGGAATATCACACAGAATGTGAGATGGGGCTGCCTAGCTGCTAAAATGGAGAGCAGAGCTGTGATTTTGACTCTAAAAAAAGAGTGTTACAGACACCATTACAGACTGTAATGTCTGTAAATGTTACTGACTTGCAGAGCAAGTTTCATTTTGCAGTACAGACTCATGGGATGAATACTCATCATCTATAGCTTCTATCTATCTATCTATCTGTGGGCAACATTTGTCACCACAGCTGATAACCACCAGCTTCGAATAAGGAACCTGAAAATGCAACGTTCTTTGGTTATATTACACCATGTTGCTGCTACAATTAATTCATTCGTTATGAGCTTACAAACAAAGAGATGACACAGAACAGAGGTACAGACATAATATCTGACCAAACTCCACCATGAGGAGGATAAGTATATAAAATATTTTAAAAGAAATAGTTCAGCTTTTAGTATTGGACTGATCTGAAAATATTTTGCTTTGTTGTAGCTGAGTGTAAAGAACAATAAATTCCTCTATGTGTCATTCACACACTAATTATCTTTTCTCAGGGACCATATCACTGACTAGTGCAATTGCTTAGGTTCAACACTGTATGGATGCATTAATACTCATAATGAAATGACGTGAAGATAAAACCACTGGGATACTGTATTTCATTTAGTCAGTTATCATCCAGCTCTAGGCAGAAATATAAAGTGTCTTCCCATGAGGCAGGGAGGCAGTCCAACTCACACTGTGACTGGGAAGATATTGCTGGCCGCTGTGATGGTCATGCAAGTGCTGAACACCACCTGCTCGCAGTGTCCGTGCAGTACACAGTCATCTGAGTTCCAGGATACAGGCAGGGTGAAAGTGATGTTTATTTCTTCATGGGCTTCCCGGCCTACGCACAAAAACATGTGATTTTACGATGAGAGCATAACAGATTATTAAAAGATTGACATGATTAGACTTGGGCTTCAAACTAACCCTGAGAGAAAAATCAGTCTGTCCAAATTTCTTTCACTTTTTTGTTTTTGGACAGTCTTATATTCTTATGAAACCAACCCACGACCCCAGTACATATGCCTCAAACCTACCTATCCACATTCTGGTAATTGTTATGTTGACATGGGAATAATTGCTTGTGATTAACCATGATCAAAATAAAACAACCTGCAGGCCTAGAGAGAGGTGTGTCCTACCTCTGAGGAAATTATTAGAGCCTAAGCAGAGTGTAAACAGTGTGCACACAATTCTCACTGCAGGAAACCAGGGACAGCCACAGCAGCAATAGCTGATGTGATACCAAGCTTCTCCCCTGATAACAAATGACAGACTGATTGTAGGCTTATGCAATATTTATCAAACTGCAAAGGGGATTATAAGATTACCATTCAAACTGAGTGGACCCCTGGGTGTGACTGAGCAAAGATATATATATATATATATATATCCAGAGGAGGACAACCATGGACTATGAGTCTCAAAGCAAAAGTAATTCCAGTTCTCACAGGCAAAGTCAAATAACTGATGACCTTTCTAGTTAGTCATCAGACACTTGATTGAGGTAATTTTCTCTCAAGATTTCATTTGTTCCAGATACACCTGAAGGTTAATTAGATGGAGAAGTAGACATGAGAACCATAATTCAAGATGTGCATTTACACAGAAAGATTTATATTCCTAACCCTAACCCTAGAAATCAGGATGTCAGAATAATATCTAAAGATTATTTTAAATGCACTTTTTTGTATTACTTTATGAATGACATATTCTATAATCTAAGGAAAACAGTTTTGGACGGTAAATTACTTTCACAAGGTTCCAGTGAAGGAATTTGTTGACATTTCCAAGGAATACTCTCTTCCCATTTTACACTGTGTAAACTTTATTCAGACAGCTCTATTTGCTCAGTTTAATACAATATTTGCATTGCTCCTTATCAACTTTGCTTTTCCATTCCAGTGCTTTTTTAAATCTAAAACTAAGTACATGATGGCAAGTCACTGAGCCTGGATCGCACCATACTATCGCACCATACTGTACATTCAATAACAATTATCTATCTGCCTAGAGGTGAAATTATTAGAGGACACTAGAGTTCATCAAAACAGAGGAAGTATTTGGAGATAGAATGTCCTCAAAGTCAGAAAGCTAAAACCCATATATAGCCAATCTGGATGGGATTAACTTCAGTGTGTAAGGCTGTAAAAAATAAAATTACCTGACCTTACCCAGGGGAATTTAATCTCCTCTGAACAGAGATAGACACAAAATGTTCATTTTGCTCTGTCACTAAGTAATGGTTTAAGCTGACCATTTTACTTATCCTCACAATAATGATGTTGGTTTTGGAAAGCCGTCACATCCACTACATGTTTAATTTTCTCCAAAGAAGACATCTGATTAAAGGTTGACATTTAAGTTTAGCTGCTTTGCACAGATGCATAACTTTACCATCTGGCTGATTTATGCCCAGCCTGAAAGACACAAATCTGCCAAGTTTAACACTGCAGTCATTTCTTCCACCTTTCTGAATTCTTTCTCTGTGGAGCTGTACAGCCAACATACCAGAGATGTGCTGCCACAGGAGACAAAGGTAGTACACAAACAAAGACGTGCACATGCGCACATGATGTATTCAAAACAAGGGGTTTTCACTTTTCACTTTACTTCTGCCTTCTGGAACCTTTAAATCTGAAACCTATAGGAAGACTGAATAAGAACAGCTTAATGTTACACAAGGCTGCCACTGTTTCCTCCCCATGTTTAAGTAAAGTCACTACACAAAGATGTAAGTTAAAACCCATTAAAAGGACAAACTCCCTACTTCAAAAGGCATGAATACCTCCCTGCAGCAGCCACACAAAAACAGCCCAAGTCAGTAACAAACAGACACTATGGACTGCATACATTTCTCGCATGACAAATAATAATTATACGTTTGAGTCTATAGTGCAGATTAACAGATTGGTGGTTGCAACATATGGAGTTTACTCCATAAGCAGAGTTCCTGATTTCTGAGATTTAGCACTGTGCACTTTTATGTTGGAACTTTTATCATGAAGTAAAATGTAGTAAAACAGGTTTGCAAACATGAACAGATGCAAACACAAACAGGAACACATACACAGGTACACAGGGCACAGACACAATTGATTTTATCATGGATTCACCTCCCAGTATTTATTGCTTAATTTTTGAAGCCCAACCTAATTTCCTGTTACCATAAAAACACTGATTATGGGGAAATAAACATGTGAAAGTGATAAAGAGTACCTACCGGACAGACCAACTTGCTGTCCCAACACTGTGGCATACAGGTGGGTGATATTGCGAGAGTATCCTCCAAACGGGCGCTGGGGGTCCAGCGTGAGGGTGATGGGGACTGAGATGTTGATGGGACCCGAGTCCTCTAGCAAGAGCGGAGACTGGGTGCTGGAACGAGCCTGGCCACTGGTCACAACCATGCTCTCTGGCGTGGTTGATTCATTCAGGCCGTGCTTTATCGTTTCATTCTCTGACACACAAAAGTCCAGCTCGTTGAAGCGCAGCAGAAAGGTGTTCCAGTCCTGACAAAGAGTAAGTGTGTGTTGATTGTTGGACATGACAATGTGCCGTGATTAACCAATCGTCTATTATCTGATTTACACCACTACATCAAGGTATGAAATACCATGCACAGAACCTCCCTAATGATAATTAAGTTATGTATAAGTAGTAGTAGTACACTTCAAATCACTTCCTCTATTCATGGCACACTTTCAGTCCAACCAACTATGATACCACCTACAGCCTTTTTGATTTGCATATGCTTCCTGTTGAGATTCACATGCAAAGGTTTATTTCCATGCAGCTTGTGTATGAGGCTTACAGCCAGATGGACAGGAGGTCAAACGTACTGTATAGCTTTCACAGTAGAAAACCTAATGGTTGTACTAAAAGGAGCTTCTTTTAGTCCTACAGAGTAAAGTGGGTGAGACTAGAAAAGGCTGAACAGCTCATAAACTAAATGTAGCATGGTTTAAAATTTTGGAAAATGCATCTTTGTGGCAAGCAGATGACATTTACTATTTAACAGTGACCACCACACTTCACTGGTACTTGATACTTTAAGGAGAAAACCATGCTATTTCATCTTTTTTAAAGAACTCTGTGTGTGAGCCTCACCTCTGTCAACTCTGGTGACTTGATCTCTTTAATCTTGAAAAAATAACCGATGGTCAGGAAGGCGATGGCCACTGCACTGACACTGATCATAAAAATGACCAGTGGTGGACGGTTGTTGATGTAGCTTCTCAGGTTCTCTATAGGATTCAACAGGTACACCTGCATATGGACAAATACACAAATGTCCCAATATTTAAGCAATAATTTTGTGTAACACAGGAGTTTCCAGCATTACTTCAACAAAAAAAATCTTATTATTAAAACTATTCATTATCTGTATCTGTGTATTCATATAGATGATGAAGTAACTGATAAACAGATTTGACCTGAACAATGGTTAACAACTGCCTAGGTCTTAAGTCTCAAACCCTGAGTCTGTACTAGGTAAATTTAAAATATCTAAAATGTGATGCATTAATGAATGGGTCAGAAACTGTGGTTTTAAAAAAGCATGAAGCAGTCCTTGACATGGTGATTTTTTTTTATTTTTTACAGCTAGAATTAAGGTCAGGCGGTTTAGCAAGATGCTTTTAGCAGGAGTTTGATGTTTCAATGGGACATTTGTCAGCAGAATTTTAACAACCACTCATTAAATTTATCCCGTAAACCAGTTGCTTTATAGGACCAAAATAGCACTGACGTGGAATGGGTGGTTTAGATTGTGGCTTTGAACTGTTGTGTCTTCACCACTGTTATAAAGCCAATCTGTTAATAAAGCAACTTTTTCTGACTAGTGCAATATCAACTTTTAAAAAAAATGGCCACTGGTCACAACCAATTGCTCAGACTACTACTGTATAACAGACATACAAATGCAATGCAAAAGATTTTACTGCAAACCAGATACAGAGCTGTTAAAAGGAGGAACTAGATGTCATATAAAGGCAGTGAATAGGATTATCATTTCTTGAATGTTTCAGCTGTTTTACAAACTGAAAATCATTTAAGTTTGTCATAAAATACACTCTCCCGCCATATTTGCTAGTTTTAGTTTAGCATGACTTTTCAGAGCTTCCACTATGATGTATGTGTAATATGATTATTTATGCAAATAATTCCTACATGTGTGAATTCAACAACCTATCCATTCGTACAGGACGTCTTGCCAACTCCTCGTATTATCACTACCTGCTTGTGCAAGACTTTTAGCCATACTCTTCAAACATAATACTGTGTGTCCAAGGCTGATAACATGGGGGAATCTATCTCTTGAACCCATGTGACTTTTCCCTGCTCCAAAATATTGCTGCAGCTGTCAGTAAGAGCTCTAAAATTTGTTGAAGAATGATAAAGAAAAATATAAATGTTACTGAACTGCAGGGACCCTAACTACTCCAAAGACTCCCTTATTTCAATTCTACAAAGTGAGGACATCTAGTATTAAACGATCTTTTCACTGCAAGGATTTTAAATCTAGTGCTGTGTTCGACCGCAGCCAGCCAGGTGACAGAAGCTGTCAATCCTGTAGCTCGGTAAGCTAGCTACCTGGCCCTTTGACAGTTCTTCCAAGATGTGACAGTATTGTGACAAACAGGATTTACTACAGGCCAGACAATAACACTGCTTAAATAGCAGATTAAATTTAATAAAACAGCACATTCGCAGCTCTCACCATTTTCTCTTTCTGTGCATGCGACGGATGCTAGCTGGGAGTTTCGCTGAGGGCCACGATAAAGGCAGCAGTTCTGCTAGCAAGCTAGCCTCGCTGCGAAGCTAGCCTGTGCTGCTAGCTTGCTTGCTTTCCCGAAGCTAGTCCCTCCTGAATATACCGCTGAAAAGCAAAAGTCGGTGTTCGGTGGAGACGACCAGGCTTTCAGCGTTAAAAACACCACGTATACTCCTTCCCATTCTTTGCTCGGTAGTTCACTGCAGATCTGATGAGAAGTGTCTCCTGCGAACAACCTGGAATAACGTTAATAATATATCTGGGTCCTCCCTGCCGACATCTCCTCCGCGTACTCGCGCACTGCGTAGTGAAAGCGTCGCAGCGCCGCCTTCTGGTTATTTCCGTAGAATGTGCGTCCGAAATTGGTCGTACGCGCGTTGGATTATGTTGACGTATACGTAATTTACGTAGACGACAAGAGAGCGCTCACCGTGTTTACAAATGTTTTGAGTGCTCTTGCTGCATTAAGGTACCGTCGGAAATATAAAGCGCAATGGGTTGCGCAACTGACAGTAAGTTATGCTTGTTTCGTGTCCCTTATTAGGGTGTCTTCATGTCTTCAAATGTCCCGTTACGTCAGCCATATAATTACATTTACAGAACGATTGTTTTTTAACTGACTATGAAGCTGTCTGATATTATGTTCTGCTAGGAAACAAGATGAAAATGGCGATGCATGAATAAGATGAAAATATTAATTATTGAAGGAGGTATACAACAACAACAACAACAATAATAATAATAATAATAATAATAATAATAATAATAAATCGAGGGATTGTAAAACTACATATTAGTAAAAGATGCTGAGTGTAAATAAGTCTAAATAAGTGAGTTATTATGAGTGAAGCCCATTTGATCTACCATTTCTGACAGTAGTTGAAAGCAGTATTACTTTACCAACCTCTTGTAACCTCTGCAGTGGTGCTCTTTTCACCTGTCAAATACAGCTATGGGTATTTAAATTTAAATTGTCGATTTTAGGACTAGAGTAAAGGTGAAGGTGACAAGAACCTATGCACACGCCTCTGATTTATATTCATACAGGATCTACTTAGGTTTGTTTTAAAACTAGCTATTGAGTTATGCACGGGTTAAGTGCTCCGGTTCAGCAGATGGCGGTAGCTGCATCCTGCTATATATTTAAAGGTCTGTCGTTTCTCTATATACCCGAGCAAACGAGCATTGTGTTGCCACTGCAGCCCATGCTGTAGCTGCCTTGGCTTTTAGCTTTGTGTAGGTGCGTCAAGCTCAGGAAAGTTCACAGACATTTACCGGAAATAGGCAGGTAAACCTTCAAAATAAAGCACGTCTACGACAGCGGTCATTACTCCATTTGTCCAGGGGCCAGAATTTTACTGAGCAGACATTGCTGGGGCCGGACTTTCAATAAAAAGATTTATCTTTATTTAGACCTAATAAGCCTATAATTGTTACATATTTTCACTGCCAAAATTAATGTAATTTATGTATTTCGTTTTTACTCTGCCCGTATCAGTGTGAACAGAGCAATGGGAAATCCATTATAACTAGATATTAGGCCTAACTACAAAATGTTCTCAGGTCTTCGCCAAGGAGGCAGATTCCGGAAACGTATTTGAAGAATGCAGTTATAATTGGCGGGAAATGATAATCAACTATAACCGGTTTTGACCATGTTATTGATCTGCTTCAGCTGCCACAGCAAATATACGAAACAAATTAATTGGACAGGTAATAACAGTGGTCTGACTGTTCATCTTATGGGAAATAGTAAAAATAAGAAAATATGTTAAGGAAATGTTAAGGAAAACAAATGCTAGATATGCTAAATACCTCCTCGCGTTTTCTAACTTAATTCATATTCCGCGGTCCAGGTGGGAAGCTTTGGCGGGCCACCTGTGGTGATCACTGGTGTTCAAGGTGGAGCAATAGTACGGGCTTAATGTGCAGAGGGTGTACAGTTAGATAAACAAATTCTTTATAAAAATTAATACAAATTTCTCCTAATGTGGCTTTTATTTTTGAAGGGCTACGCCGGAAGTGTATTGCTTCTTCTATTGTAATTGAGGGTTTCTTGACACTATTGAGCTGTTGGCTAACAACAATGAAGAGGAGGGGTAGAAATTTAAACCGTGCTATCGTATTTTACTAAGCTTCTTCAAGGTATAGTTCCTTTTTATGTGCAGAGATATTAGCGACATGTAAAATATTTTTTGTTAGCTCCTGTGCATGTAAGTTAGCTCGGTTAGCCGTCTGTATGTAGAGCAGAGGAAGTGTGGCTAATGCTAATCCACAAGTTAACCCTAACAATTGCCTTCGTGTCGTCAAACTTCCACGTATCTTATGCACCCAGCGTTAACATGTAAAATTATTTAACCAGAGCATTGTAATTGTGGCTGTCTTTAAACATGCAGCCCCAGTTAACTTTTAAGTCTAATTTGCTGTTAAAATGCTGGGAGACACATCAGCAGTTTGTGTGTTTTGTTGAAACGAAGTCTCACCGCCTTTTGTTAACAAATTAGTAATGTAATGCATATAATGCAGTACAGTTTCTTAGTCTGCATATTTATATGGCAGATTTGTCAAATGCTATTCTTGAAAATTATGGTTGGATTAGCATTTTATTATAAGTAGCTAATTACATTACCATCTCCTTTGTCATATTGAGCTGCGGGATGCAGGTTTTTACAAAAATTAGAAAGCTCATACGATGAGTTCTACTTATGTACTATGCATAGCACTATCTGTGTACTCTTTATGTCATGTTATTTGTTACTTAGTTGGCTAACCCTATCTGTTCAGAGACAGAACATATCAAGAAATGAGGCGAGATTCTTTGCACATTTCTCAGACATTTTGGTTGATTACACAGCTGTTACTAATGAGGAGAGGTGCTAATCTAACTTAATCTAATCAAAATATTGGATTCTAAACATAAGTGACGAAATTTCACCAGTCAAGGGTCGAGATGAACTGGACACTATGGGAATCAGTTGCTGGGGGTGTACTTTGGTCCTTTAATATGTATTGGGAAACACTGGGAAAAACCAGCCAAGCTGAGTCAGTTTTGATGGTTTTAGTAATGTTTGATATGCCAAGGCAGCTTTTATACAGAGCAAATAATAATTACTTCTCTAACTCTTATGTCCCTTTGCTTTTTTTAAGGTTGTAATTTGCCCACCATCACAACTGGATGCAGAGATCTCTTATTTTGTTAGCTCCCAAGACTGTCTGTCTAGGCCTACAAACTCTTCGAGCACTTGTTAGGAGTCAGCAACTCTTGAAAGCGTGTAGATCCTTTCCTGTCTCTTCATGCTTTGAACATCAACCACCTCCGCTCGTGTATGTGCTTAATTGTTCCAGGGCAATCTGTACTTTGTCCTTGGTACCCCATAAACACAACCTCCTCCAAAACTATCTTCCTTGGTATTCTCCGCGTCAGTGTTTCTCCAACGAGCCAGATATGGCAGAGCAGAGGTTCCTTGTGGAATACGCCAAACGTGGCACTGCAGGTTGTAAGAAATGCAAGGACAAAATCCAGAAGGGCATAGTACGGATAGGGAAGATTGTGCCAAACCCTTTCAGTGAGTCTGCAGGGGAGATGAAAGAGTGGTATCATGTGAAGTGCATATTTGAGAAGCTGGAAAGGGCAAGAGCCACCACGAAGAAGATTGAGGACATCACGGATCTGGAGGGCTGGGAGGAGCTGCAGGATGAAGACAAGGATCTCATTAACAAACACGTTTCAGGTACAATAGACCCACACCCACATTTACTGTTTTATATAATCCAAAAGCCATATTTATCATGCTCAATACTTAACTACATTAAATAAAATTATTTTGTTTTTTTTGCCTTTGTATGTGCTTTAGATTCAAGTGTGTACCTTTGTAGGGAGCATATAAAAAGATAGGCTGTACATGTTAATGTCACAATAATATTATTACACATTTAGAAAGTCAGTTGAAACTGACCAGAGGCTGCAATGCAGTGTAGAAACAGACTTTTCTGTCCACTGAAGTGTTACCCAGTTAGAGAGCACCGGTCGATTAATACACTCCTTCAAGTAAAAACTATATAATGGGCAAGTCATTAAGTGATATATAATAAAAAGAAATCAGAAGCACCACATATCAGTACAGAGTTCTCTGGAATAAGTCTTCCTACCATTATTAATATCTGTCTGACCTTCTGATATCCAGTAATTAGGTACTTTTGGACTGACAGTGTATGAATTTAAGTATTTAATGTGACTCCATGCAGGGTGTGTCTCTATATTATGGCACCTAATGTCACCTTACCTGTTCAGCCAGTACAAATAATTAGACGACTTAACAAACCAAATACAATGCCTCTTTGTACTGCATAGAGGGTGTCTAGCATGTGTGAGCTGTGTGTGAGTGTATGAAAGCACATATTATATATATATGTAGTCATACATTTATGTGACATTAAAAAATCATTCAATGTCATTCATGTGTTCTTGTTAAAGGCTTGAGTATTGAAATATGGTGTCTCACATCAGTTGGTTCCTTATTTGCTCTAAACCATTCGTCTAATCTTGCAGACCTAATGGCCAAAGTCAATGCAAGTCCAAAGAAGAAGGTGCAGGCCAAACTGAACACCACAGGCCAGCTGATGGCTCCTCCTGCTGACCCATCTGTCAACGCTCCACGCAAGTTTTCAGGCTTCACTGGTAAGAAATGACATCCAAGGTCAAGCAGTTCCTTATTTGTACTAAAGCCTTTCACAGAAGAAGAAACGATACAAAAAGCTGCTCAATGTTAGAATAAAAGTAATGGATACAAATAACATGATATAAAAGTGGATGACTTCTGTCTCATCATTTTCATGCCACAAGAGGAAATTCTTTTCACAGCAAGGCAGTAGAAGAACATAAATAACTAAAATATAAACACAATAAAGACAACTGTAGACAGTGAGAGTGCTGGTGCTTGACACGCAATACAAAACACAATAAAAGGTTCAAATGATAAAAGAAAAACGACATCAATAAGAGGAGGGATAAGATAAAGTTTTCAGCTGTGTGAGGGTAAGAGGCAGTTTTTGGTGTATTGAAATTAAGAACACCTATTGCACATGGGATAAATAAAAACTTGAGCCGGTTGCACCAAATTTCTAGACCACAAGGTTTCATTAAGAAGAGGGTCTGGATCTGCTATGATAGATGTAGCTTCCTGTGTGTGTCTGATTTGTTTGCTAAAAATCTCTGACTGCTCAATAATGATTGTACTCACTGTCTTGACAGTTTTGCACACTTGATTTGTATCCATAGTGGCAGCTCCAATGTAAGGCATCAGTAATTAAGTGTTACATTTTAAAACATGAGCATAAATAATGACGAGCAGCCTTAAAATTTGCATAGGCTGGGAAAACAGCTAGGACAGTTAAAATAAAAGCTGAAATTCTGTAGAAACCAAATGATTCCCTTAAAAGAGATGAGTAAACCTGAAACCTACTAATCATCATTAAAGCTGTTTAAATCAGGAGAATGTCACCTTGATGTCCAGTTGAAGTGCTTCCTTTGCCAAATTGGTCTCACTACTTGCACTGTTCCACTCTACTCTCCTGTCAGCTGCGAAGGCTGGCACCTCCAGCAGCTCAGGACCATCATCCTCTTCCCCCGCCAAAGCCAGCCAAGGCAGCGCTCTGTCCTCCCAGCTCTGTGACCCCCAGCACAAGGACTGCCTCTTCAGAGAGTTTCGCAAGCTCTGTGCTATGGTGGCAGAAAACAACAGCTACAATGCCAAGACACAGATTATTGAGAAGTATCTCAAGAAGGGCTCAGGTGGAGGTTGGTGTGGTTTGTTTATTCAGCATGACAGCATCTGACAAAATCCAAATCCAGGATTTCTATGAGTAAAAAATGGTCTTAAATGTACTTTTCTGTCATTCTAGATAAGTTCCACGGAGATCTTTTCTTGACCGTGAAACTGCTCTTGCCAGGCGTCATAAAAAGTGTCTACAACCTCAATGACAAGCAGATTGTAAAACTCTTCAGCCGCATATTCAGGTGTGACCAGGATGCCATGGTGCGCGATCTGGAACAGGTCTGTGATCCATATGTTCTCACACATAAACTCTCCTGCTTTGTGAATATTATCAAAAGTATGACACTTACAGTACAGTTGGTGTCTTTGTTTTTAAGGGCGATGTATCTGAGACAGTGAGGATGTTCTTCGAGGAGAGTAAATCATTTCCTCCGGCTGCCAAGAGCCTATTGACCATCCAGGAAGTGGATGCATCCCTGACCCGCCTCGCCCAGCTGACCAAGGAGGATGAGCAGCAGACTGAGCTGGAAGATATTGCCAAAAAGTAATACAGCACATCATCATTTCCATATTAATTAGGCTGAGTAGTAAAGTTGTACAGAGAAGGTAATTCATTGAAATTATAAGGACTGCA
This sequence comes from Lates japonicus, assembly GCA_033238685.1. Lineage (NCBI taxonomy): Eukaryota > Metazoa > Chordata > Actinopteri > Centropomidae > Lates > Lates japonicus. The sequence continues at coordinate 3,161,196 of BRZM01000002.1, read as the reverse complement.
GACCTGCTCTATTAAAACAGTTTAAGACTCTTTTTGAATGTATCCAAAAGCAACACAATCGTTCATGTGGCAGAAATTCAGATATAATCTTAACACACAACTGTTCAGTGTAGTTACCTCTGCATTACACAGAGGGGTGTTTCTGTTGTTTAGCCCACTCTCGCTGATATGAATGGGGTGGACAGAATAATATAAACACCTCTTTGTATAATGGAATACTGCACCACAAACTACATCCTCTAAAATTATCTTAAAGTTGAATCAACGCCTCTCAAACTATCTCAATAAAAACGTCTAACTTTCATAAAGGTAGGATTTAGTGCAGGACGGTTGTATTAGACTGCATTAGTTTCTCCTAGGTGTACATAATTAATTGCCTACTGAGTGTATTTTAGTGCTTGTAAACTGTTTACTTCACCACTGTGTAAAAGCCAGGGAGACAGATTTTGTGATTTCATTTCTCAGTATTTGTAAATGGTGCAATTATTTGTTTCCACTTGTTTGGCTTGTACTGTTTTTTTTATTGTTAGTATTTGTTGGTTTTGCAGTTTTGTCTGATTATCTGCCTCAGGCAAGCCTAACACACACACACACACACACACACACACACACACACACACACACACAACATCTTTATTTGACATTCCACCCTCCACAGCAGCAGACAGCTCAGCTGGACTCTGTTTATTTGTCATAAGTTGCATGTTGCTAGCTGTAAACAGACAGAAGCATGATTTTGTCCTGTACTGAATAAAATGTCTACTGGTGTTATGTGACATTTATATGGAAAAACGAGCCATATGAATTGTTGCATTAGTCTTTCTTGAACAACGATCTTCCAACGTTCTTGCCACATTACTTACAGTTTCTGTGACTTGCAGTCCAGTTAATGTAAATGTTGTATATTTATTGCTTTTGTATTATTATTTTAAACTCTCTGTGGTCATAAAGATTTCTGCTCCATAAAATCCTGTAATACTCCAGCACAGTCAGTTTTTACCCCAGTGATAATCTACACTCTCTGTTCATCATAGATGCACCAGCAATGACCTGAAGTGCATCATTCGTCTTATTAAGCATGACTTGAAGATGAATGCTGGTGCAAAACATGTGTAAGTGTCTTTGGTCTACTGCGTAGAAGTTAATATACACTATGTTCTTTAAACATAAAAAAAGGCTATTGCTCATCTTTTATTATTGCTTCTATATGCAGCCTGGATGCTGTGGATCCAAATGCTTATGATGCCTTTAAGGCCTCGCGTAATCTGGGTGATGTGATCGAACGGGTGTTGAGGAATCAGCAGGAGGCGTCTAATGGTTCAGGACCCAGGAAACTCCTCACTGTGGAGGCCTCTCTCATGACCCCTGTTCAGCCTATGTTGGTGAGTATCACCACTTAAATGTGCACTGTATACACTCACTCCTGTTTACCACAGTTCTTTCTGTGTGATTGAATGTAAGGCTGACTCGACTGAACAGTGATTTAAGGAAGTCACATTTCCACAGATATGAGGCAAAGAGTTCTCATTCAAAAAATGGCTCGGCAAAGTCAGAAATGCATTTTGAAATGAGTTTTATAAGAGGACACACTGCTGTGATACTGCCAGAAACATTTCTGTTTTGATAACTACTATTTTTATATTTACTGAACATATTTCATTCACTCTCCTCTGCATGGCACCCATTGCTATACTGATGACCTCTGCACTTCCTGACCTCATGAATAACTTGATACATATGTGACCATACTAAATGAATCCAATGAACATGATGTGACCTCCAAGGAATGACCTCATTTAATTGTTAAATCATTACACATCATGTATCCAGCAGAGGGCCAATACTAAAATCATCTACTTTAGCTTTAGGGCAAGGTATGTAGGTTATCAGTGAAAATAAACCCAGTAAATTAGAAATAGATTTCCGATAAGACTGTAATTGCTGCTTTAATACCTTGGGTTTATAAAAGAGAAAAGTTTAAAAATAAGATGTGACCTTCTGCATTGTGAAAGTAATTCAATGTGATGCCTTGGTCTTAATGACCGAGGCACTGTTAGACCTCTTGCTTCAAAGGCCTCAAATTTGTAGTTTTTTATACTTTTGTATGAAAGATAAAAGATTTAGAGAAAACAAATTTCTTTTTTTTTTTTCCAGTTAAGATTAAGATGACCATACACATTAAACAAAGCAAGCACACCTACACACATACATTCAGTAACAGGGGAGGGACTGTTTGGGACTGACTTGATCCCCAGTTTCCTTCATATTAGGCAAAAACTCCATAAGATGTAGAAAATATGATGTTCACAGTGTTTCCAGCTGATGCCTCTGACCAACCAGGCAGCAGCTGGCCCTTGCAGATAACTCTGTACTCTAAACACGACTAGAGTGAATCCCCTTCTGCAAATGCAAGTATTAATTCAGCATGATTTAAACAGTTTCCCCCAAAACCTACAGACCATTAAATTTCACATTACACAGCAGACTTTTAATCACACGCTATGAAAGTAAATTGAAATTCACTGCAGCTATATCATATTTTAGTTTACAAATGAGTAGCACGGTCCAGTTCCCAGCTTCCCACAGGCTTACAACTTAAGTGTTTTCAGTCCTAACTTCTTTCTCTCCTTAACATCAGTTTACAAAAAGCTCCATCGCCCTCTGTTACATCCAGTACCCACATTAGCGAGGGAGAAACATGAAGTAGAGTCAGGAAGAGTACGGACATAAAATTAAGTATAATTTATTTGGATGATGTGCTCTGAAATGTAATTAGTGCGCGCAGAGCAGCAGGTGAACATTCAGTCATATTGCCAGCCTAGTCATATCAATTAGTGTAACAGTGCAGTATTACCAGACCACATACTGGTACCACATTGAAAGGAATTAATTAGGTTTTTGTTAATGACACAAACACCTGTTACCATGGAAGTGAGTTCATGATGTATGCTTATTTAGTAAAGGGCAGGTTTGTTTGCTTTCACTGTCATTAGTACTAACCTTACCCCTACCTCTTAATCCTAACCAGTTCACTAGGTGGCACTGTTGTGAAAGACTAGGGTCCTAGGGATGGAGTCCTTGGACAGCGGTCTTGGAACTGCAGCCTCCTCTACTGCAAGAGCATAATATTGACAACGTCTCTACAGTGATGTCAGACAGGGCAGAAAAAATGATCAGACAGGTTGTAAACAAACAAAGTTCAGCCAGACTGAAGGTAAAACCACAAGTGAGCACACCAGAAATGTCATTAATAATCTCTTAGTACACAGGAAAACTCTGGTGAGTACATAGTTATGAGCCATAGGAAGGATAGCCACAAGTATTACACCACGATTGAAAATAAATATATCAGAATAATCCTTCATGGAAACATTTGTGCCAGTGGACCAACCAGGGAAAACTTTTAATAAAAAGTAAGCATAAGATTTTGGTTACCTGCTGGGAGCTTTGTGATTGACTGTTTTCCTTTGTGATTTCAGGCAGAGGCATGTAAATCCATCGAGTACGCCATGAAGAAATGTCCCAACGGGATGTACTCTGAGATCAAGTACGATGGAGAGCGTGTGCAGGTCCATAAGAACGGAGACAACTTCAGCTACTTCAGCCGCAGCCTCAAACCAGTGTTACCACATAAAGTCAGTCTCATCACACTCACAGATATATAGTGCAAATGTAAACACATAGCCGCACAGTCAATGCATGTATGTATATATGTATTCATGCAGAATAGAATGTCTCTAGGTTTGCCCCTGCAGGATAAGCAGCTTAAAGGTATTATCCTAGTGTGAAATTCAGACATTTCCCACAGCGATTTTCCAGCATTTACTTTCTCAGCATGCGGCTGATAGCCTTAAACATGCAGGGATAAATAGCTCCACATCACATTCATTAGCCCATTTAAACCACTAGAGGTGGCTGCTGTGCACAGAATACATACCTCACAGCAACTTTGAACCCCGGTAAATTTCACAAAAGAACACCAAGCACTAAAGCAGACAGAGGGAAAAGCCTTGGAGCTTTAAAACATGAGAATATGTACAAGCCTTGTGCCTCCACTCATCAGGATACTTGTGGAGGCTTCTCGGTTTTTTTTTCTCTGCCTATTCACACAGTTCTGCAGGTGACTTTTTAATGAAAGAAATCTCTTTTATACAAGCTGCTCACAAAGAGCTTCGCCCCCTTGCTTTTCCAGTGTCTGAGCAGCTATCTGAGACTGCTCATGTTCTTTGTGGTTTCTGTTAAAGCGTGGCCCAGACTGACTGGCTTTAGACATGTTTCCCTGTGTGACCGCCCTGCCTGTGCTCCCATCAGCCAAATGGCTGATTATGCACCCTCGGCCACTGTAATTAGGCAATTTATGTTAATGTTAGGTTAACATTCTGTGGGGGCGGGAATGGGGTCTAATTACAACAGTCCAAGTTTCCTAATGCCTTTTATTCTGATAAATGATGACACTGTAAAACTGTTCAGATCATCCACCACAGAGTATAATGAAGGTCGATAGTGGGGACGAGCCCAAATGTGCTGTGGCATGCCATTTCATCTGCACTTTTTTTTACAAGTTGACAATAATTAGGCTTATTAATTAGTTTTTTACAGTATCATGCCTATTAGAAATTTGGGAAGCTGCCAGTCTCTTAAGTCCTGCTCTAATAGTTGTTTGAAATGCTTCCTATTTTTACTCAGTGCCTAAGCCCCTGTGTGTGTCCATGTTGATGTTTCAGGTGGCCCATTTCAAAGAGTACATCCCTCAGGCTTTTCCCGGAGGCAACAGTATGATACTGGACGCTGAAGTCCTCCTAATTGACACAAAGACCAGTAAACCCCTGCCCTTTGGGACCTTGGGCGTACACAAGGTGAGAACACCAAAGCCAATTTGTCCTTTCTTTTTTGTCGGCAGCATGAATTTTGTCACACAGCTTGTTTTTTGATAAGTCACTGTTGTCACACGTCACGCTTTCCTCTCCCTTCAGAAAGCAGCCTTTCAAGATGCCAAAGTGTGCCTTTTTGTTTTCGACTGTATCTACTTCAATGGCGTGAGCCTCATGGAGAGGTAATGTGTTCCACTGCAGCCAATGTCTTAAAAGCATATTTTTGTTCCATTGTACAAAGAATAACCCCCTGATGGGAATGTTGCAGGCATGTGCTTTTTAACACGGTTAGTAAGATGCTTGTCCAAACCTCAACAAAGGCCTTTCTACTAAAGCATTTTGTTCTGTCCTTGTGGTTTACTGCTCTGTGTTTGACTCAGTGTTATTTATGCAGTGTTTCCAGTATTGTTTTATGTGGGGATCCCATTTTTATTTTAGCTTCAGTTTATTTAAAGGTAATTTTCCTTGTGGGTTTGGTAGTTTAACTTTTTGGTAATTAGTTTCAGTACTATTTTTTTAAGTGTGAACACGATTTAATTATTGAAAAAACTGTGAGTGAGTCTGTAAAAATATATTTATCTAAATCCTTCACATGCAAAAGCAGCTATTTTCCCCAAACTAGTGTTTCATTAGTTTTTGTATAAAGTTAAAAACTAAAGCCCTGCCACATGCTACACTTTTTTCTCACAGGTTTTGTTGACAGTAATAACTACAGAAATACTATAAGAAGCTGTCTCACATTAATCCACTGGCATCATATTCTCCAGGCCCCTGCGTGAACGAAGGAAGTTCCTACATGACAATATGGTGGAAGTCCCCAACAGGATCTTGTTCTCAGAGATGAAGCATGTCACTGTGAGTAAAACTATGATTTTTGGCTTTCTGTTTTTATACATCTGCAGTAGCCCAATGCAGCAAGGATAGCATTTTATGTCATTTTTTTGTGTGTCAGAGGGCAGCAGATCTGGCTGATATGATAACTCGTGTCATCAGAGAGGGACTTGAGGGCCTGGTGCTAAAAGACATAAAGGTGAGGTTTTTTTGTTTGTTTTTTCCTTGTTTGTCAAGTTATACTTAAAAGTTTAATTATGGATGTAGCTGAATGATTATAGTGATTGATGTGTATATCTGTGTCTCAGGGCACCTATGAACCAGGAAAACGCCACTGGCTGAAGGTGAAGAAAGACTATTTGAATGAAGGTGCGATGGCAGACACAGCTGACCTGGTGGTGCTGGGGGCCTTCTACGGAAAAGGCTCAAACGGTCTGTAAAGCTCTAACCATCCACTACAGTACATTCATTTCTTTATGCAGTGGACTTGGAGTTTGCTCCAGCCCCTGATGCTTTATCTTACTTGTTCTGACAGTTTTAGTGTCCTTTTTCTCTATGCTTAGACACTTCCTCTAAGGTGAGGAGTGTGACTCTGGGGACTCCCAAATTAGCTAACCAAGACAGTTTTACTATTACTGTTAATTTTTAATAATGCTATGAAACTCTGTTTAATGGTCAGTAGGACCATTTTGCAAACAGTGTTCAAGTTTCAGCAAAATTGATATTTAATGTGTTTTAGTAACTATAGGCTCTTTATTAAACAATACATTAGGATTTGGTATGTGGGGACTTCAAACTTCTGCAGCCATGTAGATCTGTGATCTGTATCAGCTACAGTCACATCTTCAACATAAAAACTAAAATGTGTATATGTTTGTATATACACAAAATATGTAATTTACCCAGGGGGTGCCCAAACATTTGCATACAACAGTACTTAGACCATATGGTGAAATGAAAAATAACACTTAACTTCTATAACATTGTGAGCTCAAATGAATACAACATGCATAAGGATAGGTTGTTACTGGGTAACGCATATTAACAAACAAGATATGGGAGCCATTGCGGAGGCCGGCTAATGAGCATATGAAACAATGGAAGCATAACAAATGCCAAAACAAAGGTACACATCTCCAAAGCATGGCTAATAAAGACAGCTCATGCAGTGTGAAGACAGTCTAATAGAGCCGAAACAATAAATCAGATGAAAACACTTGTCATAACATACTGGAGGACAAAAGTGGGAAGTAGAAAACAACAGCTGGAAAAAAAGACCATAGGAGTGGATTTGAATAGGGCTGTTTTGGGAAGTTAAGTTAAACTATACAGTGTAGGTGTGTGGGTGTGTGGGTCTGTGGAGGGAACTATCAGTGGGCATTAAGTCACTTCTCTAAGTTGTCTTCCTAATGCCAGGTGTCTTCTTCTACCCACCAGGGGGCATCATGTCCAGTTTTCTGATGGGTTGTTATGACCCAGACTCTAAGAAATGGTGCACAGTCACCAAGTGCTCTGGAGGCTACGATGACGCCACCCTGGCCAGGCTCCAGAAGGAGCTGGATATGATCAAAATCAGCAAGGTCAGAGAGGATCCACTTACAGGCCTGTCTGGAATATTGAGCTGATGTAATAAAATTGAAAATGAATCTTTTGTGTGTGTGTGTGTGTGTGTGTGTAGGACCCAAGCAAAATCCCAGGCTGGTTGAAAATCATCAAGAACTATTATCCAGATTTCATCATCCGCGATCCTGAGGTGAGATTTCACTATTCAGCACATTTGTATTTCCCAGTGGAGCCTGTTCATGCACAGCCTAGTTGTATATCTGGGTACTATAGACCTTTAAATGAAGTGATCAGTTAAAAATATCTCTTGCATATGTCGTCAGCAGAGATGTCTACAAATAAATTACTCTCAGACGTGCTGAGATAATGACCACCCACGCTGCAGAGCTGGGAAATGTGTTTCCAACCTGCACATTTACTGAAAATAGTCTTACATGAAAAAACTTTTTAGAGAATGAAAACATTTGATTGAAGTGACCCTTTGTAGCTTTAGAGTTTGAAATGAAATCCACAAACTTTCCTTAAATAGTAATAATGATAGGTTGTTTTTTTTTTTAGCTGAGGTGATGCTTGGTCTTTTTTCATTTAATGGAAAAGCCAGTCATATATTTTCCTTGTCATTTATTTTTCACCTGCTGCAGCAAGCACCTGTCTGGGAGATCACAGGCGCAGAGTTTTCCAAATCAGAAATGCACACCGCTGATGGCATCTCTATCCGCTTTCCCCGCATGACGCGCATCCGTGATGACAAGGACTGGAAGACTGCCACCAACTTGCACCAGCTTAAAGTAGGATATCACTATTTAGATTTACATGTGCTTTGGTGTTAATGATGCATAGCTCTTCCTGGGTACAGGAGGAATGAATGTAACTCTATGTCCTTTTTTCATTAGATACCACTCATTGAAGGACATGACTTGTAGAAAGGAGTGTTTTTAAATGCAGTTAACTGATGGCACTATGGGAAATAATTAACCACTGTCACCTAATGATTAGGTTTTAATGAGATCACGGTCACAAAAAATGCTGTAGGAATCAGCTGCTCATTTGATACTGAACACTTGAAATGTATGTCCAGGGATTGTTGCTAATTACTTTCCATCTCTACTGTAATATATGATAGAATATGGCTTAGGAAGGGGAGGCCGAGTGATATAGGTGATGGGTGTGGTAAATAATTAAGGCCACTGTTGAACAAAGCACCCATGGGGCTACCTAAGTTAAATATGATTTAAATGCTGAGGAGGAGGAACAAATTTGCAGTCAGAGTCATCCAGCAAACTCTGACAAATGAGCTGAAATATTGGCTGAGGCAGTAAAACATGCCTGCGCTAAATTATTTGAATCCAACACAGGCCTTCAATCTCTTGTGACACGAAACATTACATCTTTTGGCTGAAGCCCATGTTGTCATTTCATCACTCTGCTTAGGAGCTGTTCCGCATATCAAAGGAGAACTCTGACTTTAAAGTGACAGCCGGACCGTCTCCATCTAATGATGACAAGGGCTCATCAGGAGGGGACAGCGGAGGAAACTCCCCACCGTCCTCATCCCACAGAGGTCCTCCTCCCAAGAAGACCAGTGAGTACACAAGTGTTACTGTTTTCATGCTATTTACATAGTATACATTTATGCTCATGCTACAGTTTGATGTAAAATAATTTAAAGTTACAAGCTGTGAGGCAGGATGCTTACTGTTGAAGAGTGTTCAGACTGGCACTGCAAAACTTAACATTTTCATTATCATTTAATCTGCAGGGACATTTTTTCATTTTACCTGTGTAGCATCAGAGAATAGTAAAGAATGTCCACAAATATACATTTTCAAATTTCTCAATTTTCAGATCCTTATATCATCCTCAACAGTCAAAGTAGTAACAGCCCAGCCATTAGCTATCATCTAGCTAGAGATACAATTCTGCTATTTTCCTTAAAATCACTTTTCTTCCTGTCACTCTGTATTCATGAAGTAGAGTCTAAGCCTTGGGACAAGCACACATTTTTTGCTTAAGTTGAAATTTTCAACTCATGCGGACACATTTTTGCCTTCACTGGCTTCACCCACAGCAATGTCAATATGTCCCCATCATTTACATGTCTTTTTAAAAGACAGTTTCAGGCAAAGACAGGACAAGGACACAGTCACAGAAAAGTGAAATGTATGACAATGTATGTATTTATTAAATAAGGTCCATTCATCAACTTTAATTTGACCTGGAACACAGAGAGAGATGTGTTGACTGACTCGGCATTGAACCAGTTAAATGAGAGACCCCAGGGTGAATGAGTGCTGCAATGCTACTTTATTCTACATATCATCAATAACATGCACTCAATTTTCAGGCAACAGCACTCCACCTAAACCGAAGGTGGTGAAATCTCAGCCTCGCACTCCTGGCTCGGAAGCACCAGTTGCCAAGAAGGTATTGTCTTTTCTGCACGGCACACAGCATGTTCACATGACAGACACCTGCATTATTACAGTAATCCTGTCAGACAGCTGTGACAGTAGACTTGAGCTGCTCAGGCTACACTTCATGCAATAGTGATGAACTGACTGTGGTCTGTTTACCACCAGGCGAAGAAGAGTGAAAGTGTTCACAGCAACGGACAAACCAAAACAAAGGCAACCTCGCAACTGCTGGAGCCAAGAAATGACAAGGTAGGTCAACAACAGGTCTCGCTTCCTTTAACTGTATGCAAACAAGTGCACTGAAACGGTCATGGTGCTTTAGAAAACATTTCTGAGGAGATAATGAATTAAGTTGATGTAAAAAATATTAAAATCCTGCTGTATGTGGGGTTTAATGGCTCTTCATCTTAACAGCTATTCAGAATAACCTCTAGTGTTCTTAGTGCATCAGTGACATTTTACTAGAGCTAAAATATTAATAAGTTCATAAATTAATAACTGACTTTCTTTGTCAGTCAGGTTAAAGCCCCAAATATTTTGCTAGTTTTACTGGAGGACATCACTTATGTTGTTCCAGTTGTAATAAGTCATGTTGTGGTAATTGCAGAATTAAATCAAATTAAATTCATAAACATATGAGATGTCATCCTGCAGTTTTGTAATAGGTGAATACCATGCAGCTTTAACATTATTAAAACTTAAATAAAACATGTGAACAGTCTGTTTGCATGTATTTAGGTGAGGGTGTGTCTTGTGCTGACCGTTTGTTTTCCCTGTAGACTCTGCTGGACATCTTCAGCGGGGTGAAGCTTTTCCTGCCCGTCTCAGTGCAGGACTTTGACAAACTGAGGCGCTACTTTGTGGCGTATGACGGAGACCTCGTCCCAGACTATGACACCGCCTCAGCCACACATACTCTGGCTGAACCTGAAGAGAACAGCCAGGCCCAGAAAGTCACACCCAGCTGGATCTGGGAGTGTATCCGCAAGAGACGCGTTGTACCTCCCTGTTAATAAGAAGAAAAAGGAACACTGCACATTTTATACACTGCGTTTACCTGTAATGCACATCAGTGAAACTCAAATGATAACTTTGGTAGTTTTGAACCTGGGCCCTATATATTTGGGTGTAAATTATTGATATGAACCAAAATGTTTGGAATAAGTGCATGAGCAGCTGCTGCAGTGTAATCCACTGGGCAATTATCCATGTCAAAGTACATGCACTGTTTGTTTTTGCCACTGACAGATTGTTGCTCAGATTGTTATTATAAGTGTCTGACAACATTATGGATAGGATTCCTATAGAGACAGACCTTTTTATTAAAGAATAAGATCATGTGCACAACCACACTCCATTGACAAAAACAGTAATTTTACTGAGAAGAACACAGGAGCTGACTGAATACCACTGCCTTGACTGGTCAGTTTGTTTGTGTCATTATGTGACTTTCAGTGGTGGGAGAAGTATTGTGTTATTATGTGGTACTTTTACATAAGTACAGGTACCACATAAATAGAAGTACCACACAATAATACAAACATAAACAAACTAACCGATCAAAGCAGTGATATTCCAGTAACTCTTCTGCAGTAACAGTCCTGTTTTTGTCAATGAAGCCTGGTAGTGATACATAGAAATGTTTCTGGTAAAACAAAAAGGATCTTACTCTTTAATAAAAAGGTCTGTCTCTGTAGGAATCCTGTCCATAATGTTGGCAGACACTTGTAATAACAATCCGAAGCCTGTCAGTGGGAAAAACAAGCAATTTATTCAGTGTACTCTGACAGACACATGCAGCATTTGTTTATATTGCAGCAGTTCAATACTTTACTGATTCCAAAGATACTTGTCCCTATCAATCATTTACACTCAAAAACATGGCAAAATAAAGGTTTAAAAATATCGGCGTTACCCTTTAACTCTAAATCCATGTTAAACCACATGAACAGGGTTGATCTTTCTGCTTTGGGGACATTACTGTGACATGAGACGCTGTGTCCATGGGTTCAGTTACCCACAGTGATTTCTATTTATTCTTTTCAAGCCCTTTGTGTTTTGTACATTTGCAAACCAGCAGGTGCCACATACAGCATACATTTACTTGTGGAGTTTCAGTTTTTTGCCAATTCCAGGTGACTGGAAAATTTTGAATGCTGGTGATAGACGTAGAGTTTTCTAAGAAAATTCACTGAGACAAGTGGTTAAATCAGCTACACGAATACAGTGCAGTCATGAAAAGCATTTTAAAAAGAGATCATGTAACAAATCACAGAACAGACTTGGAAATGAATATGCAATTAAAGTAAAATAATGGGTTTCAACAACATGAATGATTTCTACTGTGAGAGGGAAACATTTTGTAAGGTATTAAACCCCAGCTCATGAACTAGGAACAACCAGATTGGTCGACCACTATGAATAAACAACATACTGATAAAGATAATAAAAATGCCTTGGTAACATCATTCTAATGCTATTTATATCCTTCAATTTGCACTGCAGCTACTTGCAGTAAAAGCAGCCATATTACAAACAGGACGTTAATGGATTTCTGATGACATAACCACTGCCTCGCCAAACTACTGCCTTCCAGTCTGAGATAAGGAGAAAAAAAACATTTTCCTGAATAAAAATTTTGGAGAGTGCTGTTCATGTTCTCAAATTTGCCAACATCATATGAGAGGAATTAGTTGTTTTAAAAGGCTTTCCTCCTCCTAAACCAAATACATTTCACTCCGATTCTATATCATGAGACTCTGTACAATCCGATGAGATGCTGAGAGGGTTTTTTACTGCAGCTTCCTGCATCTGAATGGCTTTCAAGGATAATTCAGATTAGCTTTTTTATCCCCGGGATACTTTAGGCTATGAGGTGGCTTAATTAAATGTTTGAATGTATTAAAGCTCTGAAGGAGCAAAATCCACATGAACCTGCTCTGCTTCCCCTAAAAGATACACTGGAGAAAGAACTCCTTTGCCTCCATATTCCTCCCTCCCAGGCTAAAATATTAATACTGCAGTCGATGACTGACAGAGCATCTCAAAGGAATATACTTCCAGTCTCACGAGCTAAATGGATACATTTTGTAGCGATGATCCTTTTAATTGGAATTAAGTTAAGCAATTATTCAAATGATCAAATATTTGCATTCTGCTTCAAAGACACATTTTCTTGCAAATCTGGTCCAGAAACTTTCACTAACCTTTGGTCAGACATTTTTGGCAGAGGTTTATATTTGGCTCTCGTCAGGAATCAGTCTCATCCAGTTTTCTCTTTCCCAAGGAGGGTCCTCCTTTAGATCGACTCCACCACTGCAAGTCAAACTCTTCTTTGATGTGACAAGGCTAGAAGTGGAGCAGACGACAGGGTTGATTTAGAACTACTTTCCAAAAAAAGAAAAGAAACTCAGCTTAAATATAAAACATTAATTTTGGCAATGTTCATTTTGAAAGCACTCATTTCATTTCAACTGATGGACCAACTCCAAAATATATAATTAATGCAACTGTAGGCAGGAAAAAGTACAAAAGTTTTCATCAATTTCCTTCCACCCACTATTAGTCAATTAATGTGTTTGCCATTCTGTAGGTTGGAGTTAGTATCTCTAGGGTTCTCTCTGAGGTTTCTAGCACAACCTCACCTCCCTCCAGCGTGCATGGAGAAGGATACAGGTCAAAACTGCAGCAAAACATGTTGTATATCAAACAGCTGTGGTTTCATGATGATCGTGTGGCTTTAGGACTTGATGAAGGCCACAAGCCTCTTCAGTTATTCTGTATACTACAGGTATGAGTTTGAGGTGAGTTCTGACCTCTTGAGGGGTTACAGGCTTTTCATTCAGACACTCTGGTGCTTTGACTAACATTTCTATCTGTCTGTGCTGTTTTTTAACATACATGTAATTTTATTAATGCAAAATAAAACAAATATGTAATTGAAAAATTACAACAAACCCATGAATCACTTAATAAAACCTGCCACACAACTTAGGCTCATATATTATTACTGTAGTCGAGGAAACAAATGTGTGTCAAAAGTCTTAGAGGGTTTTTTGTGTATTGTTTTGTATATTTCCATGCAAATGTTGGTCTGTGTGGTACAGAAATCAGTTTGAAGACGTTTTGAGTTCTGTAATTCATAAAGTGAACATCAATACTGGATTAATATTACTACAAATGACAAAAATGAATACATACTTCATGTTCACTATGATAGATTACACAATTCAAGGAAGTTTCAAGAGGCTAATACTGTATTTTTATAGTGAATGAAATAAATTTGAATCCAATAAACGCCTCTGCTTCTGACTGCAGTGGGTTTACACTTGAAACTAACTAACTAACAAACACTTGAAAAATAACTGCAAGCACTGAAGTCTTTTGAAACAACATTGTACAAGAAAAAGTAATTTGTTAAAGTAGAAATAGGTACAGAAATAATGTTGGTGACAGTGGAGACTAGGAGACACTAGGCTCCAAACAGCAGTCAGTGGGGACTGTTGGAAGATATAAACTTCACTAACAAGAAATCCTACTAAAGTATTCTACAGTGTTATGGGGGTCAGGTCAAACTCAACTCGAGCGCTCACTCAGGGTTTTGCATTTTGTTTTGTTAGTGTGCGTACATGGCACTGGAATTGTTTTTGGGGTAAAACAGCAGAGTGTCCTGAATCTAAATCAGGAGAATGAGACACTACTTTTTGTTACAGCCTGTCTTTGTGAATTAGAATGATGAGATTAGTATATTTGTCTTATTAAAATCTCTTTATCAAACCAGACCTGTTTTACAAGAGCAAACGAAACTTCAAAGTCTCCATTTTAACGAGACGTTTTGACATTCGCCTCTCAAAGAGACTGCTTTAACTGAATCAATACTGAGCTACAGCAGATGATGTGCAAGTCAATGCCGCTTGTCGTACCTGTCTAGAAGACTTGATCAGTGTTGCAGAACGCAGACCGGGGCGGCTGACGGCCACGGCCTTCTCTACTCGCTCCAGCAGGACTCTGGTTCTGGGGATGTGACTCCACGACACACCAAGGCCTGGCTGCGTCTCCCCGCTGCCGCCTCTCGTTACATGGTTTGTTACCTGCAGGCCCAGACATCGTGTTTAGTATCACAGCATTTCTACATTCTGTTTTATGATTTAGTATAGCTTTCCAGAGATAATACAAGCTTTAGAAGAGATGAAAAATCATAAGTAGGACAGCCAGATTGTCCCACTTTTAATCAAATGGGACATCAAACAGCCCATCAAATTATCTTTATCTCACTTAAAATAATGTGATGATCTGAGGTGAAGGGAAAATTTTCTTTGGTGCATGCTTTTTAATGTGATTAGTTCATTAATTCTACATAATTATCACCTCCAGTCATACACCTGAACTAACAAAGGTGTTTTTGTTTTACATCTTCCATTGTCAGATATGAGAAACCTCGTGTTTTTAATCTTCATTGTATTTTCTTGCCCAAAGAAAGGTGGAAAAAATGTTTAGTTTTCATCTCAGGTCTTAGAGCAATAACAAGAGGAAGCATGAAAAGGGTTGTGGAGAGTTTAGACTGACACTGGAAATGCATCTTGCATCCCAGAGTAGCACACGTCAAAGGAGTGTGTCATCCTTACTAAAGCAGCAACATTGAAGTCCTTCGCCATCGTCTTAAGAACTCCTGCCACTTGTATCATCAGGGACATCCCTGGAGGCACAGGAAGTTGCTGAGAGGTTAGTTTGTGTACAGAAAACTCTGTGTCTTTCAATGGTACTTTTTAAGCAACAAGTCAAACTACAGATATTATTAGTGTGATTAAACATTCCTGCTTCATTTTTAGCCACACTTGAGGCAGGCTCTAGGGATGGCAATGTTGGTCTGCTATCTAGCAAATATGCTATGCAAATGCAAATTTTTACCTATTATCCAGCATTAAGTTCCATCTTCAGGTTATTTTTGTAATCTCAGATGTCTGCTGCCCACTTGGAATAAAATGTTTGCCCAGGGTGAAACCAATGTTTAGATTCCATGTTTCCACAGACTGCGACTGTGTCTGTGGTATCTTTGAAGATATAACCCGCTGGTAAGTAAGAGGAGTTTTGACTTTTCTCCTAAGAGTCACAAAATAAAATCTTATGTAACTGAATCACAGGGTAACATATGGTTGAGGTCAAAAATGGGCAAATCCTGTTGCCAAATATACTGAGATGGATTCTATTTTTGTTTTTTATGATAAAATGTCCTGACTACACTAATTAATTTATAATACACCAACTACAAAATTCTCTACTGAAGCGAGCTCATTCTGTCAATGTATAACCTCCAGTTTAGAGACATAATCTATAGTGTTTTTGTTATCATGTTGTCTCAACTGTTTAAGCCATTTTTGTTTCATTCATTCATTCATTCATTTTTTTGCTTAGCAGTAGTACTACTTCAAGGGAAATTCGATATTTCTGAAAACAAATTTAAGTCGCTCTAAATAGACTATTAGAAGTTTTTCATTAATCGGTTCTGTACAAATTTAATTGTATTATTTTCACGCTTTCTTATGACTGGAACTCACATAGATGCCATGCCTCCAAAATGTGCGTGGGAACCCTGTTGTGATATTTATTTTACAGATTCATGACAGACATCTACAGTTTACAGGCTCAATTGTAAACACAGCCTCAGGTGTGATGGGCTATGATGGACCAGCAGAAAAAGATATCACCTTCATTCTGTTTGCCTCCCAGGAGGGTAGAGATAACAGCTGACACAGAGTCCACAATCACTGCCTTGACAGAGCCACCGCCAACAGATGCCTAATACAGAAATGTGACAAAATTACATTGCTGAAAATTTGATCCATCTGTCTCAAAGGTTCCCTGGGTACAGCAAGATTGTAGGTGTATTTTAAGCATAAGGAAAAAACAAACAAACAACCGCAAACGAACCTGCTGAAGCCCGCTGCTGCAAAGACCATGCAGACAGTCGAGTAAGGAGAAGGCGTCAAACAAACGAAAGATATGGATCCTCTGGAGAGCTTCCATCTATAACGTGATAGCGTCTTGTTTCAAATCATTTTATTTTACATGTAATATTTGTTTAAAGCTCAGTTCCCGTCAACCCACCTGCTCTTCTGTGTTACTTGTCTCAGCTTGTAGCATTTCAAGCAAGCGGCTGGCAGTCAGCCCTCCTGTTGTATCAATATATATTACACTCTGTTTCAGTTGGTAGGAAATGTACACTGCGACACCAAAACACACCTAGAAGACATGACAAGCATGCAGGGAATAGTTAAAGAAAGCATGGATAATTTGTGCTGGTTAAACTACAATAAAGCATTACTTCAGTATTATGATTTCAGCCAGAGTGAATTCGTAATCTATAGGAGATGGGGGAATTCTAAAAAGAGTGAATTTATGAGACTGAAATAACCAGTGATGGAGAGGGAAGGTAGGAAATGTTCACCTGAGATTTACCACTTCCTGGGCCTCCTGACAGCTCTGTTATCTCTCCAGTATACAAGCCTGAATCCAGCAGTTTATCTAAGCTGCAAGAAACAAGGTACAATTCATTACTCACAACTGCCATCCGATGTAATAAACTATTAAGTCCAAGTGCATCTGTGGAGCCAACATAAACTGCAGTTGGGTAAACATAATACAAACAGGGCTTGCATTAGCTTCCAGACTATTCTTAAGATGTTTGGCCAATTCCTAATTTCAGTTGCTATTTGATTGCTTCTTATCAAGCTCAGCCACCGGCTGTGTCTTTCAAATTTAATCTATCAAAAATAGTTGGCTTTTCGTTAATCTGTTTTTGGAAGGGGATTGTGTGTGTGTGTGTGTGTGTGTGTGTGTGTGTGTGTGTGTGTGTGTGTGTGTAGGGGTCATTGTTTGTTAGTTACAAGTCTAATGAGTCTGTCTAGTGAATCTACAGTGCCAATAAAAAAATTAATCAACATTGTGTAAAGTAAAACAAAACACATTGTTACACTGTATATCCTGATTTATACACATTCACTGTTGTAAATGCAGAATCAGACCATGTGTTGCACCAAATTGCCAGTGTTACTAGGTTTAGTGGGATGGATGCGCTGCAGTGAATTGTACCAACAGACACTATTAGGGATTTTTACCCAGACTGAAAAATCTCAACTACACCTTAATATGAAATTCTGTAAAGACGTTCATGAACCTAGAAGATGAATCCTACTGACACTGACCTTTCCTCTATCGTCATCACGTGACTGAAGTTTCACATGTTGGGGTGAGTTTGAAAACCCTGCAAACACCTTGTACTGTGAATGCACCTTCATGTCATTTGGTCAACAACAACAAACCCTCCCAAGGTCAAGAAAGCTCTTCTGACGCTCAGATATAAATCTTCTGTACACGTCCTCTTTGACACCACTCTGTTCAATTACATCCCATTTCACTATTCATTTTTTATTACTAGATTATAGGCTGAGGCCAATTACTGCCAGCAGAAAGCAGATGCAACACCTGCAATAGCCTCGAACTCCTGCAGGAACATGCAGAGATGGATACTTAAACTGTCTTTATTGACAGGGATATACTGAGTGAAGGAGGATCTGTACTTAAGATTCATAACCTTGTCAGTCTTGTTATGGGTTCTTTGTTGCTGCTCGGGTAAATCTTCCCTGAGTTCCACCTTCATACACCTCAGGTCATCTATATGTGACCTCTCCCACCCCAGTGTATCCGCTCTTTTTATGTGTTCACACTGCAGCAAACTTAAGCCATAAATCACCAGAGGTCCATTAATTTCCTACTGGGCTCAGTGAGCAGAGGCAGGGCTGATGTGATGGTGTAGATGTGGTTAAAAGAAGGTCATGGATGAAAGCATCACATTTACCTGTCAACAGCCAATGACATTTCTGTTCTACCCTAACCTTACCCTACCACTCTGACTCCATTTTGTAAACAATAGTTCACAAAACTATATTGAACTAAACAACAGTCCTGCCAAACAAATGCAAAGGGAGTGCCAGGATTGTTTACAGCCTGTCCAGTCATCCAAGCTGTTCACAGCTTCAGTTTGAAATACTACATGAAAACATCAATGGTTGGCAAGCTACTGAATCCATCACTGGGGTTGAGGGTGAGCTCTGAGGCTGGTCATTTGGTTTTTGTACAGGATCCTGAAATTACTACCTATCAGTCTTCTTTGGGGAGGGTTTTGGCTGTGTTTGGCTGTGTCTCTCACTTCCACTCCAGTAAAGCTGAGAAATGGGAGACTACGGAGGTTAAGGTCCTGCCAACAAAAGTTGAGCAACAGCAATATCTGGTTCTTTGATAAGAAGTGGAAGGTAGAAGCCTATGAACATAAAAACTACAACTCCGGAGTAGAATTTTGATTTAAAAAAAAAAAAAAAAACCCTAATGATAAGAGCTAAAGACAACACTTCGTACAAACATGATAATATATATATTTATATATTTATACAGCAGTATAATGAAATTCACTTTCAGATTATGGGTCAGTTTTGGACAAATTCAGCAACAGTGTGCACCATTTTGTTTCCAACTGTAAAATGAAGCTTTCTGAATTTGCAAACAAATCTGATTCACTAAGCAAAGAGAGATGAGCTTCTGGATGACACAGCATTTGGAGCCATACATTGTACCAAACGGATGTCAAACACATTGTTTCTCAAACACAATTATGTTTGGCTACAACATAAATATATGACAAAGTCTACGTAGAAGCTCCCTTGTTTTTATGCTGAGGAAAATTAAGAACATATTTAAAAAGTTTGAAAAAGGGATTTTCATTTGATAAATTATTACTTTTGGAACCATTAGTTCCTCTTGCTTCTCAACCCTAATTGACAAACACGTTTGTCAAAATGTTGGTTTGTGTCTATTTGTCTGTGCATGTTAAACATACTGTAGGCCTAGGTATCAAACCTCAATACTTTGAGTGTTGATCAATATGTCAGTGACACTGAGTACCAAAAACTGATCATTCACTTATATTCTTGATTTAAGTGATAATTTAGTTAGTCTAATGCTGTATTTTATTTTGGAAAACTTTCTTAAAGCTACAGATACTGATACACGTGCTGTTTGTGCACTTATATATTGATCGTCGTCAACAAAGTGTTTGTTGCTATAATCCGATCTGATCTGTCAGCATTGGAATGTCTTGATTACCTGACATTCAGGCCAGTGATCTGTGCAGATTGTGGAACTGCATCATCTTTGCCTGCGTGTGTGATGACGGATGTGACAGCCTTACAGTTAAATCTACTTAGCCAAGGTCCTCCAGCTTGAAGGTTAAGAATCACTGGAAGCCTGTGGTTGGCTGATAGTGGTTGGCTGATAGTGGTTCTCATCACCCACAGCACGATTGTGAAGACGACAATAGGTGGGGACGGACATACTCGCATTATTCCAGCCATCTCTGACAATGGTGCAGAGAGGATTGTACTGTTGATGAAAACATCAGGTTGTACTCATGTAGGGGCTCTGAAGGAGGAAGGTGACTGCCCTTGAAAAGCCACAGATGCAGAATTTCCCATGGGCTGCACTCATCAGAGAGATCAAAATACTGTGCAGTCCTTGGACCTTAAGGTATTCATCTTAGTGTGTGATTGGACTCAAAGCAGTGAAGAGGGTCAGATTTTGTTGCCAAGCCTGGTTCTTAAGACGGAGAGGACTTTTGAAGACAATTTTACATTCCTGTGTACAGATATACTTTCCCTGGACTTTCCCAGCAGGTCTCTTTTTTAATTATGGTTCTTAACAAGCATAGCCCTGCATAATTTGCAATCAAAAATCTCTTTAGTTTATCTTACGCTGGCCCTTTATTCAGTTTAGCCTCAGTCCAAAAAAGTCCATTTTTGCTTCTGTCTCGTTAAGGTCCGCCCTCCAAATGAGCCCCACTCAGATCTGATTGGTCAGCTCCCGGAAGCTGCCTCTAAACATCTGCCAGCTCGAGAGGCTAGTAAAACAAACAATAGTCATATTCACTTCTTTTTCTCATTCTTTACTGAAAATGTCAACTTCTCAAATACATTTGTACATGTTCAAACCAAATGCCAGTTCAAAATATTCAAATAGACTTGCAACAAAGGCTACAGAACAGGCGGCTGTTTGTGGTGATGTGCAAATGATTTTCTGTCACTTCCCCTTAAAATAAATAGTGGGGATCTGCAGCATCTTATTTAAGGGTGCTCAAATATAGGTGAAAGTTGCAGCTTCATTTTAAGGCTGCCTGTGGGCTAATGAGAACCACTAACACTGAGCTTCAAAGCTGAATCCTTCAACTCCTGAATTCAATGAGGTTTTAAGTAACTGTCTTGACTCGAGGCTGAATCTTATCATTTAATCACAACCAAACGTCTTTACAGTAGCCTACACATGGTACAATAATATCACTGTGACATTATGTCATTAAGTATTGACAAAAAGCTGCATGACACACAAGCTGATGAAAGCTATAAACCATAATAAGCCCTCATCATTCATCCTGTTTGTATGATAAATCACCATGGCAGCAAGGAAATCTGATAAGCTTTGTTTAGTTTTTGCTGCTTTCTTTCTGTTCATCTTGGTGCATACTGTTTGATATTCTGAGAAGCTAAAAATAAATGTCATTTATCATTCATTATTAATTATTTTACTATGTTTGTGTTTCTCTACTTGAGCTGTGAGGGGATATTTGAAGTATTAGTTGCATCTATGTGTTTACAGTGTTTTTTGTGCTGCCAAATACAAAGACATAGATACTTCTTGAAATTTAATGAGGCATGTACTATTGTAGGCATAATAATGGGAATACAGTGCAAGTATATTGTGTTAGATAGAAAGCTCAAAACTTTCTGACAGTCCAGGAAAGGTTTCCCAGCCCATGCCAAGTATAAAGCTTCAAAAACGCATTTGGTTATTTCACTACGTTATAGTAGAAAGGTTTACTTTGAGCTTTTTTGATTAATTGTTGACATTTCTATTAGCTGGATGAAATAAAACCAATAAGTATTACGCTCATTAAGTTCTTTTTATCATTATCTGGGCTGGAGACTCGCATTCACTGTGAGTCATATATCAAACAGCTGGAAGAAGAAAGGGAGTGTTAAAAAGTGTGTACAGCCTTCAGGGCTTCAGGCTTTAGGTAGGAAAAGTCTACACTTTGCTGTCTTCAGTGAGCATGATGAAGAAAATGTAAATATTAAAATACATGCATCTGTTTTGTTCAGCTGAATTCTTTTCTCAAACAACAGAGAAGCAGCAAAAAAACATCAGTTTTCTGCTGTTATAGTGAAAAATATTTTCTGTGAGCAGTTCACTGATTCTGACTCAGTGACCAGCAAGAGGAAGATCTCTTCTATCTACGCAGGTGATCAACCGAGACACACTCAGCACTCAGCATTAGCTAGTAAGGAGAGCACGAAGTGTCCTATTGAATATCAACAGGTTACAGAGTCTCTCATGCATCCATCTGTTGTAGTTATGCTTCTGCATGCAACTGAATCACCACCTCTCTCAAACTGTTTCACCAAAAACCTGAACATTATAACCTTTATTCAGGTAGGATTTACTGCAGGGTGGCTTTATTTGGATAGGTGTACCTAATAAAGTGGCAACTAAATATATGTTTCATTACACCGTCTCTGCTTAAACCACACCACACACCATACTGACTGTGACACCATGAACAGCGAGGAGCATCATTCGTTACTTCACTTTTTCACCAGTAGAGCGCAGCCAAGACACACACACACACCACACACACCGACTTTCCTCACATGGCTGATTCAGTTTCATATCACTAATCCAAAACACTAACTAATTAATGAAAACCACTTAAAAAGAGCCATGGAGAGAAAAAAAAACACCTGTGGTCGTTAATTATGCTGAAACAGTGAGTTTAACTGTAGGAAAGGTACCATCCTATAAATTATGCCACCCTGGCCCATTTCACAGATTTGTTCAGAGCAGCCTGTGTCCTGCCTGAAGAATATTTCCATTCTTAAAGTGAAATATTTATCTGTGATGCTTTGTGTTTTAAGCATATACAGATAACTCAATCTTGTGATTCCAGCACACATCTATCCGTTAACCTCTCATGGGATGCTGTGTCTCAGTTTTGCAGGTTAATTGTAAGCTCTGCTGTAACACAATACCACGCTGGTAGCAGTGGGAATTTTTGGTTTCTTTCAAGCCATTAAATTTTGATTTCCTGATGTACCACAAAAATGCTTAAAAGGACTTGCCAATAGTGTTTGTTTTTTGTGGAAAGTAGTCATACTGGAGGCCAAGTAACTGCAGCCGATATATCAGAAGCCACTTTAGGCTGCGTTCAACGAGCCAAATGGAGGAACACGCAAAGAAGTCAGCTTCAGCTGCTAAAATGTTTCCTCAGTGCAAGAATGTAGCACACGGGCCATTTCTAAAGCACTTGGCTGTATTTTTAACAACAGCAGCCATACAGCAGATGCATATTCTACCAGCACAGCTCAATGGAAATTGGATTTTAACAACACTGAAGAGATTTTAGTTTGATAAAATGGATCGATAGAGAGGACTCAGGTTGCAAACACCTTTGGTAATGTATGATACTATTGATTTCATGTTATCCTGTGACTGTGGAAAGTCTGTGTTGGTTCACAAAACTGAGGACCAACATCTGCAAACATAATGGAACAACAACAAAGGCACAACTTAATTTGATCTAGTATTTAACATTTCCTGTTCATCAACTATTCTATCTTTAGATTTTTTTGGCACTAATGAAGAAGGCACTGTAGGTTTGAACAAGCTCTAAACTGAACAAAGGGAAGTGTCTTTTAATTCAATATGTGGAGAACTGTCCTCAGGAATACATATTTGATTTTGGAGGTGAACCTTGCTTTAAGCTCTTGTGGCACTGAGCCTGCCGTTAAATCCCCCTGGTCCCTGGAAGACAAAGTAGTGAGCTCTGCTGTGTGTGCAGAATTGTCTTTACCTGGGATTTCCAGTGGAGACGATGGCTGTCGAACTCAGTAGTTCCTCATACAGATCAGCGCCTGACACAGGGAATGCTGTGTGTTGGGCCAGCAGCACTCGGCGGATGGCAAACAGAGCCTGAAATACAAAAATTACAGTATGAGCCTCACACAGCTCCTGCATGGATCAGCCACAACACGTGTACTGAGCCACCTCAGCCAGCGTTGCCAGATTGGGTAGTTTTCTGCCCAATTGGGCCATTATGTTGATAATCCGAAAGCACAAGGTGAAATTTTGGCTTGTTTTGATGTGATTAGGAGGATTTTTGAAATAATGTCACCGTGCTCTCACTGTATGTTTTTTCTATGCCCTTTTTAGTCAACATTTAAGGACTGAAGCTAAGCATACGTCATGAACACAGAGCAGTTTCTACCCAGACTCCATATCATTTAGGGTAACAATTGCATTATGTTATTATATACCTAAGAATTATTTTCATTATATATTAATCTGTTTTTTGTTTAGTCTATGACAAAAACTAGTGAAAAATGTCAGTGACGATCACATTTTGCCAACTTTGTTTTGTCTACATCTCTTTTGTTTAAGTGTGACAATAAGGCCTCATACTGTTCATTGTAAAAATAATTAGTCAGTATAATGTAGATTAGTGATTATAATTGAGTCAACACTGATCTAAACAGGGGTTGAAACATATCCCACCTCCTGTCAGGACAACAAAACCATGAAACCACAGAGAAACTGTCACTGAAGGAGAGAGCAGGGATAATTCTAAGTCAGGACTGAGCTCATTATTTCTTGCTGTAAATTCTGCCCCTTGTGAACACCTGACGACTCAAGAAATGAACCTAGTTTCCACACAACTGGCTGGAGAGTTTCATTGATTCAACACGGCTTCATCTACCCATTGCTATTTAAAGCAGCATGAGAAGCCCGCTCCAGTAAATGAATAACAAGTTGCACACCGACTCACATACTTATTTATTAGGAACTGAAATACAGAACATCTCAGCCCACTCTAACCACCCTAAGATCCTAAGACAGTGACCGCAGAGAATAGTAGTTGTTACCGGTGGATTTTCCAGGGCCAGTCAATCAGCCTGTAAATTTAAAAATACAATCTGTGTCCCTGTGTTAATTGTTCAATCTCATGGTATCTGTCAAATACACATCAGAAAAGCAATCAAGTATTAAAATATAATATTATATATATATATCTCCTATTCCTGCACTTGGGGGAATATATGCACAAACATATATATATATATATATATATATATATATATATGTAAAGCTTGACCACTAGCTCATGGGCTGTACAAGCTGAAATAATGTGTGTTTTTATGTGTGTGTTTTGATATCTTAATTGGCAAAAAATGTTGTCCTTTGCCTCCTGATCTAACAACACAGGTGAGGGAGGTGTGGTTACAGAGAACAATCCTGTATAGTTGGTGTTATCCCAGCGAGATGACCAGGAACCACTGCCACCTCCAGCACTCTGCCATTAAGGTGGCTAGTCAATCACTTCTGACAGAAATAATGTTTTAAAAATACAGAGACATTTCTCTTCATTTAAAGCTTCTACAGGAAGTAAATAAATTAATGAAAAGTCCCTGCAAAGCTCACTGAAGGTGCATGACCAAAGGGAGCATGACTGCTGGAGGCAAATAAACGAACGACCAATCAGGTCGCTCTTCTGATCACCACAGGGTCACCTCTTGGGATATCTGTGTGTGCATCCCACTGGATTTTACAACATAACATCAGTCTACTGCATGAGAACGCACTGCTTGTTATAAGCTCACTGACCAGACTAGGCTGTGATGTTTTGTGTTCAAAGGGATCAGAGGGGGAAAACATCAAATGTTGGGGAGTCCAGCTTTCTGTGGAAGAAGCACTTAGTGCTGTTTAGCAGACTTACATTCTGATTAGTCTCTCCTTCTGGGCACAGAGGATTTCAAGTCAACGAGTTCAAGTCCAACAGAAGAAATTTATTTAGTGAAATAAGGCAAATCTATTGGGTCTCAATTAGTGGGAATTTTGGCGCCCCAGTTTAAGATATGGCTTCATAAGACGGGTGTGTTTTTACATAAAAACCTTGCCTTGTCCTGCTTTAATAGAACTGTAGGAGGCTGCCTTTGTCAAATAAACGTGTCGGTACAGATGACCTAGCATTGACCTCCTACCCGTTGTGTGTGCATAACAATGGCTCAAATCAACAGCAGGAGTCTGGTCGACCAGAGGGATGCTGGTTATCAGCTCAGGGGATGTCTGCAGGCTGAACAAGCAGGTCAGGGAGTCTAGCTCTGTCACTGGGATGAACCTGAACCTGCTACAGGCAGTGAAAAGAATATTCAAACAACATAATGATCTCATGGGGGGAAATGACTTTCACTCACTCTGTGGTGATATCTCTAACACTTTAAACTCAAATCACTTCGATCAAAGTGGTACATGACTCCTGCAGCCACAATAATTAGGTAGTGGGGGAGGATGCAATCACAGAGAAGTTTAATTACTTGTAGACAACATGAAAAGAAAATATGTGGTGATAGGAGTATGGAGACAGTAAAATATATTTCATACTATTTAAAACTTTCTCTTGTAATTTCATATCTTTCTAATCCCTTGGGGTCACAAAATTAGTTTCCTATATGTGTCCAGTTTGCAGACACTCTGACCACAGAGGATGTATTAGTGACTGCAAATCTCTCACAATCTCTTTACTAAGAATGCTTGGGTTGCCTTCTAAGCCCCACACAATTACTCACTGATACACTTTTATCTTAAAGCCCCTTCTGGGTCTCCTTCCTGATTATTTACGCTCCTATATCTCAGAACGTGTTTGGTGGAAAACACTATTTATGATATTAGAAAAAAAAGTTTCTTGTTATCTGCTCATTAGGTCAGAACTGAGTTAGGCAGGATTTCTTTCATGATCTCTGCTCTCTCTTCATGGCTCTCACTGCAAAATGATTTAAAACTGAAAGAGCTGACCTCTCTTTGTGGGTTCAAACTTATAATGAAGGACTCTGTGGCAGACCTAGTGAGGGGGTTTTTACTTTTACTTTCCTGATGGCTAAAGACTTTCCTATTGTTTATTGCTCACTGTATACATACTACTATATAGAAAATACTACTTTTAATTTTTGCCGTACGACCTCTCTATGACAGTTGGGTGAAAAAGTTTGGCCACCCCTGGGCAAATTACATATTTTGTTGATGCACTGTTACTTTCTATTCCATGAACTTAAAAAATAGAGACAAATTAAGCATACATTTGGACACCCTACTTAACTCTTTTCAGTTTCACTTTGACTGATTCATGACATCTGAATCCAGAATTTTCTGATATTTACTAGAATCCATTCTTCCCTCCATCAGTGCAATGTTTCCTGTGCCACCTGTTGCCATACAACCCCAGAGCAGAGAGTTTGCACCCCCTCATGTTTGAGAGTTGGTAAGTTGTTATTTTCATCAAATGCTGTTTTTTCCTCTAAACATACCTTTGTTGTTTTGGGCCAAAGAGCTCAATTTTAACTTCATTTGTCCACAGCACTTGTTTTCAAAATGACTCTGGCTTATCCAGATGTTGCTTTGTGGACATCAGATGTTTGCTTTTGTGTTGAGGTTGCAGATAAGGTTTCCCTCTGATGACTGTTTACACTCCTCCAGAGTGAAACAATGTCCCACCACTCCTGTGTCAGCTAAACCTTCCTGCAGCTCCTGTATGCCCAGCGGACCTGCAGTTTTATCTTAAAGTTTTTTTTTTTCCAGATCTTTTCTTGGCTTCCACATGTCCCCTTAACTACTACTTCTTAATGACATTTCAAGTAATGGACATTTCAAGCTGAAAGTGCTTTGATATCTCTATATAGCCTGTCCTGCCTTGTAGTTATCAGTTAGCTTCACTGTAAGATCCTCAGTCAGTTGCTCAGAGGAGCCCAGGGTTGTTTGAATTGGGTTTGAATTGTCAGAGATATTTCATCAGCGGGCAGTTTTTGACCTGCCTGTCCTAAAGAGTCAATTCTGATGTTTAAAAGTAGGGTGCTCAAACTTTAGCATGTGCCACAATTAGTAACATATTTTCTGTTTTTTAAGATCATGAAATAAAAAGACAGACTCATTTTCAATATCTGCTGCAGGAGGTGTATTTACTTTGACTTTGACCAGGGGTGGCTGATCCTGTGCATACAACTGTACTCTGCACAAAACAATAAAGTCTAGATGTAATAGCTGAGTGGGAAAATTACAAATAAAAAACACCGAGAGGAATAGGAGGCAAACGTGATCTTCAACCTTAAATTGAACATCTGCCATGAAACAATTTCGCCTGGCTTCTAAACCAGATGACCCGGCTTGCCACGGCTATACATAACAAGCCCAGTGGGAGGTCTGCTTACATTAAGAGTGCCCTTTTTTAAATTATAGGCCACCTAATATAAACGACTCACACAATGGGATACTCGTGCTGTATGTGGTGTGTCTAAGATCAAGAGGATATTGGTCAGGTCCTAAACCTCCCACTCTGCACTGTTAATACCAAGAATAAAACATGGGTGTCTTTTGTTCTCATGTTATTTATTTTCTACCACCTCAAACAAAAGCAATTAATTTGATTTGTTCCAAATAAATGATGAAGCTTGTTTTAAAAGAGCTGTTGTATGTTGCAATGAGGAACTGTGTTCTGTTTAAGGGGCCTGAATGAAGCAGCACTTGCGTGTTCTCCAAGCACCTCATGGATTTGGTGAACATAATATAACATGTGGGGTTAATGTGGCTTAAGGGGACACGGACAACTCAGTCTGGCAAGGTTGAGTCCCAGGATATTTACTATGACATGCACAGTTTTCAGGGTCAGTGAATGAGCTCCATGTTTAATTAATGTATGGTATAAATACCTTATATGACACAGAACACTTCTGAGCAAGTTCCTCAATGTCAGATGAGACCAGGTCCTCCACTGTGAAAACAGCAATCTGAGTTTTAGACCTTTTCAGTCGATGAAACATCCTCAAAACAAGCGCGCACACAAACATACACACTGACCTGTTTTAATATCAGCAGCACGCAGATCCCGCACTAAATCCTCATCCAGTCCAGGACACATACCTTCTCTCAGGACCACCATGGTCTTGCATTGTTAACTACTCATTCACATATAACTCGACGATAGGAAATAAGCTTTCATGTCGCTCTGATAAAAAAAGAAAGTGAACTGCGTTTACAGCTGCAGCTAGCTACAGCTGTTTTTAGCTTTGCGGCTAAAGCGTTACAGCTAACTTTTCTGTTTGTTTGGTCGTTGTCGTCTGTATGAAGGACTTTGCTAAAGCTGCTTCCTAAGTGGACGACGATAAAACCCGAATCGTATCTTGACTAACACAAACTAACGCCGTCACAAAACTTTTTCAGGTACATCACCAACTCGTCAGCCGCACACGCTGCTTAGAGCCAAATTATACGCGAAGGCGTAAACACCCCCCTCCTGCTTGCCGTAGGAAAGTGCGCTCGCAGTATTGTTAGGGTAATGAAGTATATTGCTGTGACGTTTTTCATTTTTACATTAATTATCATTGACTATTTCATTCGTTTCTTTGTTTTTGTATTCCCCTGTGAAATATTGTTTTTTTTATTGTTAATATTTTTTAAATGGTAAAACATGGTGTCTAGTAATCATCCACGAAGACTGATTTGATTCTGTCACTTTAGATATAGGCCTACCAAATACATAAGACATGCAACATAAGGTAAACACAGTATAAACAGCATGTAATGCAAACAAGTTTTGAAACAACAACCTGAGAGCATCACAAATGACCCTTAAGTCAGACTTAGAATTGTACATGAGTTGTTCAGACTTTTTAGACAGAACCATAAAGGTGTATATTATTTCCATTATGACATTCAGCAAGTTAAGACTGTTCTCCTTCAAGGTAATAAAGCCTTGCACAGACCCCATCAGTTTGTAGTCTTAGGCCCTTCAGTATAATAGCCACACTCAGAAAATCATCAATGAAAAGGATTTTCAGGTTCACCTTGTCCCCTCTGCAAAGATCAGTGTCAGGTGTGGAAGTGGTCGTGTCACTTTGAGTGCTGAGGACACTCATCTTAAGAGAGACTTCTAATACAGTGATCATAAAACCTGTTAGTGACTGATCCTCACTAGCTCAAAAAGTCATTGACTCTGGCTCAGCTTGTCACTCTTCTCAATACTCTTTGGTTCAGATTCTGAACAATTTTTGTCTCTGTTCTGCACCTGTGTTTCTTAAAGTGGCAGGGCAACTTTGAGAGCAAGGAGACCGACCTGTTAACCCAAGTACATGTTCTTCTATCAGCAGTCATTTCCCAGCTTAAGTGTCATTTAGCAAGACACAAAGTAATGCCAGCCAATCAATATTTTTTACTTACTCTATGATCTCCTTTTATTCTTTTATTGTAACTAATCATTTCCCTAATCTCCTGCTCATGAATGGCTGTGTTGTGCCTCCTGTTAAAGCACTTTATATTGTGCAAAATATATGCTTCATAAGTACAGTTAGATTTATTTGATCTGATACACTGTGGAAGAAAGGGAGACACGAAAAAATGTGATTCTCTCAGGGATCAATGAAGAATCCTATAATAACCATTAATATGCTAATATAATTCTACCCAAATGAATCATATTAGAATTATGGATAAAGAGCTGATACTGTGTTAATCATTTCACTATGCCTGCACGTATATGAGTAATAAATTTCCACTTTGTGATGTGGAGTTTTGAATAAAATCCAGCTGCTCTGTTCTCTCCATTACTGAAGGCTTATTCTGAAAAGTTATTTCTGTTCCCAGAATCACCCCTTTGAAGGCCGAGTGAAGACTTTTCACCTGTCACACAATATGATGAAGAAATGCTGTGGATACTGTGTATGTAAATGTATACAGCCAAAAGAACAGAAACACTATGCTCAATGAGGTTTTTAAATTGTAATGCAAAAAGGACCTTGATATTAATTTAGCACTTTTTAAAGCACTAGTTGTGGATCCTTTTGTACAGGAGGTGATGCTGGGGCCCCTTTACTATACAGAAACACAATTCCTTGCACTCAATTATTCATCAGCGATAACACACTGTTTTCACATACAGCGAAGTTAGAATTAACAGGTTGTACCTAACTGAGCAGATGACAAACATTAACTGATGTAGATTTAGGTACCTAGATTTTTATAAAGGTCTAGAAGGACAAAAAGTGGATTCAGTTCCAGCCAGGGCTCCAAAATGCCTTCCTCTTTTGTTGTCACTTCACAAAAAGAACAACTCCAACAGACGCGACAGAAACCATCATTCTACAAATACTGTTTCACAGATTCTCATTAGTAACTGGGGAGAGGAGGTCATTCAATAGTCAGCTGTTAGAAATGAAAGGGTGCACCTGAAGTGTCAGGCAGAAAAAATACACAACCAAACCATGCAGAGAAAAAATGAATGGGATGAAAGAAGATAATAGAAAAATAAAATAGAAAAATAAAATCAAATGACATGGTTTGCTGTGTTTTAGACCACAGAATGGTTTGTGCTGGCCCCAGTAATACTGCTGCAGTGTCATTTAGTGTCACTCCTTGCATTGTTGTCTATCCCATTACTGCTTACTTCACTTTCACTGTCAATGAAATACGGGGAAGAACTCTGTACCAAAGCCTAGGGTTGTTGAACATTATGGAAAGCCATAGATGAGGGGTTGTTCAGTTCCTGTACTTGCTTTTGTTTCATAAGGAAAGGTGAGGTGGGGTGATCTGTGGGAAAAACATCATGGACTTGGGTTAAATTTGGATGCACTTACAATACCTATCTCTCAATCATGATGTTCCTGAAACTGTACAGGATAAGTAAATGGTAGATGTCCGTATATGACAGTATCATCTGGTCCATTTGGAGCTTCACAAAAATAATTACTATGGTTGGACTGCAGAACATAAACAATCTCCTTCACCTGAAAACAGCAAACTTTTCTGCAGTGGGTGAAGTGGTATAAAAAACGTGATACTCATTGCAATGGGTAAAAAAGATAAGGTTGAGATGAGTCATCCTTTTCACCCTGTTCTCCACAAGCTGCATATGACCATATGTGCACATCAGAACAGGTCAAATCAGGTCTGTTGACTTGGCCATTAACAGAGTGAAAGGTTGTTATGTTGGCTGTTTTATGAAGCCCATTTTCCTGGTTTGGCTGTGGTGCTGTTATTGTCTTAGAGGGAAATGTCAATCACACAAAGTGTTACTGAGTGCTGGAAACCATGTGGAGAAGCATCCCTGGTTTGAAACAAAGTCAAAACTTTCTAACAGTTTGATGAGACGGCAACTGAATCGCTGTCAAAGTTATTAATTTTAGCGGTAGCAACAAAGGAAGAGATAAAAATTCTTGACTTTGCACAGGCATTCTGAAAAAGACTGATCTCATAAAGTGTGTTCACAGACCCTCTGGGCTTTAGGTTGCTGGCATATTGAGGAAAATGAAGTGACAGTACCATCTCTGCTCTTCCTTAACCATCTTTAGTGAGAAGACATTAACAATGCATGCTGCAGTTTAAAAAATGGCTTCAGCACCCCGTTGATAAGTCATAATCCTAAAGAGTTTTTTCACTAAATGTAGGCAATGTTGCTAAAGCCAGCCTCACTTACACAGAACTTGTTTTTGCAAACATGCACCTACTCTCAAGCCAATTTCACACAGAACGGTGTCTGAGACAGTGTCGGCTGCCATCAGCAGAATAAATGTACGACTGAGGGTTTTTTGTTTTTCTTTTGTTAGGGAATAGTGTCAAATCTCTCACATAGAACAGCAGATACTTATCAGTGCCAAGACTCTGTGAAGCTGTTCTTCATAAGCCAAATGCCAAATTACAGTGTTTTATTTTAGCACTTGCACTCCTAGAAATGGGAGGTGTTACTAGAACAATATAGTGTTTTTTAACTTGTCCTCCTATGAAAGTCGTTTTCCACCTGGTTAGACTTTGAGCAAAGGTTACACTGAGAATCCTCTCTAACAGATTCTTCCACAAATCCTTGTTAATACCACAAAACTAGGTGTGATAGCACATTATGATTATCTGACCAATTCCAATTACGTAATAACAAGACCAAGAGTCTACAGCCACAATCTGGAGCTGTAATGCTGTAAAGAAAACCACACTGTCAGGAAGATAAACCAAAGTATTGGACAAATTGAAAGTTTGACCTGATGGTGCTGGACAAAAAGTCAGGTTCACTAGCAGTTTGCAAAGACGATGAATGTCTCCACCAAACAGCATGGTAATCTGTTCAACAGTTGTCAAGACATTTTGCTCTGAACCACAGAGGAAAAGTCAAGGGATCACTAAAGTCATTAGGCTTCATCCTCTAGGGAACATTAATGTCTGTACCAGTATTTGTGCCAGTCAGTCTTGTAGATGTAGAGATATTTAATTGGATAAGCAGAAGTTTTGACCTGCGGGTCAGCTGTGAATGTCTTCTTTGATCTTTCTCTGGCTGTCCACTGACTCCTGGTCGATGACTTTGAAGATTTCTTCACAGTCGAAGCCTTGACCCATGTTGATCTGATGTTGTCAGACTGCTGATGTTGTTTGGCATTCAGTCAGTCTCTTGTCAGTGGTCATCTGATGCCACAGCCATCCTTGTTGGGGTTAGAGAGGTTTAAATTCTGATGCTTTTAGAAACTCTCTGCATGATACCGCCAAGACTGTTTTCGTAAGAGGCAGCATGCACTGTCATAGAGACATCTGCTTCTGTTATGGCCCCTGATCAATAAAAGAGAGGATGACGAATTATAAAATGGCAGTTTAACTGTTCATGGGAGGTACATCCTCACTTGGGGATTTCATACAGGCTCCTACAAAGACTTGAAACTATGGTTGTTAGGTGACACATGACCTTAGGGAAATGAAAGAAGCCTAACATGCAGTACTTTAAACAGTCAACCCCGTCTCTTAAATTATTTTTAAATACCTCTAATTTGCAACAGCAAATAGGTTTTGTAAGAAACATAATTGCGACTGGACTAGTTTATTAGTATATGAATGTAATTTCTATGAGACAGGGTTGAAATAGTTTAGGGATTTGCTCATTACACTGCATCATTATAACATAATGGACTCAAAATCCTGCCATCCACCACAAAAAAGTTTCTCTTGGTCCTGGTGAGATAACTGAGTAGTTACTACAATAAAATAAATGATCAACTAAATGATTCAATTTGTTTTAATGTGAGGAAACTCATATTAAATAAATCATAACAGACCAGTGTTGGTGTTGAAGCCACTGTAGATATTTTCAAGTGATGCAGCACTTCTGAAGTCAGAAAAAAGAAACAGGATGAATAATAAAACCCACATGGTAGTTTAAAGGAAGAAACAATTCTCAATTTATCATACAGTTCGATTGAGGGTCTTGTATCACAAATTGAGTTTTGTGGGTTCGGAGCTAACTTTCTTTTAATGTTGGCTCCCTGTTAAGCAGGGTACATCGCCATGGTAACCAAGCTCCACGTCGCTCCCAGCAGGATGCATTCAGGCTATGAAGCCTAAATGTGTAAAAAGCCTTGGTGTTCACTGCACCCTGTGGCCATTTTAAAATAACCACCTTTATTGCAACAGTTTCATCTCCAAGGTGGATTACCTGTCTCATTCAAAACAAATGAAACAAGTAATAAAAAGAACTGTACAAGGGGACTGAACTGTTCTCAAGGCGGTGCTGTGCAGCCACTTTGCCTCTGTGATGATTTATTATATCGAACACATAATGAATGTTTGTAGCATTTCCAAGCCATTTGCCCACTAAAGCTGGCCTCTTTAACTAGTAGGTAGCTATCACTGTTTGATGATAGTTATCAATAATGAATCAAATTGACTACTGCATATTAAAAAACGCTGAAATTATTCATTGGATTCCCAAGAGTGATTAATGTAGTAGAATGCGCCGTAGTCCATCACCTCAGCACGAGGCTGACTCTTATATTATTATTATACAGTCTCAGTGTGAACACAGTGTTGTCTCAGTAAGGTTAAGGATTCCACTGGGTAATATCTGAATCCTGCTCATTATGTTTGTTCTTTAGAGAACCAGAAAAACACTCTGGTTATCTATCTTTTTCCTGATGCAACTTCTATATGGTGACTTTATAAGTTGGTGGTAAAAACATTTATATCTACATTTGACAATTTGAGGGATTTGAAGGATTACATGCTGAGCTGTGACTTAAGAAAATTCCTTTTTCCCCTTCGACTGAGATAAACTTTTAAAAACCTGCTGGATTATCTCAAAAATGCATTGTCACACGGCTTAAAATTATTTTGGAGATTCAGGGTTTTCATCTGACAGTGGCAACATTATTGTATAACCTAGAGTCATTTAATGTCTATGTCTTATGCTCAGTGAAGAAATAAGTATTCAGGTCTTTTACTTAAGTGAAAATATCAGTACAACGATGTAAAATACTCAGTCCTGCACTGGCCTCTCTGACTGATTCTCATACTGTACATTATATTGTTATACTGTTTATGATGATAAAAAATAGTTTTGTTACCCAACAAACAACATTAATTATAACATTAATTTGTGGGTGTGATCTTTGCTTGAAACACTTACCTTTGTGTCTTGAACAATAAGGAAGATGAAACCAGAAGTTTAGGGGTGGGACTGCTGATGACAACCACCTGAAACATGACAAATGTTTTGTGAGGGATCACAGACAGATCAGAGCTTATGTCATGGTTTTTAAATGTAAAAGCTCACAATAATAACAGTATATAATAATAAATTTAGCAAAGGAATACGTGCAGGATGAAATGGAAGTACCTAAGTAAAGTACAAGTACCTCAAAATGCTGTTGCAAACAGAAGTTGAGTAAATGTTCTTAGGTACAAATCCACCACTGTTTTTGCTTCTTTTTATATTCCAGTGTTGTTCTTACATTATGATCACAGTTCTTTTGCCATCAACAGCCTCATTTCCTGGTAAAAGGGATCAATATGCTACTTTATATTATAACCAGTAAATACACTCATTGTGATTTGCCCACATTGCATGAAATTGGCCATTTGTTACAAGCAGGGTCTTTTTAGTGCAGGGTTTAAGTATGTGTCCTTCAAAGCATCATAACCAGCGTGTCGTGAGACAGTTTTCAATTCAGTTTGAGCCTCACTCAGACTTTTTCTATAGCTGGAGATGAATCATGTATAAAGTATAAATTATATACAACGTGTCTTCGATAGTCATGTAACATGCTGGTTTCGCTCAGCATGTTACATGTACATGCACATGGTGGTATGCTGTGACCTACAAGCGAGGATCAAGTTCTTTCTTCTCTTGTGTCTTAAACCCTTCCCCCTGGAATGTCCTCATATTAAT
The DNA here is from genome assembly GCA_033238685.1 of Lates japonicus. NCBI lineage: Eukaryota > Metazoa > Chordata > Actinopteri > Centropomidae > Lates > Lates japonicus. The sequence goes on along the minus strand of BRZM01000002.1, from coordinate 3,125,188 downwards.
CTCAGCTAACAAATGTGTGCTCATGTGCTGCTGTATCCTTGGCTCCCCTGCAGCCTGTGATGCTGCCGGGCGTACAAACTCAGATTCTCCATCAAGTGGTAAAAACTCACTAAAGATTGATGTCTGAAGGCACTCATGTACCTCAATAAATTTAACTGGTTTACTCAATAATGCCTGGTGTTGACATTTACAGGTTGCTTTCAAAATAAAATCACCACACTAAAGCCAAGAAAATGATCATTGATTTTTGTCACATAATGAATCCCTGAAGAACAAGTTCCCGACAAAACAGTTCTTTATGTGAAAAGGTTCTGGATATAAATGTGTGAGCAAACATTTCCTGAGATCATTTGCAAGAAAGCTCAGTGAATGTTGCACATATAGATTTATCTCTACAGCCTACTTTATTTTGCTTTCTAGAGACTAGTGTATTAAATATGTATGATTATCTATGCTACACCTCATTATCTTTTGATGTAGTTAGACAAAAGACAATTCTCAACCTGAGAAAATGTCTTAATCAAGGAGATTTAGCTCTTGTTGGACATACATTATTTCTAGCGGAGAAGGTAACCAATGTTCAAGAATTTGTCACATCTGACATGTCGTGGATTACAAAAATACTCAGTTTGTTTGTTACGGCTGAGGGTTTATTTGCTTTCTTTGCATTTCTTCTTCTAGGTCAGAGTCTTACTGATGATTAAGTTGGACGTGTTGGCTGAGAAAACGGCTCGGGGTTATCACCCTATTGCAGAGGGCTTGCTACCGATGGACCCTGACAAGATGTTGACTCCCACTGAGGCTGTAAACCCTCCCTTTCTCAGCCACTTAAGGGAGGCTGCCAACAGTTCCTATTAAGTCTCTCTCTCTGTGTGTGTGTGTGGTTGCTTCTACCATCTGTGTAGACATCACACTGCATAGAAATGTTAATCAAAGATATCACCATATGTATCTATTACATATAAAGCTGCAAATTATGTACATTATTGCTAATGATCAGTTAGTGCTCTGTTATTCTAAAGAGGTTTCTAAGATTGCTGCAGAGGTGGTTTTATATCAGAGAAGCAAAAGACACAAGAAGAGTTAACTTTTCATTTATGAATTTAAAGTCGACCATAAATAAACTACAGCAGAAATTGCTTTACATAAATAGTTTGCCAGACAGATCATTTGATCATCATGTTTGCCAGAATTGGTGGATTCAGAGCCATGTTTGCTGCTTGTGATAACACTTCCACAATTCACGACACTAAATGGGTGACATCGGAGCCTGTGCAGACTTCCAACATGACGTGAACACATCGTGAGCACAGCTCCAACATCAAAGCGTGTTGAGCTTCCCAGGCCTGCTGTGAAGGTGGCAATGGACTAAAAACACATTTTCACCGTCTGAAAGATGCATTTGCATTTCATTACACGGAGATCGCTGCACAGCCCAATCAGAAATGATTTTTAAAAAGCTGGGTTTTTTCGTGGCATCCTACATGAGGTGAAGTATGGCCAGACTGCAGCAGCAGGAGCAGCAAGACACGCAGTGAATCTCTGCACAGTTTAAAAACAGTCAGCTGTTGTTGTTGTCTTTTTGCTATTTCAAATAAGACTCATGAACCAAGATCCACGCAGGAAGTGATGAACAAGAGCTGACAGGAAAACACAAAGACCTTATACAACAAATTTCTGAATATGTTCCTTATTTTCCAACAGCACACATCAAGCCTGTGGGGGCTGGTAAGCAGCATCATCCCTGCGGTGACATAACTTGGCCCCGGTCGCTGTTGTTAGGTCGTGTTTTCTCAGAGGGCACAATAACGTGCAGGTGAGTAGTGGTCTAAACACACAATCTCACACACATCAGGTGTCAGTCGGTAGCCAAAAGCTATGTTCTTAAGCTTTGACTTTCATTTCCTGAGAGCCATACTGAGAGCCAAACAGACTCCCACACAGTGTTGTGAACGTGCTTGAGGGAACGTTCAGAAACAAACTCAAACTGAACCACTGTGGATGGATGTCAGGATGTGACGGCGTGAGCTGTCAGCACTATTGTTGTTGTGCATATATTAAAATCCAATAAATAATAACTGATCCTCCAAGTTAAGATTTTAGGCCTTATTGGACAGGACGAGATGACAATTTTGTGTTTGGGTAAGAAAAGCTGAATTTTTCATTGGGCTCTTGTATTCATAAAACATGTATGATTATTTGGTGTGTTGTATGGTTGCTGTCTGCAAGTTCACACTGCAGTTTCAGCAAAAAGAGAGCATCAAAAAGAAATAAAAGATGCAAATACAAAGGCTTGAGAAACATATCTATGATTCCTCTGTCTTCAGATTTCTTTAATCTATTAGGGCACACATCATCACACCCCAGAAAACCTTGACAGTGTAACTATCAAGAAAAAATCTTTCCAAAGACTAGCTTGCCTTCCCCTCAATTTTCTAGACCTTCATTGGCCAAGGTTGAAGACAGGACATGCTTACAAAGGCACACCTTGAGCCTCAATAAAACTTTAAACTGCTGTCTCACTCACCATGATGAATAATGGTTTTGTTGTCCTTGGTTGCAAAACCCTGTTCCCTCAGAAAACAAAAGAACCATCCAGATAGATTTATTTAAAACACCACCAGGACACTGGAGGCTGCACTCATCCCGCACAGCCAGTCCCTCTGATGAAAAAGGAATTATGCGTGTTGAGCAGTGGGAGGACACATTGCTTTGGTGAGCGCTCGCCAAACGCTCCACAGCAGCTACTGATTACACAGCATTTCAAGCAGTGAATAATGTTAGTTTGGATAGAAAGGCCGCTGGCACAGCACATTGACCTGGGTAAGAGTTGTCAACATGCTGCTTGTTTTGATGCTGCCTCTTTATTGGCACCCCCTCCCTGTGTTTGAGCATTTCTCCAACCACCACATTGATTTCTACCCATAGAGCAACATCACTGTGTCAAAGCTGTGGAAAAAATTGTAATTGTATTCTATTGAGGATTCCTTCCACACCATCTAAATTTGTTTCTAAATGTCTAAAAATGCCACAAGCTATAGGCTGACTTCATGTAGTCAGGGTTGTCCTTTATCCAGGATCACAGAAACATCCTCCGAGTCAAAAGCTCTCTAAATCCTGAAAATAGGATACAGTACACAGATTTTACGATATACATACAGTTGTTATGGACACTAAGCTAGTGAAAGGCTAACACAAATTTGGTTCTCAAGAGCCATACCCTTACTAGGACAAAGAATCTGTAGTATCCACAGCAGCTTAATCAGCTACATGTGCAAAATCTGCATTTACTTCCTTCTCTTTAGCCTTTAATAAGCTAAAATGAAGGCATGCGCAAACATGGCAGTGTCAGCCTGTGTCAGGAAACAGGAAATTGATCTCTCTATTACCCCCTGTTATCAGTTATGTGTGCATGTTATTGTGGAGATGTCCTCAAATGGGAGGTCAGCCTTATGCCAGAATTATCAGTGCTGCTAACCACCATTTCTCAGTTCCATGTGTCTTGTTAATCATGTGAGTTGTTGAAACGTGAGGAAGTGGCCCATCTGAAGAAGAGCATGTAGCTCAAAAGCGTCACGGGTGGATGTCTTATTAAAAGTGCATCTAAGGGAGCTACAGTGCGTGAATGTTTGTTTTTCTTCATTTCTAGTCAGTTAGCCGGCGCCTTCTGCCACCAGTTAGTGATAAAGTTGCATCCATGATGGTGTCGCCTTGTTCCCTGTAACTGGAGCCTGAAGTTATTCAGTGTTTGTCTTCCTGAGATATATTTTACACTCATCTGAAAAAAAGCTAAATGTCAGTGTTTGGAAAAGAAAAATGGCAGCTGTAGGCTGTAAGCCAAGCCTGAGCAAATATGTCAAATCAATTGACCCTTTAATATTGACACTACTTTGCCAGAATCACGGAAGAACATTTTCTCACTTACTTGTAGTGGCATCAGGCTGAGCAAAGTCTGGTGCCTCCTCAGCATAATACAACTTTTTTCACAACATTTCAAAGCAGGAAAAGAACAGACATAACTAACTAATGACATTAATGACTGACCTTTTATTATCAACATTAATTCATCAGCTACACCTGTGCCTTTCCTGCTATGACATGTCAGAATGACTGTTGTGCTCAGGTCTTAAAATAGATGTTTCTGGGATTTCTGCCCTAACATCAGGTAAAATGAATTCTCTTAGCGATGCTCACAGCATTAAAAAAATGACTCTTAGAAGAAATAAAACAACATCATGTTGTCATAGGAACTGGTCAATCCATAGAACTCGCTGTACACGGTTTTCATTGGAACGAGTTTGAAAACAGCGAGGGTGAGGGAGTATTCAGAGTACTGGGGCCACTGTCTTTTGAAAGAAATAATCATATTGATTTTTTTTTTTAAAGGTGAGTTATTTTCTCTAAAGAAACACTGTTCTAAGCTAAAGAAATTATTTTAGCTTTTTTTTTTTTTAGTTAAAAAAGTTAAATATGTTTTTGGTTTTAAAGACTCACATCTGCAGTGGGAAACTGTAGGTTTGGGGCTGAGTGCCACAGACAGGGTGGGGAAATTGGAAAGTAGTGAGAGATGCAATGACACACTGTTGGCTTTGGTCTTTTTAGGGGATTAACTGACAATCACGGAAATGTTTACTGCCATCCACACCTCTTTTCCTTTATATGAGCACCACAGACAAAATTCCATTCACCTTCCTTGTGTTGGGTTTGAAAATGGCTGCTGATCATCTCTATCAGCAATATGCTCCTTATCGCACTATAGAAGTCACAGTTGTAATCTTCATCCCACTCAAGAAGTTGAAGAAGTGTTGAAATGTACTTTCCCTCAACCCGACGGTCTACTTCCATTTCAGGTAGTGATTTCTTACTTTATCTCTCCAGAGAAGGAGCTTTAACATACAAGGATCTATATATATATATGTGGAAAGAGAAATGTGAAAAGCACAGCTGGAGCAAGATTTTTACCAGTCACACGAAGAGTTGTAGCCCTCACCTAAAATGCAACATGTCTTGTCTCAGCGTTGCATTCTGGTCTATGGAGGCAGCTGTCAGTGTGTGGCTGTTATCTCCGCTTCCCCTATGATGGATTTCTCCCTGTATGATTGCTGAACGCCTGTGAAAATGGTAAGTGTAGAAAGAAGGCTCCCTCTTTGATTCGGAGGGACTGACACTGAAACCTGACATTTGCTGTTGATGTTTTATATAGTTTAAGATATTTCTGCTGTCAGGCTTCGTTGTAGCTGCTCTGGAAATATCTTGACATGAGATCACAGTCTCCATGACTGGCCTGGAATAAAATAAAAAAATTACAAAACACACACAAAAAATGGGACCAGACATGAGAGCTACATTACCACCAGCTTCACGTGTTTTTCGCCCCTTCATGAATACAATTAATTTCACATACAGCTGTAATTAAATATCAGTCCAGCCATTGTAGTGCTGGATCTATGATGTTGTCTTGAAACATAAAGATTTTCTGAAGCAGTGGAGCTCCTGGAGCTCCTGGAGCCCCACTGCAGAAGTGACCCTTTATTACAGGTTAGATAAGGCATAAATGGTTGTGCGCTCACAGAGAGCTCGCAGATTGATTCACTCGGAGACAACCCTGCACTTCACATTGAAACAAATTGCCCCTGAGCTGAATCTAGTCAACTGCTGAAATGCCACTGGCATGAGGCATCAGAAAAATAATATGTTAAACCAGAGGAGTTCAGTCATGACCAAGCTGCATTTGTGCTGTTTGTCTGAGCATCAAATGTGTAATTAAAGAGATCAGATACAGTAGATTATGAAATAGAGTATGAAATGAATGCATGCTCCAAGTCCTGTATATTTTTGTACATACAGTAGCAGCATATGCTAAACATAACGCAGCCATTACCCTGAAGTGTACATCATTAAAATCATGGGTCAGAGTACCTGAATGTAATTTGCCAGTGGCTTTTTCAAGGACTAGGACTGCATCTCTGTAGAGACCACTATTAATACATGTTCTGACTGCATAATTATTTCAGTTAAATCTCATAAAGGAAAGACTGGTGATATTATTTAATTTTCTTTTAATAAATCCCATGAAAAGCCCAAAGCCAAAAGACTCTCTCAATAATTTCCGACCCCTACCCTATCAGTGCCACTTAAACCATGAACCCATTGGTTCCTGCTGAAGAGGTAAATGTTCAAAAACAGGTCACAGTTTTGAAGTTTCATTATTTAAAAAAGATTAAATAATTTTCCTTTGACAGCTGCGAACTGCAGGTTTTACTAAACGTTACTCAAACATCAGCAAACTGCGTATTTATTGGGCAGTTTTTTCAGCTCTGATTTTGGAACGTTACTGATTATTTCCCAATGGCGACAGTTTATGTAGGTTTGACTCATCTTTTCATAAGATTTGTTGACTATGTGTACAATATCGAATATCACCAGAATGATCCTTTAAACACAAGAACATGTTTGGAACATCTGAGCACTAAGTGCAGCATCAACTATGACTTTTTGGTGCAAAACAGCTACTGGATGTTTGTTTTGTTTTGTTGTATATGAACATTTTTAAAAATCTCATTTGATATTTCTGGTGCCTTTAAATTGCATGTGTTTTAGTAGCTTAACATGAATCTCCATGGAGATAAAAATCTACATCGCTGCACTGTGACCTTCACATATTTTGGATGGTGTGCACAGATTTGCTATGATCATAGGACACCACTGTATCCTGTGGCTATTTTTAGATTTCCATATTCCTTTTTGATTAAAAAGACGAGAGAAGCAGCAAGAGGCTGAGGATGAATACAGCTCTATACTGTCCTGTACTGTATGGAGGAGGTTTCCAGTAGCTGCTGACAGGAGCTACAGTGTTGAGGCCACTGCTCACAGAGCGCACACCCCCCCGGCACTTAGTCTCAAACATACCAATAAATACAACCTGGCAGCACCTCACAGCCTGTGTTGTATTTTCTGTATGAAAATGTGTTTATTTTTTTAAGAGGCCTTTTGAAGCTTTTCTTTATAAATGAATTTTCTTCAAATTTTTTTTAAAATGAGGAATAAATTCTTGTATTTTTCTATTAAACTAAAACATACAGTAGTTATTTCCTCCACAGAGTTAGAGAACACACATCTTCTGCTTTTGAATGGAACTTGCTGAAATCTGGTTAACAGAAACAGCAGCTGATGACATTTTGGTATTAATCCAGATTTGTGATTTCTGTAATGTATATATTTCAACGCACAAATATGAATGTGAAGATCATTCCAGACTGTGGCAATTCCCAATTTATTTCCAATTTATTTTGCATGCCTGTGCCACTGGCTATCAGATGTCGGCATCTGTCCCCTTAGTCCCATGGACCTACTTACTCTCTCCTAACGACCTGTGTGCCTTACCTGAGTTCAAAGGGCTTTGATCTCTGCTGCCCAAATGAAATGAACCAAAGGAGTAAACACTCCAGACTTCAAATAAACACCTCAAAGAATGGATTCTGTGGATGGGAGCTGCTGGATGAGCAGAAGTGCACAGTAGCTCTGTATACCCAAGTCTCTGCAGGAATTGCCAGTGGATATGATGACGGTGGGGGGGTGGGGGGTGGGGGGGGGCCTTCAGACTCGCCACAGCGAGGGGTGAACAGCAGTCATCCATGGACTTCAAACATTGGTAGGACTCAAGCCAGGATGTGATCAGCCCTGGCAGGGACACATGCATGGGTGAAGGTGTCAGATGTGAACTACATACACTGTACAGTTAAGATTCAAAAAAACATAAAATACCCTTACGTAATCAACCTCCTTTTTTTGTCTTGACTTCCTTTTTCATTGAGGTCTGTTGTTTAAATATCTGTGAATGAGTGGAAGTTAAAACAGTGTATAAACAGGACATAAATTGCAGAGGCATATAACCATTACCTTCGAACAGCCTATATATCAAGCATGTTTGAGATTTTTGCACCAATCCTCCTGTGAGATATTAAGTGCCCAATGAGCCAGACTCCTTCAAGGTTAGAGTGTTCCTTCATATATGAAACTACTGAGGCTGAATCCCCAATAAAACCTTTGCTCACATAGAGAAGACTTCTGGGAGAGGGACAAAAATGTTTGATAAATACATAAAACATCCCATTCTTGTTCATTCCTCAACACTTGTAAATGAAGTAAAACTGACAAATCATTTGTGTATTGCATTTTCTTTAGTACTTTACATATAACGGGAAAATACAAGGGTTTGTTTTCAAGAGAATACAGGAAATTTAACAGTGCTCTGTACATTAACATATTATAGTCAGTGTGGTGGTTACTTGGCACAGCCAACTGAGTCGTGCACATCGTGCACAGTTTTCCATGGGGGCGGCAGGAAAATACAAGTCAAGATCTTCAATTACACTTTGTAAGAAGACTAAGTTTCTATTAGCAGCTTGAAGAAACCACAAAATGACTAATATATGTACTGTTACCAAAGCAGCATTATGAAAACGAAAAGACATGAAATCCACAGAGGAGCAGGAAGTAGGATGAAGACATGATCTAAAACTGTATCATGTAATGTGCAACATCTGTACATACTGTGTGAGTAAATTAGTGGGAAAAACTGGAAATCGTAACAGAAGAGTGTGTGAAGCTGCTATTAGATACTTAATCTGTTACAGTAATGTCACCAGATTGGGCTGACAACATTAACACTAAACACAAAACAGCCAGCTTTAGTTAAGGATCCTACATTCATCCCGAGACACCATCATTTAAAGTTGAAACTCAAACACTTCCAGCTGGCTGCTACACTCTGCTCAATTTCATGGCAGATCATGTTGATGCTGTGGCTGAGGGACGGGCTTGGACTGTCAAAAATAATGTCTCATCTTTTTAGATGTTAACACAGATTGAATATTATTATACAGCAGAATCAGGTCATTATTCATTTCAACCACATGGAACATAGAGAGGGCATGCAGTAAACCAAATCCTTAAAGTCCCAATCCAGGATTCATCAAGATATCAAATGTGGGTCTATATACAAGTATAGAATATTGAAAGGTACGGTTTACTGATGGAAAATAATCTCATGGCAACTTCCATATAAGTGAAAAAGTAAAGCCTGTTTTGCTCCAGTATTTACAACGCCGCTGTAAGGAAACAATTTAACCATTTCCACATATAATAACTGTATTTAGCTGTCACACATAGTCAATGAATAAGGAGCTCAGGAAAAAAAAATTAAAAGTAAAACATGTTTTAGATTCTGCGTTTTTGTCCCATTTGAAGCCGGTATTTGTATAACAGCACTGCCACAAGGAAACAATTCTGGATTGGGTCTTTAATAAGGCTGTGGGGGCTAAAAAGCAGATAGGATGGCAACAAAATGTACATTTTGAGTGAAACAGAGCCTATGCTCAGTATCACCACAGAGAGAGAAAGTAGCATTAGTTTCCTCATAGGATCACCAAAAATCAGTCAGTCTGTTAACATAAAATATAAATCCAAGCCCTTAGATGCAGTAGAGAATTAAAGGAAAGTGACACAGAAACTAATTTTTATCTCATAGTTGCTTCATTAGTCTTGAAAAGAACTTGTTTTATGAGAGATCAGAGCTGGAATAATATCAACCTTCAAAAGTCATCCACCCGAGTACAAAAAAAGCATACGCTACACTAACAGGGCAACTGCAATTAAAAATACTATTAACTCTGCTTTCATCGTGCTCTCAGTTACCACGTGACTGGCTGCTGTGCAGTGTTTTGGTTGAAATCTCACTTGAGATATTTTATGCTCTTTCTAAACAAGCCAGATCTTTCCTTTTTTTTCCCCTCTGCTTCAGAGTAGTGTTGTCAGTAAACCTTCAAAAAACTCAACACTGCAATTAACACTTCTGCACAAGAAAATCCTGACATGACACCTACTGGCTGTGTTGTTTTCAGTCAGTCTGATTCAGCATCCTGAGATCCTTTCACACTTTCTTTCAACCACACCCATGGCACCTACACAGCTTGTGTGCCTCTAGCAACACCACTGATTTCTTTACCAGTAAGAGCTACTAGTGTCTGGCCCTGTCCATAAAGTTCAGACAAAGCAAATCTGTGAAACCCCCAGGTTGAGAGTTTCCAGAATAGATTAAACAAAATAAGGACTACACACATAACACAGTGTGTTTGGAAAAACAGCATGGCAACATGGGATGACTGTGATTTAAATGATGAAGCAAAATCAATAATTTAATCAGTAATCTCCTTTATGGGTGGATGACATTTCCTGCAGAGTTTAGAGGATCTTGTCGTCAGTGAGAATGTTTCCAACTAGTACATTATAAGTTTTTTATTTTCCCAGAGGCTGGAGGCCAGCCAGAAGGGAAATAGATCATCAAAAGATTAGATGTGTTACAATTCTGATGCATAGCAAATCCCCATGTTCAACAATCAAATGTGATACCAGTTTGTTAAAAAGCTGCAGTTCTGTCAAGACATTACTGAGGGGGACCTTCTACTCACCACAAGACTGTAAAATTTTCAGGACACCAACCGGCTTCCCCACTCCACTAGCTCAGAGTAAGTGACTCTGGCTCGATACGATATATACATATACTAGAGAGGAATGTCTGCATGTAGGCCTGACGTGGCATGCGTGTAATGCATGATAACATATTTACTTCTGTAATGTGTATGAATGATTATATAATTACAATACAAACATTTACAAATTTGGAAAAAAAGTTGCTGATTGTGCCTCAAGATCCCCTTCCATGCAAAGACTGAGCTCCTCACAATACACAAGCTCTTTTCTATTTATACCTCATGCTCGAGATCAGTCGTAGTATTTTACATAGTTGCTCTTACTACACCGTCTCTAGCCATAGTGAGAAAACAGCGTGTCTGTTGACTGATATAAGAAGTGAACTGTGACCGTTTTTTGATAAGGCATTAGATTTGTTCATTACCAGGAGGGCTAGTAGTAGGGCACTGCTTTTGACTACCTATGAAATGTAGAAAAATGTAAGGAATGAACATGAGTACAAATCATGAGTGTGCTGCACCAAGAACAACAATGAAATAAGTTTTGCCATTAAAAGAATACTTTTCCTACTTTGGCAAAAACAAGATGATTTTTAAATGTAACTTTCATGAGAGTCTTTGACAGTTTTTTGTTCATCAAAGGCCTCTTAGTTTGGAATAGGTACAGTCCTGCAGAGTCCCAGTGAGCCAGCCAAAACACAGCCACAACCATACCTCTCCTACAGTCCTGTCCATATCAGGCTTTCTCTGGAATAATTTCCTGAAAATAAAGGAACTGAAGCAGCTCTCAGGTCTGGCTGTGGCCTCCCAGTGAAACATATTTCCTATAGCCATAATTTACAGATTTCTCTAGTGATTGAGATCCTCTGGTCAAGTCTTTGGCTTCCTGGCATTCTCTTCTGTGTGAGCGTGTATGAGATTACAGCACTGTGCAAACTAAATGGAACAAACCCTAACCAAAACAACAGTTGGCCTTTTAGTCTGTGAAAAATTATCTTTCACTTAGGTGAAATAGAGAAAAATAGAAAGGAACGTTTCTTTAGAAAGCTGAGAGCAGTGCTTCACACTGCACCTCTTATCTCAGGCTATTTCTTTTATTCTGCGCATGTAATCATGCAGTTCCTCTGGGTCTTGAAAGCCCATATCCTGGCAAACCCACTGAATGTCCTCTTCATCTGCAATGGGGATGGAGTTGTAGGGCAGCTCCTCTGTGGGGAGGGTGGTAAAGGTGGTAAACTTGACTCTCTTGCGCTTGGAGGTTGGTGAACTGGCGTCCTCGCCATTCTCCTTCGTAGAGCCACCAGAGCTGCCGTCACCCCGTCCGTGTACCTGGCTTTGAACGCTAGTCTGGGAGCTGCCACTACTGTGGTGGTCCCCATGACAGCAAGTCTGTACGCCCTCCAAAGGGTTACTGGGACTTTCTACCTGCTGTGGTGACAGATCGCACTGGGCCCTCAGTGGCTGGCCATTTCCCAGGAACACCCAGTGATGGGAATGGTCCATGTTGGCCTGACCCTCAGGTGGGATCCGCTTATGGCGGTATTTAAGCACAAAGACGATGCAGTTGATGAGAAAGACTAAGATGGCCAGGCAGAACACTCCCAGTAGAGCATACATGCCGATCTCAAGGTCGGTCATGTTGCGAGGTGAATGCACAAAGTCATCCTCCTCCTCTTCATCACTCTCTGTCGGTCGCTCCTGGTTGCTAATAGTGGGGAAATTGGTGTAATCGATGGGAACACTAGCAGGCTGCTCATTAGATGTCTCATAAATTCTTCCATTGATGTTTGGATCAATGATTGGACGTCTGGTGACGGGCGCTAGCTCAATCTCACCCTCTGTGGTTACTTCTTCCTCAGAGTCTTCCTCTGGTCCAAAGCGGACCTTAACATAAACTGCAGCAGAAGCGATGACGCTTTTGCGTTTGGTCTTTTGGCAGGCCTCACAGATAGTCATCTCCAGCCGTACCATCTCACCAGATCCCTCCCCTTCTGCCACCACCACGGGCCAGCGCTGCTGAGGCTCCTGGGATACCGACACAACTTTATCATCCAGTGTGGAGGCATTGAGGTTGTAGTCTTTGGGATCAAAGTAGGTCAGAGTGGCAGCTGTGTTGTCACTGAAAAGCATCCAGATGGACAAACTGGCCTCCTGTCAGACAGAAAGAGTGAAATACAGTTTAGATGGCTAGTTTCTTTAACAGTAGAAAATAACTTCAGCTTATGTCAAAGTCATCATAACAAGACCTTTGTGACAAAAAAAAGTCTTAATTTCTTTGATCTCACACTCTCATTTGATCAATGGTTAATATCACATGTTGCCTGTCTTCACCCCAAACCCTTGTGATTTTTATCATTTACTCACAAGAGGAGCTAAATGTTTTCAATGTGTCAGAATGACCTGTAGAATCAGAAGCAGACTGAAAACGTGGTTATGAATAGGCAGGGGAAAATATGCCTCTTCAGTAGATATACTTTCCAACTGTTGTCTGACTTGTAGTTCATGAGGGAAAGTTTTACAAAAAATCCCAAATCTCTGTAAAACTTGACAGCAGACAGTTCAGAACAAAAGGCTGAAAACAGAATTAAAAGGGATTATTTTTAGGGGATTCTTTGTCAGTGTCACAATAGAAAGTCTTGACATATTGAAGAGTGGCTATGAATATCCCTAAAAAACTGTACTGTCCATCACAAGGCAGTGAAATGTCTTTGAGATTTCTGACCAACTTTTGCAGGTATCCTGGGTTGATGACTTTACTCCTACTTTTAACTGGACAATTTGTGCTAATGGACTGAAAACTTAAAAATCCTTCAGATGATGATGCTTAATGACTTTGCCAAGGCTGAATTGCTGCCTTAGAAACAGAAAATCCAGCTAATTTTGTGTTTCAATTTTGTGTATTGAAGAACATCATTTATCCAGAGAACAAAGGTTGAACACGTCTTCAAACATACTGTAGGTATACTGGTAATGCTGAAGCACAGGTTGAACCTTGTAGCATACGTGCTTATAATAGTGCCTATCAAGATGAGAGACAGATGCTTGGTTTGAAACAAAGGTATAAGAAGTGATATGTATAGAGTTCCTTCTCCAAGGGGAAAAGTTATATGTATTGTAGTAGCTTTAAAACATTGTTTCTGCGAGTAAACATGTTCCATTAATATGAGTTTAAAAGGCTGCGGCTCTGCCTTGTGTTTATATCTCTCCAAAGAATATTTCAGTGGTTCAGATCCTATTCTTTCATGGCATTGACCGTGATTTGAATATCTGTTCCCAACTGAGCCTTTGAAGTTCTGGACTTGCGCCAATCCCTAAATCTCCAGAGCATTTGTGAACATCCGCAGTACCCGGTGCTTGGTACAAGCCTTGACACGCACACAGACGGCCTGCCTCTGATGTGCACACCAGCAAACCACTTTCAAGCATGGAGGAGGAAGGGGTGGCAGGAATGACTGCGTTGTCCTGAAGGCTACAACACAGCTCCGCTCTGCAGCACAGACAGATAAGGCACATACAGCAGCAGCGTGTGATTCGAATGATGAGCTCTAGTCCGTCTCTTCTTGTTTGCCATGTGTGATCTTCTCATTTTGTATTTTCCATCACTCTTCACTGTCTATACTCCCCTATAGAGAAACCGGATAAAATGCCTCAGTTCCTGCATGGTGGTTATCTGACAACATGACAATATTCATCCACCGCAGAGCAAACTGCAACGCTGGCGTCCATGTAATCAAGGCAGCATTTGACAATCCCCTTTGTTTAAAGCTTGCTTAAACATCAACAACCACCCATTACCAGAGCTGAAAAACAAGGAAGAGTCTGACTGTTTTTTTTTTCTCAGGTCAGTTGCACACCCAGTCATTCCAGGGCAGAAACACCCTTCAGTCGTCCAGGAGCTAAACCCCTATCATCTCAGCACGACAGAACAAAGATCGCCTTTGATATGGATGATTTGAATTATACATTGAAATGTGGCACATCTGTTTTTATGAGCTGACTCTGCTACGAAAAGGCTGATATAGGAAAAAAAATGTGTGGGTGTTTCGACACTGAAAAACAATTGGCACCTGCTTTTCTATGCAGATCCAATGCAGGAGAGCTATGCATGTAGAGGAGGTGATTTTGTTTAGTCTCTGGTAAAGTGTTGCTAAAAAAAGTAGCTTTTTTTTTTTGCTGAAAAACGCAACAGGGGCGTCAAAGACCTGAGGAGACCCGGAGGGATTTCCGCACCATGTCGATACTATTTCACGCATCTAACCTCCTATACACAATTTCTACAATTAATGTAATCTGTGCATTTCCATAAGATAATGTGTATTTGGATGAGGTTTCCTATCTTTGATTTTGTCTCACTTTCTCTAATTTGTGCTTTATGGCAGCAGGGAATATTCTGCATGTGGCTGTAAACTGAACATAAACAGCCTGGATTATAAAATATGCATATGCAGAAAAACACTCCCCTGGAAATATTCTTCTGAGACATCTGCATCAACTTGAACACTAATAGTAATATTCAGTTTCATAAATACCTTATTAAGTTGCTCATTTAAGCAGTAACAGTGAGTAAGTGATAGCAACGGAAATGGTTTATGATGAACCTTCAAATACTGAAGCTCATTTGTCTGAAAGGCTTGAACTTTTTCAAAAGAGAATAATGCTAAGAGACCTTGATTTTCCAACTCTCCCCATCCATAGTTTATGTGTTTCATTCATTTCTAGAGTAATAGAGGACATTTAGAAAGTTTTCCCGTGAAACAGAATCAAATGGCTTGAAATAGCTCCAGTACTCCTCTGAGAGCTTTGCCGGCAGAGGAATTGGCTGCCTTTTATGGCCCGGCCTTGGAGAGCACTTAGGACAATACATTACAATAATTAAATTTCAAGGTGGCCAAGAAGCGGAAAGCAAGAAAAATTGGAATTTAATGCTCGCTTCTCTCTCACTGGTGCTTGATGTGGTTGTCGTTGCATTTTTAGCAACTTGCAGGCCAATGAGAGGGCAAGGCAGGAAAAGAACTCAGACACACATACACACACTTCTCCCTAGGTGAAGCAGGGCTGCCAATTAATTCTTTGCAGAGAATTGCAGAGATCCTTGCTCCTGTGTGAAGAGACAGTGGCAAAGAAAAAGCACAGTTTTCTGATTTTTTTTTTTTCAAAGCAGACATTTTCTCACTTCTCACTTGAGCAATAAAATCCATTTTGGGAAATGTACTTGGACGTATCGGAGGTGTTTTGCCAGGCTTGGCTAATATGGAGGTTGTAATAAAACAGAGTCAACGATACTTCATTGCAGTTGCTTTTATCTTGTGTCCTTGCTAACAATACTGGCTGGAGCTTAAAGGATTTAGCTTGGAAATAATTTTATTACAGAGACGTGAAAGTAGTGCCTACTTGTTGATAGAGCCACTGAAGGGATTTGCAAATAAACTTCATTTTACCACAATGGAGAAATAGGGAAACACAGTACTAAGTGTTAGTACAGTGTAGCCATACTACTACAGCAATGCTACTTATACTGTAACTGATGCCACTGCCATATTTAAATGCATGTAGAGGTCAGCAGTATTACATTTAGACTCTAAGTAGAGGTGTCTATTCATCCCTCTCAGACGACTCAGTACACATCTTAATACTGTGATTTAATATAAAAATGATGCAGGTGAATTTGTAATAATATGATACACTGCCGATTTGATTCAGTTACAATTCAATATTGATCCAGCTAAGATTCAAAAAGATCAACTACATGTTGATATGGAGGTAGCTCTAACTCTTGTTATTTACCTCAGGTAGACTGCTGGTAACGTTGCTGTAAGCACAGCCTTCATAAATATGTAGCAAGTTTTTTGGTGCCACCTGCATATTTTTATTATGCTGTGGTTTGTTTTGTAATATTTCAGGCAGCTTTGGATCGGTAGAGTTTGACTTTTTTTTATTATAGTGTGGGAATTCATCCAGGAAGCAAATGCTTCAAATTCAGTACGTGACTGGGGAACAAAGCTAGCTAGTTACTATTACACACAAATGCACACTTTTTGTTACCTTGTTACCTGGTGGGGCTGTCTCCTAGAAACCAAACCTTTAATACTTTCAA
Source organism: Lates japonicus (assembly GCA_033238685.1). NCBI lineage: Eukaryota > Metazoa > Chordata > Actinopteri > Centropomidae > Lates > Lates japonicus. Next base: position 3,108,604 of record BRZM01000002.1, on the reverse strand, counting down.
ACAACTTCAAACAATTATTTACATTTAAGCAAAGCCACAACCTTTCCCTAACCTTAACCAAAGTGCCTTTGTTGCCTAAACCTAACCACAGACAGGACTGTGGACATGATTCCTGGTCTCTGCATTTATGCAACTTGTACATCCGCAATCCACTACAACCACTTCCTGGCGACTTTGCTGCTATTATTAAATGTTCGCTACACTTAGTTAATAAAAATGTTGCCTCTGAACATAATTTAGATGACGAATATGTTTGGTACAAAACATATTTGGAGTTTAGTTGTATATAAATGACATTTCTAGGATTTTTTTAAACTTTTATCCCCACATGTCTAAATACAGGAAATACATTTCAGTTCATATATAAACCCCTAATATGAAGCAGCTACTATATATGTGTGTGTATGTATGTATGTGTATGTATATATATCTATATATATATATATATATATAAGAGCATGGACTGCCGTTGGAAATTTCTCTTCTCTGTACTGTGTGATAAATCATGCTGTACCTGTTTTGGAGCAGTGAGTGTCTGGAGGCCAGTTGCCTTGGCCACCATGGTGTGGCTGTTGCCGGGGCTGGGCTGCAGTGACAGGGTCAGACCTGAAATGGCGTGAACCCGCAGCTCTGTGATGGAAACCTTGTCGTCTGTGACCGAGAAAGCAGACTCTCCCAGTACTGCGTCTACTGCCAGTGGAGACTCCACCTGCAGAGAAAAAGATGCTCTTTTATTGTTTCTCCACATGACAGAGGGACATCGTTTAAGTCCAGAATAGACAACAGCTTTATTGTCTCTCTGAAGCTCATAAAGCCCATGACAAGCCAATTTTGGATTAAAGTGCTTTGTGCTGTTGTTTGTTCCAGTGCGTCCAGAATCCATGTGTCAATGCCTCTCTGTCAATCATAGTGAAAGACAAACAAACCAAAAAAAAAAACAAAAACAAAAAAAAACCTCCACTCTAGATGGAATCCATCAGCAACCAGACAACAAGGTGCAATCCAAAGCAGCCACCACATGCTTTCAAAGTGACGGTTAGCAGAAACACTTGTGCCAATCTAAGTGTCACCGCATGGAACACCAAAACCATTTAAAGCTGGTCTCGCCTCTTCGAGTAATCCCAGGCTTTTTTGACAGGCCTCTGCACCCAGTACTTTGAGCGCTTTCAAAATATCATCATTTAGCTTTACAATTGCAACCAGAGGTCATGAGGGACTTGAACAAAGTAAAGAGCCATTCAGCCAAGCAGTGGCCTTGTCCTTAGAGTCAGACGGGGAAATCTTTTCCACCCTCATCTCGAGCATTTTACAACTCCAGCATGTAAGAAAGTGTGTAATGGTAGAGCAGTGAAGGGTTTGGTGCTCTGACAAGCTTCCCCAGTCACCATCATCTGAAACCTTGAAACAGTAAGCCCACTACATTTCTACTTTTTGATTTGAATTTTGACCTGACATGATGTTCAGGTTTTGAAAATCTGTATTTAAACAGGTATGTGTACAAACTGATAAAAATGAAATAGTAAATAGGAGGGCATGGTTCTTCACCCGAGGGATGCAAAGGAAGTCGAAGTGAACTGCTTCTTGCGTGATTTCTTCTGATTGTTTTGATGATTTTATTTAACTCTGCCTTTGGCTCAGATCTATGTGCACATAATTTGGAGCAAAGTAATTTGTCAGACTCAGTAAAGACTTGAGCCAAGTTATTGGTGGAAGCAGATAAACCTGCAGGTGTCTGGTTTTATTAATTTGGTCTCATTACATTATGATTTCTGTTCTGTGTAAAATAAAAATGCAAACCTACACACACACAGTGTAGAGATCGCTTTTTCTTGCAGCTCCTGTAGCTAGTACTCTGTTTAGTAAATGAGGTACTGTCTACTACAGAGATTTTTATGTAACTCAGGTAATTTTTCTGGCTCTAGTTGCTGTTAAGCAAATATTCAGGTAAATTAACTAATCAAACTTCTTAATTCAAGATCCACTAAAAATCTTTTTTTGGGCTTTAAACAGCCCTGTGCTTATCACAGATAGAGTTTGCTCAGTGAAGATTTAGTCAAACTACTATTTCAAAGGTCAAGAATGAGCTTTCAGCCTTTACCACACCTGTTCTATTTGTAGCTGTACTTCTCTGCCTTTAATTTATGTTGTGTTTGGCAAAACAATTACTTTTCTAAATTTTTGTGGCACATGCCAGTTAGTGCAACTCTCTGGTCTCTTTGTTACCTTGGTAAGATGCCTTGATTTAATATTTCACAGAAAACTCAAAGAAATGATGATGATATAACACACAGGAACTTAAACAACAGAAGAAGCATGATTGTAATGTGTGGTGTTTTAGCTTCATTTTTAAAGGCTTTTAAGCCCTGATCATTGCATGTTTATTTATTGTGGTCAGGCAGCTGTGGGGCTCCTCCAAATGTTTTCCAGAGTTTTGGCCAAATCTCCAGGTGTTAGTAAGTGATGTGGAACTTGCTCAGGTGTTATCATTGTGTTTCGAATCTTGTCCTGGGAACTCTATTTAAAACTTTTCTATATTTTGTTCAGCCACACCAGAATGTCATGGAGACACACAACCTGACAGAAATAGCTTCTGATGGTGAAACTCATATCTCTGTTCTTTACTTCAGAATTACATCCATCCTCACCTTTATTTTTTACTTTCAGAGTCACAACATTTCTTATGACATTACACTAATTAGGTGGCTTTATGAGTGTTTTGTGATACACACGAAAAAGAAAAAAACTCCTTTGCAATATATAACAGTTGGAAACAAAAGTACTGCCATCAGCTGTGTGAAAACCTTTCTATAGCTGTGTGTGAATGTGTCTCCCCCTGCAGCACCTCCACACTGTTTGCTGTATGGCTATGGAGATATAAAGACATCCTCCATACTGGTAAATGCTCAAGGACTAAAAACAGGAAAAAATAAATCTGCAGTCAGGTTCCACTTCAGCATGCATATAGTTTGGATGTGATGAATTAATATGCCAGAAAGCAGAGTTATGGCTCATTGGGCAACACACAGACATGTGCACATGCAACAACACACACACACACACGTTGGTCTTTCTGTTGCTGTGAGGACACTCACTAACATAATGAAATCCCTAGTCTCTAACGCAAACCTTCACCACCACAGCTAAATGCCAAACCCTAACCCTTACCTAAGTCTAACCTGAACCCTAAAACTGAGTCTTAATCCTTAATTGGCCCTTTAAAGGTCAAAGTGTCCTCACAGTGTGGAAATGTCCTCACAGCGATGCGTGCAAAGCCTTAAGGCATGATGGTAAACGATGCATGAATAAACTTAAAAAGTTTTCATGAGGACAATTCAGCCGCATGATAAACCACTCTCTCTACAGGAGCTTTTTCCACTACAACTGAAATCTTTGCATCAAGCTTGATTGTGGAAGTTTTTATCTCGACACTAGTTTAACAGGGGAGTTAATAGAGGTGAAGGCCTCAAGTCATTTTGTAGATAGTGACAGAGAGCTGAAGAATATGTCTTGAGCAAAGCTGGTTTCTGTGTAAAAACATGTCTACACGTAAATCCTACAGAGGTCAGACTGAGTACACCTCTGCCAGTGAAAACTGTTTGCTTACAATTGATTTTCTGCTATTTCACGTTGCGTTCAACTGTGGCTGATATTTTCACAGGCCAATTAAAGTGACTAAAAAGAAAATCTAACACAATTAAAATCAATATTGGCGACTATGTACAAATGTCAAAACACAATTCCCCACATTGTACATTGATTGTATAAACTAAAAAATGTAATCACAGAAACTAATCTTATTCGGGGTTATGATCCGTGCTGGAAACATATCATATCGTGTAGGCATTTATTCCTGAGCTGTCATGTATCCAATTTCAGGGATATTTAAGAAAAATCACTTTGTCACTACAAATCGGGTGCTGCAGTGCAAGTTTGGTATCAGTGCCTGAACCTCCCCCGGTCTCTGCTATTTTTGTTGCTTGAGTTGGCACACACAGACCCTCAAAAATCACATAAACCCGTTTTATGCATGTTGTACTTGTCTGTAGCTTTTTTTTTTTTACTCTAAATCTACCTGAACACAACCTTTTCAATTCTTCAGATAAAACAGGGAAAATTATAGACACATAATAGAAACATGAAATAATATCAATAAAAAAGAACATATTTTTAATCAATAAGAGGCCAAGCACACATTTTGGGACAAGAGTGGTACCCCGTGATATTTATAGATAGCTCATAGCAGTTCCCACACACGGCTGCCAGAATATAAAAAGAGGCTTGAATGTGGAGGAACAAGACTTTGAGAGAAAACATTAGAAGAGCACATACTGTAGAATGATTCATTCCTTCATAATATGTGCAAGTTCAAAGGATGCATATCTCCTTATGAGACTCTAAATTGCTTTAAGTTTCCTCACACTCAACTGCCTGAAGCACAGCAATGTTAAAAAAAAAGGACATCACTTGACTCTTCATCACATTATCTAACACTAACTGAAAACTGACTGATCATTTTGTTTTTTCAGACCTCTGTTGGATGAAGTTCTCAACGTGCTGCAGTGATACAGAACTGCACTCAGGGTATGGTCACCCAGCAGTGATGTTGGGTGTGACCAGAGCTGAAACATGAAAGTTAAGGTTGTGGAACAGTCACAGCTAATTTAAGTCTGTAGAGACTGTCAGTCATCCAGACCCAAAAGGCTTCTTAAGTTATGGTTCAGTTCTTCAGAGCTGAGAAAAAGGCTTTTTGGAAGAGAGACAAAACTTTTTCCAGAATTTCATGCAAGTCCAGTTGCCCTTGATTTGGCACTACAAGATACAGTATTCCTCAGTTAAGGACATGCAGGAGAGACTGTTCAAGAACAGTAACTGGACATCTTGACTGTCACACCAGGCGTTTTAGTGCCATTAAACAGCATTTTACTGTTTTAACCCAAACCTCGATTTTCCCCTAACTTTAACCCTTAAGTGTTTTTTGTGACTTAACCACTTTAACCCAAACAACATGGAAAGGATTGGAGTATGCACTGCATGCAATTTGAAAGTGTAAAGTTGTGTTATTTATACGTTGTACATTGGTTAGACTGGGTTGGTTTTCACCTTGCATTTAAGTTCTAGAGAAGATGGTCTCACTCGAACAATTCTGCTCTTACTTTTCTTATTTGCAGATGAAATTAATTCAGGGGGCGAGTTTAGTCAAAATGATCAAAATGAAGAGTTTGTATTTAGTTACAAATGAATTGTTATTATTTGAAGCTGAAAATAGTTCATTTGTAGGATGTGACTAATGATTGTTTTGGTATTCAAGTTAGCTACAACTGTCAGCTTTAAAGCTGTTATTAATTGGCACAAATGAGTTGTAGATGCTTCAGTCAAGATCAGAGAATGATTAGTCAGTCTATAAAACTCTGGATGGGCAGAACCCTAACAGAGGCAAACAATGGTCAGACTTTTATTATTTATTCTATTGGCTCTGATGCAGTCTTGATATTGATATTAGGGGAGAGAACTGCTGGCACTTGCAGAAGGAAATTAAGCTTCAAACAAGCTTTTGTCACATTAAAAATGAAAACCCAGGAGAAAGATTTTCTCCCCGACTGCTATCAATTTGTGATGTTTGTGATGTATTCCAGGGTGTATTTGCTGATGAAGTGCAGCAATTTGGTTTATAGTTTTCCTCAGATTGCCTCATTTACTTTTCACCACATTTGTTGATTTCCTAAGTTTCCCACAATGTCTGTGGTAAACCCCCACAGAACCTTTTAGGATGTGTTAAATCCTGTATGTATGGGCGGTTTTAATGATTGTGATCAGCATAGTAACTAGATAAAGCAAATAGTGGTGCATAAATATAACATTTACCTAATGGTGATGGGAAATGAAAGACATAAAGGATCACCAAATCATCCTGAGGGAAACATTAGTGTCTGAACCAAATTTCACATCCAGACATTTCACTCAAAACCACAAATGTGAATCTCATGGATGTGCTGGAGGAAAAACCAGGGGACCTTCATGCTCTTGGGACCATGAATGTCTGTCCAAAATGTCATAGTAATATTGAATGGACTGCCATAGATTATTGAGACATTTCAGCCTGGACCAAAGTATTGGATCAACAGATCGACATTGCCACCCCTATAGCCATCCTGCCAGCAAGGCTAAAAATACGTTCAACCTTGTAGAGATCTGTCAAAACAAATGAGCTGGATGTGAGCAGGATTCACAATGACAACAACCTGTCATGGATGTTGTATTTTGCCTGCTTTATGAAATTTGTTTTATGCATTCAAGTGATTAGTAACATTTGATCTTAATTGAAATTTCAGGATGTACTTCTCAGTTTATTGACATTTTATAACTGTATTTAATTTCATTTCACTGACTGTGTTTATTATTTATTTTAGTTGGCTACTTTTTTCTCCAATTTGAAACAAAAATTCTCTGCACACTGTTCTTAGGGTTAGGGTTTGGACCTGGTGCCTCATCTCAAACCAATGCACGTTCCAACAGCCTAAGAACTTTCTGGTCTGGAACCAAGCACTGCTTACATCAGGGGATGGGGGTGGGATAATAGTGACTAACAAGACAAACTTAAACTCATCAGAGCTTCGAGCTGTTTTTAGAAGATTCGTGAGTTGAAACAACTCCGAACTGGCACTAGCACCAGGCCAACTGGCCAGCAATGAGCTGGGAGCATGTTGATTATCCTCTAAAATTACTACCCCCAACATGCAGACACTATGACTAAAAATAATCCCTCACTGGCTTCCCACCTGAGAACTCTTCTGATTGTGGTGTGCAGCCCTTCTTCGTAATTTCTTGTGTGACCACTGCTTTACTGTGCTTTCCAGAAAAATGCTGTTTCATGTTACATTCAGCAGGCCAATTTCATTAACAACTTGAATCTTGTGGCAGGCTTTATCCTAATTGGGCAGGTACAAAGAAAAAAGAAATAAAAAAGAAACTAATTTTTACCTGAGTCTGTTTCTTATTCTTTCAAAATGCTTTCTCCACTACCAATGGTTGGTGGTAATTAACATATGAAAAGCCAGCACCTCTTGTCTGAAAGTAAACTATTTTAACTAAATTTAACAGCCTGGGATGAATATTGATTCTTAGCTACTCGAAGTAATGAATGATGAATGTGTTCCATGTCTGTCATCTGCATTTCTCTCTGCCAGCAAGAAGAGGTCAGCTGTAGTTGTGTAGCTCCTTCGAGCCCAGCTCCCAGTTGAATTTGTCATCGGTGCTGCAGGCAGGGGAAGTGAAGTGAAGCACGAAAGTAGTTACACTTTACATGTTCTTCAGCTAGGAGCTCCTCTATTTGTCACTGCTGAGCGTACGGCTGGATGTAGCTGTGCACGCTGATGTGTTGGTGGTCTTCACAGGAAGCTGTGGCACTATTTCTCTGGTGTTTAAAGCAAGCAGAGGATCAATGATGAGTTCAAGCAGCAGACTGACACTGACCAGCAGAGTTCCTTCTCTAAACACAGGGGGAATGCTCACTCATGCTAGTGTATATTACTTGCATCACACTGCATTATCTTCTCCCCAATACACTCCATGCTTTTCTTCTAAAACCTTGCGTTCAATAAATCACACATTTGCACGGTGCAACAGAATATCAGTGGAAGATTTATTTATGCAAGCTGTAGATTTCATGGGCACCTTATATTGTCTACGGAAGCAGAAACACACCTGAGGAAAACAAGTCACCTTTCAGGCAACAAAGCGTCCTCACACATCTCCAGAAAAACACATACCATTCTGGAATGAACACCACTCTAAAGAGACCCTGCAAAGAAATCGTTAATACCTTCTTTTTTTTTTACTCTAAGCTGTTTTTGCATTGAAAATTATATGCTATTTTCACCATAGGTGATACAGCAAGGATCTGCAGAAGGCAATTTAAACTTTCAGTTAGACTTCCATTATGCTTTACTACACTCACAGAAGCTCTTGTTGGTTAAAAGTTGCACTCTGCTAGATATTATGTAAAAGAACACCTAAATCAAAAAGCTGAGCAGCAGTAAAAGCATGCTATTCCTACTAATTGAAACACTACAGATTCAGAATGTACACCCCAAAATAATGTCTGTACCTGATTGGGAGACTAGTGAGAAATCTTACCAAACAGAATGTGACATTTTATAAACCCAGCACAATGAAAGCACTTTTTCTTTTCTGAAAATTCAAACAGTTTTTTCTTGCAGTCCCCCTTGAGACTGCCAAAGTGAGGAGACACATTGTGTAGTTTTATCTTTGTTTTTAAGAAATGTACACACAGCTTCATCCAGCTGGAAATTCTCTTGGTGTGTAGATAAGGAAACAGAAAAAAAGAGAAAATAAATAAAAATAAAAATAAAATAGAAAAGTCAAATGAGTTCCTTCTGCATCGTGTAAAAATAGATATTTGATATTTTTGCAGTACAAATTAAGGCATACAGTTAATTAGAGAAGTGAATATTATATAATTAATTTCATATACAACAGTAAACTTCATCCACAGATCTAAATCACAGGTGACAATAGTTCACCTTGAAGGCTTTGTCACCGTCTGTTGTATGACTGTTTGTTGTTTGCTAAAATGATACAAACATATGCAGCATGTATCAGACAGAATCAGTTAACAAAGTTAGACTCTACCTGTGTACAACATCAATAAAGAAAACTCCCAACAAAATACAGTTCACTGTTCAAAAGAAGCTTTAGCAAATTGAACCTTAATCTATTTTTGTGGACGTAAGTGACAGATCAATTTAGTCTGGTTATGTTTTGAGTTCTACAAGCTCTAGCCTTCATTTTGTAGAAATGATGGGCATTTTTCATTATGCTTTCCATCAGTGTAATTAACATTGACGAGCACTGAGATGTATCCCTGCCTCTTTATGCTTGTTTGCACAAAATACAAAGTGCTTCTCTTCCAAGAGGATGATCTGATGAAATACAAATGCAATACCTCTTGAAACGCAGTGAAAAATGAAAACATGACCCTCGCTTTCAACTTTTACTGTCCTGTAAACTTTCAGGCAATTACACAACTCCCCACATTGCGACGCAAGTGGGTGCAGCAGCTGCAAAATAAACCTCTGCACCCCCCTGCAAGGCAAGGGTTCCCTCGACAGCTACAGAGACCTGCAACAGAGCAGTCTGTCTAGTGCCCCTGATAGTGACTCCAATAAATACTTTCTTGGGGGACATTGTTAACTTAATTGGACAGATCAAAGTATAGAGAGCTACAAAGGAGTTGATGAAATGCGACAAATGTCCTAGGTCATAAGACATTGCTCTCGTGTATTTGACATCTTGGGATACAGGCTGTGATGTGGGACTTTGTTTACAGTTACATAAAATGATGTGTTGATGTCTGAATTTTCAGCTGGAGCCACATGTATTTACAGAAAGAGAGGCCTTTTTATGTATCTACTTTATTCGTGTTTAATATGCAACCAGTTCTTATACACCTGAATATTTCAATACATGGAACGTCAAGCTGTTGAATTTGATCATTTAGTGAGGCTGTGAGAAGTGCAAATGAACTTGGACATTTCAATACATTTATTATCCTTGATCCAATTCAATTTCATTTGTAATGGTGCTAAATCATATCATGTATTATCTCAATGCACTTTACATAGTAAGTTCAAGACCTTACAATATTATGGAGAGAAACCCAGCAGTTCTCAGTTTATTTTATATGACTCATAAAGATTATATTTGAACTGTTTGACTATGGTATACACAAAACAGATGGCTGAATTATATAATTGAGATAGATAGAGAAATGAGATAGAGATATGTTGTGGGTGGAACTTGCTGTCCTGTATTTTTGCTAAACAAACTACTTCCACTGAGTGAAATCATTCCTCCATGAAATCCATTTAAATCATCTGAGATAAATGCTATACTGTTTACACAGCGTACAGTAAATACTGAAGTATAATTTTCCTGTGAGATTAAAGATTGAATATAGATTAGACTTGATTATATGTCTATTCCGCTGTCTGTCTTTGGAAGATGATTGCATGTTTGCAGATATTAATTAAATAATCTCTTTTGCGAGGACTAACAGTGAATTTTGTCCAAGACTCGCTTTTGGCTTTGAGAAGCAGCTATTGTTCAGTAATCCTCTGGATTAAACGCCCAACTCCCACCAGGTTTGGCAAATTCTTGGAAAGTCATGATTCTGCCCTGTAATCATTGGGTAAACATACTTTTTTGTGGCATAATTAAGACTTGTTATCTTTACAGTTTAACCTCTAAACCTCAGGTATTTTCTGCTATGTATCATCCCATTAAAAAGACCTATCTAATTTAACACAGAAACACTTCAATCATGCAATAATCATCGACCCTCCTTCCAAAAACAAAGAGACCAAATGTCTGGAATATTGTACTAAACGGACAAAAGCTGCTCCTTCTCTTTATTCATATTCATGAGCTGGTGGACAATTTGAATCAGTCTCCCAAGACTCAAAGACTAATTCAAATCCTCAGACTGAATGACTGAAATTTTCAGTAAGAAGACCATTGTTGAGATATACACTGTTCATTTTCAGAAAATCAGCATAACAGTTTCACTGTTCATTGTAAAATATGCTCTGAGCTGGATCTTTCAACTTCTTAGTAATTTGAGTTTTGTAAGCCATCAATCATTCGTGTTGAATGAAGAGTGATTCCACGGAGATTTCATTTCTGTTTCCTTTGTGGTGTTTTAACATGAGACGTTTAGGGATTTTTTTCAGTTGTCTTGCACCTTTCATCATTCATTCACACCTACTGGGACTGAGCTGCAGGTGCAGGAGGCAGCTGGAGTTTCGATGTCCTGCTGGGAACTTTGACATATGACTGAGTAAATGAGGAATGACATCCAGCTGTAAAGACATGTAAACTGTCCTCTAATTTTACTCGCCATGTTAGCGGCATGGCTCTGTTGATGGCAGTGTCAGTCACTCACCACTTCGGTCCAGACTGAAATATCTCAACAACAACTGGAGGGATTATCCAAAATGGGATGAATTGAGGGCAACTGCACTTGGTTGGACTTGGCCCTTGATTCAACCCGTCTTGGATAACCATGACCTGGATAACTGAGAATCTTCACACACTGGAAATTGGATTGGTTGCTGTGAAAGTCTGGACAGACATTCATGGTGTGCAGAGAGTGAATCACAATAACTTTAGTGACATCTTGGCAGGTCAAACATCCACCTACTTAAATGACCTCATACGTCATTTGTCTCTACCCTCTAATACAGAAGAGAGAGCCATCTGATGGAAGACCCATTTCTTTCTTTCTAGATCAGTGCAATCCAACTACATTAGTTGTGAGTGATCTAACATCTCCACACCAGCTTTAGCATGTTGTTCCAGATCAACCCATCTTATAAAGTTGTTTGAGGGACGAAATCATCTTTGAACACCTTATTTATCTATTTATTTATATATATATTTACAATTGCCATGAGTCAGTGTGGCAAGTTACGTCTGCTGGTAAATTGATGTATAATTATTCATACCCTTCAACAGATTACAAATGATCCATTGCTCATTTAAAATGATGGATTGGCGACTTATATCTTTCATCCCTATTTCTCCATCATCAGACACATCCATCAGGCAGCTATTCTTTCTCCTGACAGGCTGAAACTGTGATCTTTCATGGTGATCAAAACTCTCACCAACCGTTAATTCCCTCAGTCCCCATAAATGACCGGCGAAGCATCTGTAAATCACTGCGCAGGAGACATAACTTTTGCAGCTTCTTTTATAAGGACTTCTGAACCTGTCTCGGCTGATACATTTATATGCACTTTATGTCAGGGAGCTCTTTTACTTGAGAGAAGTGGACATCAACAGTAGCATACACTTAACGGAGAGACCAGGAGATTTTCGCTTTATAATAGACACAGACAAAAGGTGAAAAGGGGAGAGAAAGAGGATACACAGCGACATGATTGTGAAAACACTGTATAAAATACTGTATGAACCTAAAGGACAAATCTTGTTTATTACTATTCTGGTGTAATGTTCATAGATTGGACATCATTCCTGATGTTAATTATAACATTGTACTGACCATGTTAATTGCTGAATAAGTCAAACAGGACAAGGACTACAAGCAATAAAACAGGTTCTAAACAAACTGCCCAGTTTGCTAAACATGTTTGGAAAAGTAAATAGAGATGAAATTAGTATCCAAACTGTTTGCTGAAACCATCCATCACAGCTTATCGACTGTCTTCAGGCTTCAACTTTGATCTACTGTGGTTGGGTATGCACAGAGTTCTCTTGAGTAATAAGGGATTATTACAGACATTTCAGGTGTGCTTGCTTTAGATAATCTGGATAAACTGTTAGCTTGTTTACAACTTGTCTGATTACTTGACTGAACATATTTCTTGCCCCAGTGGACTTTGCTGTAGTGGCGTCGTCGTAGTGTTACTAAATATCCGTAAAATATTTTGGAAGTTATTATGACTAATAGAAATGATGACCAAAACTATGAAAATAAAACCAAAGTTGTAATAAACAGAAAACATCCTTGAAGCAGGGCATCGACAATCTTCAAGAGAACTAGCATCCTCAGCCCCCAACAGCTGCTGTAAACTCAGAAAGAGTAATGAGCTCTAAGTTTTAAATCTTGCTCCCTCACCTCTCAAACTCATCTGTGTGGTGGCTGTGCACAGTTAAGGAACACCATGCCTACCTTCATGCTTCTCACTCAGATGCATCATTTGTCATCTACAAGACACTTCATTTTTCACTCCTGATTTATGTGTCTTCTCAGCACTGACACATAAAAGGCAGGTCAATTTACCTTCAGCATGGTGGATCCCAGCTCCAGGCCCACCAGGACAGTCCTGTCCACCAACTCTGCAATCCTAGGGTCAGCCACCTTCAGGGAGTCCTGGACCAGGTCAGTGACATCCACCTGCCAGTCAGGCCCAAGCATGGTGATGACCTGGTCGGTTCCCTCCGTGGAGGTGGTATGGAACTGGGTCAGCACTTTGACCAGGGCCCGCTGGTACTGCAGCGTGCAGCCTCGACTCACCCTTCGCTCGTCATCTTCATCGTCTGCATCGCTGTCTCTGGTGCTCCTTGGGCGGAGACAAAAGGAGAAATATGATTGTAGAGAATGATAATGCATTAAACATTCATCTATCTGGTCTTGAGAATACAAGAACTCATGAAGCAAGCGGGTGTGGAGATGCAAAAAAGCCACTGAGGTTAAAAACTTGAGAAGCTAAACTCAGGACCCAAGATTTGGCCAAGTGTATATGGAACTGCCCCCCAAAAATTGTGAATCACTGATAAAGTACTAAAAACCATTGACAATCATAATGTGTCACTTCTTTAAACCAAGCAGCTGCTGGCTACTTTTCTATATATACTTCAGTTTGTACCTTGTGTTCTGAAGGGTCCCTACTCATTTTATAATTTGACATCATGACACTGATTAGAAACTTGGCGCCACTCCACACACATCCATCACATTATTTGTTCCGATGCAGTGGCGATGAGGAAAATGTCCTCCGTGCCAGCAGGGAAGGAGATAAGCACCAAAAAAGCAGAGTTTTGGACTGGTGCCCTTCTTATTTCACAGGAGCCGTGGGCAGCGGGGTTAAACATGCCAGGTGCATCCCCCACCGAGCGCAATCTGCTCTACAACAAGATGTATGAGTTACCCAACTTCCCTCAGCAGGCTTGACAGTCTGCCAGTTTCTCCTTAAAAAGCACTCCTCCACTTAATCTTTGCTTTGACTTAACTATCTGAACAACTTGAGATTCAGGAACAGCAGTGGGACTGTCAGCCACCAACAAAGTGTATATCCCACCCACTGATTTAAGGAACAGGTCCAATTATTAGGCTAAGCACTTCTGTCCTGAGGTCTCATAAATGCTTAGAATACACTCTCGACAGCAAAATGCATCATGTACATTTGACCTGTCACATCTAATGGATGTGATTATTAATTCATCTTAGCATTCTACCACTCCACACCTCATCATTCCCAACAACGCTTCAACACTCTGCTCTGCTTATGACTTTGTATTTGCAGGTTATAGGATGTTTAGAGGTAAAATGGGCCTCCCATAAGGCTCTCATGGGTCATCGGAGGAATCTGCATGTAGCTGTTCATTCAAACAACTTTAACCTCACCTCATGAACATCCTTCTCTGTCATTAAGTTTGGGTCATAGACTTATCACTTCTGTGTCTACGGTTGGTTGCATTTGTCACTTTGAAATCAATAAAAAATGTAAAGCACTTTCACAGTCACTGTGTGATTTTCTAACAATATGGCAAAGCAAAGCCATTATAAGTTCAGTACAATGGAAATTACTGACTTGACAGGTAAACCTTACAGAGATGGAGAACGAGTGTATTACATTAGTACAAACTGCATGAATGCAGTCAAGAAAACAATAACTACAAAGAAGACGACAAGAAGCAAAACAACCTGGCTTTACTGCTGCAATTTAGCCATTTGCAGGTTACAGTTATCATGCATATGTATTCAGTGTCAGAAATTAATTCACAAATTGAAAAGTTTTTAGAAAAATATAAGATTTTTTTCTGGGGAATTGGTGTGAATGACATCAACAGGGTTGGACTTCAAATCTATAACAGAATATCTGAGTTACACACTAGAGGTATGGAGTTGGAAACATGGGTGTTAAGCAGGTGGGGGTCTGATGAATGATGATTCTTGGGGAGAAATGTAGGATCCAGTGTTTTTGGAGCTTTATGCGTATTAGGTAATTATTAGGAACATTAGGGAAAAGCCATGTTTGCTGCACCAACTTTTTCTTTTTAATCTGTCTCTTCTCCACCAGAAACTTTGGTATCCCTAAAGGTATAAACATAAAAAGTAAATCTAATCAAAAGCAACTGCCTGATGTTTTCTATTGGGAATTGGGAAACTTGAACCCTAACACTGATGTCAGTAATGATGTACTTTTCTTCCAGTTCACATTACATCTCTGGCACTGGATGTCATCTGGACTTTCTTCTGTGTGTCGCTGTGTGTTGGAGACTGACAGTGTAGCTTCAGGACATGTAGCTGCTGTTGTACTTAGAAGGTAAGCGAGTTAACTCCACAGCAGACGCTGAGGCTGCACACTCAGTTACTCATTCTGTTAAAGGTAGAGAAAAACCAAGCGAGACAGCAAGACTCTCTCTGTCTCTGTCAAGGAGTTTCACAACTCTTGGCTTAGGTCAGTGAAAGTTTACCTTCCTGAGTCTGTACCTGAAAATAAGGTTGATTTTTTTTTCTCCCCGAGAAGAATATTGTCTCTTCTTATTAGAGTCTCTGATAAAACCGTACAAGGTGAAGCTTCAGTGAACACGAGCTGCCCGCCCGATTACACTTTCTTTCCTTTTTTAGGGCATGTTATGGGATAATGCAGCCAGTGAGCAATTCTGCTACACTGTAGCAAAGGCCCACTTCAGGCCAAGAGACCTTGCTCGGCATGAAGATTCAGAATGTGTCACTTTGCAGAAGTGAAAGAAAGTAGGATGGAAAGACTGCAACAGAAGGGAAAATAAAAGGGTTAGGGAGGTAGGGGAAACAGTGCGGGAGGTTAAAGGTGGTGTAAAGGAGAGTGAGACTGCTTGTGAGAGGAGGAAAATAAGCAAGAGAGAGTGAGTGACGGGAGGATTGATAGGCATTGAAAGACAATAATTCAGTCTAATAATCACCAAATAAAGCAGCTTTGGCAGAGTCTGATGCAGATAATCATGGTGATTTGGTGTTACCGGAATGTGTTTCAGATGACTAATGAGCTATATTGTATCAGAGTTCTCATTTTCCATTTTTGAGGTATTACTTGCAATGCTTTGTGACGCCTTTGAAAACATAATCTAATTCATTATCACAGCACTTTATAATGACTGTAAACAAACAAGACCAAAGTCGGGACAAATAGAACTCACTATCTCATGCCAGTGATATTGTGAGTACTGGCGCTCCTCAAAATTAAGATGATTTCTCATCAGGGTTGTTGCTGTTTGTCTACTCTCTCACTGGCATTTTGGCACAATGGAGTCTTGTTGGCAATGCTCTTCTTTTGTTAATGGCACATGTCCAGGTAGCTGTTTTGCAAGTCACAAAAGAAGTTTAAAGGCTTAAAACTCAGCTCAACTCCTAAACTTTGGATGCAAGTCTTGCAAGAAGGTGATATGCGTAAGTTTTTGTTATTGCTACATAGCAAACATTAGTATTCAGCTGTTTACTTACCAGTCTAGACGAGATTATCTATTGTGAATTCAAACTTAATTCCTTTACTCGCTAAGAGCTGTCTCCAGTGGTGGAAAACAGCACCAATGCAATTTCTATCACTTCTTTTCTTCGACTGAAGTTAGCATGCTAACTAGCTACAGCCCCTGTAATAGCCTACGACTTTACAATAGTGAGTTACTGTAGGATCCAGTCTGCCCTCAGTCTAACATGAGAGGATGAAGAAGTATCACTGCCTGGAGAACTAACATCTTGTAAACACAAGCTCTTGGTGAGTAAACAGCTGTTAATGCTAATTTAGGCTATGTAGCTATAGCAAAAACTTCACATGTTGCTGATTTAAACAAAATGTGATTTATCAAGCCAATTCAAAAATGTAAACACAAACAGAGTAATAGTTAGTGTAAGATGTAGTAAGATGGGGGGTATTATCCTTTTTCAAACTGGAGTCAGTAGAAAACTGACAGGAAGTGACAGGCGAGAGACGGGGGGACGACATTCACCATAAATCCTCAGCCAAAACTCAAACTGGGGAATTTGTGATTGCATGGTCAACATCTTAAAGCCACCATTTCAGCTACCATTACATGTGAAATGTTTGCTCCTGATAAAACCAAATGAAATTTTCAAAATGTACCCATATGTCAAATTCCAAGGTCAAGAGTAAACTGTTGAGCTCAACTGGAAACATCAACAATTTTTTGGCAACTGAGCTAGCCTAATCTGGTGATGTGAGAACCATGTGCAGAGCAAGTGAGTAAAAGCTCCTTGAGCTTGGATGGTTTTGTCAACAAAAGAAACCTATGTTTTACTTCTAGTATATGAAATATCTGACAACCCACATATCCATATCCATACCCTGCCATCCTACACATTTTTCAAGAGGTTTGTTATGTTTCTTTTTTGTTTGCACTTCTTCACTTTTACCTGTTCCTGTGAAATAAAATATCTTCAAACAGAGTGTATCAGCACAAGCTACATGCTACTAATGACTAAATCCCACATCTCTGAGTTATAGAGTAATTACACTCAGGCCACAAATTAAAGTGGTAATTACTTTTCGTTACATATTTCACATATTTCATATTTAAATAGTACCAAGTCCTTGCCAGCCTGCTGAGATATTGCTGCAGGTAAAGCTGTGGATCAAGCAACAGACAAAATAAAACATGCTGTATTGCAGATGTCAAAAGATGTGTCCAAAATCACCACCTGAAATATCACTGAAAACACAGAGACTCCTGTGGGACAGCAGCTTCAATAGTCTGCATGTGGCACCATCAAAAATGATGAGAGCCATCTTTGTCTGCAGTTACCTGATGCCCCAAAGAACTACAGGAAAAAGTAAAGAAAATTACATACTCTCAGTAAATCCAAATGACAGTATGCAAGAAAGAAATGTTTCTTCTGCAGTGAAATGAATTCCTCTGGCCTGACTTTGTGGGAACCATAGCAGACTAAAATAGCTCACAAGGGGCTTTGATTACTGTTTTCATGAAGGCACAAAGGAAGGTATATACAAAGAAAATGGGTTGGAAAAATTGTAGTAAAAATAGGTTGTTTAGAAAAACAAACTTTTAAACCACACAAATTTGTCTGAAGCAACTAGTCCAACTATTGATATTCATGGAACAGTTGAACAACAATATAATATCGTTATGTAAGAATTATACCTTATGAGACTGCTGGCAAACCCTGGGGCCTGGTAAACACTGGACAAATGGCAAACACCATTCAAAATAATGAGGTCTGCAAATCCCACAAATCTGATACAAGCTCATATATGATACCTCATCTGCTGGGTTCTGGCTGGGCCTTTTACAAAAAAGAAAAGAATGCTGCTAAAGTGGGGATTTAAGACACATTTTGCATGTCAAAATAATATACCATCTATAGCCCATTATAGCCCATTGGGGATCTTTGAAAAATGAGGCTATGCGAGATGTTTCCCAAGCACTCTAGGTCATTTGAAATACCTTCATTCTTCAAACAACTCTTTAAACACGCCATTTGTATTCAGGTTGGGTAGAAATGGATTTGGTGTATGGTGATGTACTCCAGCAGCGACGACAGCAGCCACCCGCGTGAGTGTTAATGCTCCCATTAAACATTTCCTAAATGAAGGGTTGTGGGCCTGTTTGTTACTGCTCCATGCATGACAAGAATGCTGGAATATTTTAATGAGCCTAGGTTCCTTAACCTAAGACCACATTTTTCATCTGGGTCCTGGTGCAAACAACCTTAATCTCCCACTGGTGCCATTTTTTCTACATCAGAAGGTGTTATATTTTTAAGGCTTGTAGTTAACACTACTAGAGCCCACTGGAGTTCCTTCTATTGCCAAAACCTTGTATAATATAGACATGGCAACCACACAACCGATTCCTTATAATGGCAGTAATATAAGCAGAATAGAAGAATAAGGGCAGATAGCCATATCAAAGTTTAACAGTCATAGTTTTATAGAGGACATGGCTGTACTGCTGGATGTCTAAATGAAACAAAAATACCGACAGTTACATGGAAACCATGACTGCACTTGGACGTACAGTAATTGTTGTATCATTTTGGATCCCATCATTTTGAATCCCAAGTAACACCCCAAATTACCTGCTTCTTAGTCCTATAACATCATTACTTATCTGCAAGAACAGCCAACATTCATTCTGAAAAGCTTTCTGTGTAGTTACTCGAAGTCAAATTAAGCCACCGTCTTGGACTTGTTGTACGAAATGGGTTCAGATGGGTATGACGCATACATGACACCCTCATAGATCAATTTGCACTTGAGAGCCTCATTTCAGAGGGTACATTTCTGCTGTGTACTTGAGCTAGAGCTTCTAATTGGAGCAAAACAAGCAACTACACGTACAGGAAAATCCTGAGGCAGGGCTGCTTTTTAGTTTCTATTGTTTAAGACTGTGGCTTTCCAAGCACTTCTGCACTTTGGATAATGATTCCTCAGGTTATCATGTACAAATAAGACATCCAAAATATATTCTGCAATGTATTCATTCTGGCACTCTCTCCTTTAGTGCAAAATACAAATGAGAAAACAAAATAGAATAAAGAGGTTTAGGAGTTGTCCCTTGAGACACACTATTATATGAGGCTTCTGGAGTTTACCACCTGGCCTTAATTTTAACTCACACAAATATGGTTCACTACCAAAGAAATGCCACACGAGACGAATGAATATCAGCAATGATCTGACAAATATTAATTTGTAGCAGTCAGAGGTCTGGGATAACTTTTACTAATTAACCATCATCTGACTGCTCAATATGTTAAGCATGTTCAAATCAGTGTTAACTTGTGTTTGAATGATATTGAGTTATATAAATCATATTTTGAGAGATAAATCACTATAAACTGTTTTGAATAGCTCCTTCGATCGGGCAGAATGGGAAATCTCCAGCCTTTGATGGTTGAGATTGTAATGAAAGTTCCCACCCAGGGGGAGTTTTGGGAATCAGATCATTAGCCCAGCAAGTGACCCAGATGCTCAGAGCCAGAGCAACTTAGCATCATGAGCCCATATTTCCTCCTATTGACGAATAGTCGCAACTATGATTACACCAGGATATCAGAAGTCAGAGACCATCTATATGGCATGTCAAGCAGAGGATCATGGATCTGCAGATACAGCATGAATGTGGCCCCCTGATTCATCATAGAGCATTTCAATATACTTCAGCAGGAGAAATACAATAAGGAGCAAGACTTTGAGGGATTTAAATGTGATGTGAAAGTTCAGACACACAAAAAGTCCATCTCATGTAATATTTCATTTTACCGAAAGATTGGGTCACATGTTCCAAATCTAATAAAAACCTCCCACTCAATGGGGTAATTTGTTTTGTTCTATTTACCAGAATATTAGTTAAAAAAATCATCTCATTGTTTATTCTCAATCTTATGGAGTGATGACATTTTATTTAGCATTCATCATTGAAAACATCTTAAAAAATTCAACAGCAATTTCAAAAACAATATAATACTGGAGCACCCATTCAAGGAAGAAAGAAAATTTTAGTGAGGAATGATAACCATAAGAAATAGGACACTCTAGAAAGATAGATAGTTTGATGAATTTTAAATGTAATTTTTTCAGTTGTGAGTACTATGTGTACTGAATTTACCCAGTGACTAAATTAGAAGGAAACCTGAGACAGATATTCCAAACCTTTCACGCAAACCAGCAGCATCAGGAAATGAATCAAATAAAATAGATGCAAAAGTTGAAGCGAAATTAAAGAATCCATTCATTAAAAGTGCTCAAATAGTTATTCAGCAAGACGAAGACTGTGTTTCTCAGTCACAGGCTACTGAGGTCTAGGTCTAGTGTTTCACCCATCTGATCTGACAGCGACGATCACTCCAAACCACAGACGGAACAAACCAGTGAAAATCAGCTGCCAGGTCAATGGGTCAAACTGCAGACTCTTCGGCCTTGAAGGTACAAGCGCCTATCAAGCAAACAATGCTTTGAATACAAGTTATTCTCTGTTCAATTAGACCTTTATGCAGCCAAATTAGTGCCAAAGTAACCTTGCTTATTGGCAAGGCAATTAGGTATCTAAACCACGTCCCAACCCCCACCTCTTGCCCAGTCTCACAATGATCTATGAACAATTATAGAAATACATATTATACAAACAAAAAGTTTCAGCAGACACAATTCATATGATATGAAGGCTTATATTGCAGAGAATGCGCTAACTTTTAGTTCATAGCCACCATATACTAATAAATATATCCACACATTTACCCTTATGTGACATTCATGTAATGTATATCAATGTAGACAGCAGTATGATTTCAATATATGGAATTTTAAATTTAAACCTTTGCAGATGCCCACCCAGTCCACCCTTAGCTTCCCATCTAGCTGCAACCCAGCCCAACGCAGTTCATCATAAATACTTTCCTTCAACACGGGCAATTGCTGCAATGGATCTGAGGGCTTTGCTTTGGCCCAACAAGATCAGAGGTGGCGCTGGCATTGAAAATCAGAGTGACGAATCTCCTAAATGGACGGCTGGGGCCCTTCAGGATGGGATTCCATTGCAACTGTGAGCAGGTCAGATAATTCTCCATGTGATGGAGGCTGAGTTCGGGAGGTGGAAAGACTTAAGATGAGCAGTCTTCCCTCTGGTCTAAAGCAATTTTGAGGTTAATCTATGGCGCAGATCCAGCCTTTATTCGTTATTGTTCTGTCTCCTGACGTAGTCGATTGTGCAGCGATCCGGCTATAAAATAGGCAAGCACCCAACATATCGACCTCCAGCCAATTTCGACGACCACGCACGGTCGTTGCATGAGTCAAGAACGTCTGTCTGATATGTACCTTCAGCCTTGCGATGTAGCATGTACATACAACTGAGGTGTTCTCGCCAGGTGCTGCCAGCCTAGCTCCATGGCGCTTCTGCTGATACCACGCGCACAGGTGCCAAAGCTATAGTAACTTGTACCAGTGGGGCTGGCGAGGAGGCCATACACTGAGCCGCTTACATGTCACACAAGCAATGCACTGTGGCATCTTCCATGGTGACTGCCTGCACCGATCGGCGCGCCTCTATCGGCCACATGCAGAGTGAACATTAATAAGGCACTAAGGTGAAGACACCCAAGGGCCTTCACACATTTATCCATACACAACTGAATTTACACTTCCCAAACAGTTCATGAAGGTAGCCTATCCTTCAAGCAAAGTTTCTAGTGTTAAGGCCATTTTATTATAATGCACTATTCACATACCCACAAATCCAGACAGTCATCTGTTCACCCAGGTTCTGTGTGGCTTAAGAATGTTTCATATGCAATCAGCTTTATTATATTTTTAGATTTGAGCACCTAAACCGCATGAAACATATCTACTGCCATTACATCACTATCTACATCTGTACAGACCTCAAAGGAATGCCTGAACAAGACGAATTTGTAGAAGACTTTAACCATTATATGTGTTAGAGCTCCAAAACCCCAGATTCTATACTCCTGAAGAGGTATTATATTCGTGGTGGTGTTTCACTGGTACCTGCAGGGATGGATGTAGCGTGTAGACTGAAACAACAGTGGGTATGTACTGTATGTCTCCTGACAGCAGAGCAAGAGATGCTTTGTTGAATCGGCTGGAACAAGCATGAAAAGCCAGAGATAGTGACACAGAATAACAAGGACAGTCAGACAAGGGTCGTGTATGGACCTTGCATTGATGAAACTAGGTCATATGGACCCTTCCACCTGAGGGTCCACATCCTCCAGCTCCATGCCCGTTTGTTATGGACCCAGCACCCTGGGTTGGCATATAAATGTCAAAGCACATATCTCAGGCTGATCACCAGGTGCTTTAAGGACCAGGATAACCACCCTATGGAAACCACCACTGAGCAAGAACGAAAGCGACTATACTGATAAACCACACTACAAATCGATTTCAGTCTCTAGAGGTGTTACTATTAAAGATACAGAATACTAGAATTTATAATCAGCTCTATTGAATAAAACCAAGATCTGGTTCAGTCAGATGAGGAAACGACAAGGAATAATGATATATAAGAATTAGTAACCAAACCAAAACATCCAACAGTCTTGATATTTGACTTTGATCCGAATGATAAACTTGAGACTTGATAGTGTGCAGACATTCAGTTAAAAAGTTGAGCCGACAGACTGCAGCAGCCAGAGAAAACAGGATGACATGCCACATACTGACCAAAACCCATCACAAATAGTTTAAAACAGATGTATGCCACCACGGGCAATCAGAAGAATCACAAAACGTGCAAAAGGCAAGACAAAAATAAACTGAATGAAGGTGTTTAATGATTTTTCCATGTTGAGCCAGATCATCCCGAGTATGAAATAAATCACATGCTTAAAACTCAAATCCACCAGGTATCAAACAAACCAGCTTCTGTTCCCAGTTAAATCAAAGCACCGATTTTTAACTCACACAACAGACCGAAGACAAGGATTCTTCTCCCATGTCACGCCACCGGCACGTATTACGTCAGCGAAGAAAAACTGATTTTGATTATCGTCATATCGCGTTATGCGCGTTTCCAACGAACCAATTATCCTGGACTTCTTTTCAAATTCAATATTCACTAAATGAATGCCAGCACATCAGCTAAAGGAGGGTCGTCTTAGGATACACATGTATCAAAGCCGAAGACTGTCGAGAGCTGACAGCGGCTGTAGTATTACTGAATGAGTCTGTTAAGGAAGGCTTCCACGCATGAAAGTTACTTAAGAGCACTGAACATCATTTGAACACAGCCCTATTATTTGTTGGTTGAATGAATGATGTTGATGTGAAATGACTGTTGTCTGGAAAGCTGGGCTTTGGACCAATGGAAGAAGAATGAAAAAAAGAAGGTTTCATTGTTTCGATTGCAAAGTGATCAGTACACTTTAAAGGTTTGTGCACTCAAACGCATGTCAAAGCCATCCACCAAACCTCAAATAGCCAAAACCGCACTAGAGCAACCAACATTACATCCCATGTAATTGTTGAACATCATCAAAGCTATGAGCTTTGCTACTGAAGAGCCCACTTTCAGTTTTGCTTCAATTTGCTTTTGGAACCAGCTGCAGGGATTTACCCCATCCAGCCACAGGAGTGAGAGGCCACCGATAAGCAGCCCTGATCAGCAGCTCGCTGGGGCTGCCCAGTTCATCTCCAAAGTGGGCAGTATCGCGCCGAATTTAGGTGCAGACCTGCCAATTTTTTCCACACCTTTCCTTATGGATTCACCCGGTATGTGGGCACTAAAATCTTGAAACCAGAGGGTCCTCAAAACTTTTCCATGAAATTGGATTATTAGAGCTATTGTCCTTCTGAAGACCAGAAAATTAAATTAGTTTATTTGAATCTATGACCCAAAGCATGAGGCAGAAACAGCTCCAGGACCTGGAGAAAGGACTTTAAAACGATCCCACACCAAATTGCTGTCACTGTTGATACTTTATATTTTCTCAGATAATTACTATAATCATCACAATCATTAAAACCAGCATTTGTTCCAACCCAGGGCATGTTTTCTTAAAGACACAGCAGCCAAGAGCTTAAATCATGTTAGCGAACCTTTAGATGCTAAATTTGGAGCCACCAATAAATGTACTATGGAAGCAGGTATGAGGAGCCAGCCAGCAGTGTATGTGTGCACGACTGCAAGTATGAGATGTGGTGTGTAGACACAAGTGTCTTATCTCTGCCTCACATGGCTAAGCAGTCAGCATCACCAGGAGAGAGAGGATCACCAGTGAGGTTAGGGCCAGTGTCTGCTGCCTGCATACCACAGCCTCCCACCACCTACCCCGCCTCACAGAAATTACAGCCTTCCTTTTTTCATCCTTTCATACTTTTCACAACCGGCTAATTATTCCTCCCATACATATAATAGCCAAACGTCCACACAATAGGTTTATTATCTACATTATAATTTTGATGACACTATGAGCTTAGTTATTTCAAAGGAAGAAAAGAACTAAAAGAAATAAATGAAAGGCTAGCAAAAGAAAAAAAATGACAGCCTTCACCAAGTTTTTACTCAAAGTTAGGAAAATGCAACAGCCTGTATTGGCAACATCCAAATAAAATGTTGAGCTCAAAAGCCAGGAATGAAGAAGTCTCAAAATATTTATTTAATGCCATTGACCAGCCCCACAGGATGGTGGAATTTATCTAGTAAATGAAAGAGAAAAATAAATCCAGTATAAGCGAACCAAAACAGAATGTGGATTGAATACACCGTACTTTGAAAGGAGTAGTGTGTGTGTGTACAACACCGTGCGTAAGCAGGATCAAACCCTTTATCGGGTCAGGAATCTCTTATTTCTGTGTTCTGGGGAATGCTTGAACTGCCGCGGTTCCCACCAAAGGGCCCGCCCACCAGCCCGCTGTTCATCGGCAGCGACTAGCAGTTTCACCATCATATGTTTTGGTCTTTAATGGATATCGAAAAAAATGATAAAATGACGCATGAGTGTCATCCCGTTACCACATCACGACAACATAAACACCAAAATGCCAGCTGAGCCCACCTCAGCACTTATACAGGAACCAATGATCTGAGATGAGCTTAATTCATGAATGAATTTCTATCATCCAGCTCTGTTTATTTCCAATCTATACACATACAGGCAGGAGGCAGAAACAATTAATGAATCAGTATATCAGAGAAAATATATTGAATTGTAATAAGAACACATGTTGTCATAACCAATGTGATAGTTTAGCTCGATCTGCCCAATGAATGGCCTAGTTCAAATCAAAACTGTTTGACTTGGACCTTGAGA
Organism: Lates japonicus; assembly: GCA_033238685.1. NCBI lineage: Eukaryota > Metazoa > Chordata > Actinopteri > Centropomidae > Lates > Lates japonicus. The sequence continues at coordinate 3,083,052 of BRZM01000002.1, read as the reverse complement.
GAGCCAACAAAAGAGGATTATTAATCTGACTTGATGAGAAGCTTACTATTCAACAAAACAGACTGATCTAGATTCTTCAATATAAGAAATTAATGTGGCTGAAACTTTAAAGATTTCTGTTGGGGACAAGTCCAAGTCTGACATTAAATCTGATCACTACAAACAATCAGCCTTCCCTACGGCTGCCTCCCTCCTCACCGCATGCAGCCAGCACGAAACTGTAAGAGCCAATAGCCACAACAGGAGACAGACAGAAATATGATGAAATAAACCGTCGAAAAATAAAGCAATCATTTCACAAATTTCAGGAACCATCCAGGGAGTGGGCGCATCCTGATAGCTTAGTTTCCAGATACCGCCACGTCAGAGGCGTCGGCAAAATACGCTGGCGCGATTAACCTCCTGATAGCGTAAGCGCAGGAGGAGACCAATGGCGATCAACATCCTCTTCATCTCAGTATCACCCACTGAGATTTTGGGAAGAACCAGGTGGCCAAATTGCTGACATTTATCGAGGATTGAAGAATATTATGTTTACATTGTTTATTTCCAACAGTATCTCCTTTCCAAGGTCGAGCGACATGGTCAACAGTGCAGCCTGCCACCAACATTTCACGTACTGCCTTTATAATCATTTGAGAAAATCTATTATCGAATTGATCGGAGAGCAAGAAGCGAATCGGCGTTTCGAATAAAAGGTCAAAGTTGTTGTGATCCCACTTTAGTTTAGTCGAACCACAAGCCAGACTGATGCTCGCACTTTATTCTCGGTGAGTCTGAGCGCGACCAGTTCTGGGATCCCGGACACTCGCGCCATCCGCCTTGCCGCTGCCTGGCGCATGCGCCGAGGTGGCTCGTACCCACAGTTATGGTGGTTCCGCATGGCAGCCCTATCGGGGCAGCAGATATGATGCCCAGAGTTGCAAGTCTTACTGCCCTCTGCCCTTTGCAACTATACTTTTATTAGAGTTTTATAATGACCATTGATTTTATCTATGCATAAGAATCAAACCAAGAGGCACTGATGTTTCAAATGAAGTTTTTATGTTTCTCCTGATAAAGGTAACTGTGGTGCTGAGCCACTCTCTCTGTATTAGTGAAGAGCAAAGGACACACTTTCACTGAGCATCTTCCCAGAGCATGATTATAAAATCCAGTCGGATTGCACTAAATAACGTCTTCACTTGAGGACCTGTACCAAAGAGGTCTGAGATACTGCATCACCCATCTATCTCGGTGAGTACTACTTTGACAGGAATATATGTTCCCAGTCAGAATGGCTGTTGATAATCTGGTGTCCTCATTGAGAATCTGATGATTCAGCAAGAGAGGGAGAGGATTTTCCTTGATATTTCATCAGTGTCACTTGATGTCCATTTCTGTCCACTGGGTCTCCATCTCCTGTGTGACACTCTGCAGTGGCAGACCAGAACCTATTTCACTGAGACGTCATCAGACACTATCAGGTAGACATTTTTTCACTGAGCACTTTTCCAGCAGTACCAAGAATTGAGTTTAATGGAAATTATAATTCAAAGAAAAGGAACTTAACTTTTATCCAATACTACCATCCACCGAGGCAACTACAGCATCATGGGCATGGTACTTGTACTGATGCACAGAACTGAAGAAACACAGTGGAAATCAGATTGATGTCAGAGAGGCGGCCTGCCACAGCAGGAATTCTACATCTCAAAATATTTCACAGACGCCCACTACTATCAGAAAATGTTAAAACCAAAGGTTTAAAAACAGCTGTACTAGACATTTATATATCAAAATGCAGTCTCATCACTTTATTATTAAATTTTCAATTATAAAGGAAGCACCCATTTTCCTGCTCATTACCCAACTCATAGTTGTATTATTATCTTAATTTAGAATCTCACTAGCCATCAGGTCATTGAGAAAAAGTATGGTATAAGTACATTTTTGTCTAGGGTCAAATATGCAGAGATAACATATAGACAGTTTTCAATTATCGATATATCTCAGGAAATCTGTCTATAGGAGCCTGTTCATGCACTAAAAGCTAATTGATAACTCATTTATTAATGAACAAATATAGGTGGTTAACTTTAATGAAAATGTATCGTTTTGACAGCATCAATTTCAGCCTGATACGATATATGGTCATCAGCATCCATTCCACGGCTAAGGGTCTAATATTGTTACCCAGCACTTTTCGGCAGTTAAACCTAACATCAAAAGGGTTCAAACCTGATTATTGTAAGCAAAAAATAACTTTAAATCGACAACCTCATAAACAAGGGCCACTATTGTCATCCCATCTGTATTTCATTTATGACACCGCTGAATGCAAGAACAACAATTAAAACACAACCAGGCCTCCACAGCTTGAACTAATTCATTATTCTCCTTTAGACGTGTTGCAGGCGAATAAGCTTCTATTCGAAAGGTCGAGAGAGACGAGACTATAAATTTCAAAATCAAAAAGAGATTTAAATTTAGCTCACTCATCTTGAAAGTTCTAATAAGGGTGAAGTATGAAGTGATTCCACGTAGTTTTCACCATACTGGGAATTGCTTATCCATGGAGGGAATATTATATACAGAGGTTGTTATCTGTATTTTAAGCAAAACAAGATAGTTAGCTGTGAAGTGTCTCAGTATGATAGATTGAACTTCACCCCAAAGAGTGCCGCAACACACCGAGGTAGCATGTAGATATAATTGGGAGATGCGGCGTCTGAACTCCATCTATTATCACAGACTGAGGCCAAACACCCTTGTATTGAGACCTATGTAATAGCACGAAGACAACAGAACCTGTATGTGAAAAAATCTATATTGATAATATTGGTAATAACAAGAGGCAAAGCACGTGAATCATTTATACATATAACTGCTTTAATTCCACCAGAGCTGAGTTTTAATTAATGACTCACAGACTTTTCCTGGCTGTTTATGTCGGCTTCCATCAATTCAAAATAATGCCTGCAGTTTAAAACAACCCAAGGAAAAATGCCAGGTGGGAAAGATGGAAACACAAACACAAAAAGCTTAAAGTCAAATGATACAATTAATGAAGAATTAATTTGCATAAGTATGACAAAACATGGATCTGACAAAGAACTGCAATAAATTGATAATATATGTTACCTTTGTAGATTGGAAACGATCAAATTATTACAAATTTGAGGAAATTACTACACAGGTTTCTTTGCATTAAAGACTAAAATATGATGAATGTCTGTCACAAACTATCATAAAGATTCATTCATCATTTCCTTGCTGGCTCAGTTTTAAATAACCGAAACAGAAAATAAAAGAATCTGAAGTCCCATTACAGAACTGTAAAATTGCTAGAGCTGCTGTACTCCATTAATCTCTCATTTGAAAGAAATATTTATTCAATGTCAGATATCTCAAAGAATCAACCTCTGCTCAGTTTCAGACAGATCAATAACAAAGCAGCCTCTGCTTTGTCAGCACCCAAATATAATTTGGCAACCTTTCAATGCAGTGATCAAACTTTTAGCTAGTCCATAAAAACCTTCTTTGAAACAGCCAGAGATTCCACACTGACAAGTCATAGGAGTGGGACTGCAAAATTATTGAGACTTATATAGATAAAGACAGAAAGAAGTTCATCATTAGCAGAAGATGACAGCAGGTAAAGTGTAAGAATTTGGTGTTACTTAGAAAACAGGTCAAAAGCTACAATGCTTATGTCTCTTGTTTTGTGTCAAACTAAATCCATCTGCATTGCTGTATCAGCCCACTGTTAACATATTCTAGTCTAGAGTAATAAGACACAAAGGTGATCAAAAGAACGTAGGATCGTCTCTGAACTAAATGTGCCCTTTATACTGGAAGAATAAACCTCTATCATAACCTGAAGAGAGTTTTCCAGTCAAGTCCAACTGAGCTCACAATCATTCTTTTGTGTCTGTATAATAACGCGCGTGAACTTGAAATGTCTCAGAGATCATAATCAGTGTACTTTGAAGCATTCATTACTGTGTTTAGATTTTAGTTTCTTTTGATTTAATTCTGATCAAACCAATGATCAAAGCTATTAAATTGAGCCCACTGAAAATAGGGCAAGATCCTATGTGGTGAGAGCTAAGACGGTTCTTTGCTCAGACGGTATTTACAAAATGCTAATTTAGCGGGAAGTAAAAATAATAATAATCAGAGAATTGACTGATCAAATAAACCTAATTAAGACATCATCCTAAGCTCTCTCGCTGTTTTATATCTGTGTAAGTATTATACTGCACAAGACATTTCAAATTAAATGTGCTTAGAGCAACAAATTATGCTTACTCAATCACTTCAACAAAATCACAAGATTATATGTCATCATTTCTTAATTACTATGTTCTAAATTGCAAGATATTATTGATAATTTGTTTATCATAAATAAACGATTGTAATTCCAGTGCTGTACTGGATCTAAATACATTGAACAATGAAACCAAACCACTGATAGCAATTACAGCTTTATGTGTTGATGAGATGACTTCTGCAATATAGATCTGTTGATATGAATGAATGAACTAAAAAATGCTGGGTTGCTCAAGATTCAAACCCAGATCTTATCTGACTGAATAGACCAATCAGATATGAGGTGACGGCAATGTATCACATTTTATTGAGAATTCTATCAAAGAATACACTGGCATCTCAAATTACTAACCCAAACCTGCCTCGCCTCAATTTGTAATGAGTGTATAAATTACTTATTTACATGGTCATTGTGTTTATTAACAATGATTTTCTTTGCATAACAAACGCGAGAACAGAGAGAATGGTCAAAGCCAGTTATGGATCCCAGCCACTGTAATCACTGTGAGCCTAGAACCACCATGCAGGGTCTTTTGGCCTTTGAGCACTGATGGTACGGTAGATTTAATGTCAGTCTGAATTTCACCACTGCTTCTAGCAATGCACAAGATTTTGTATATTTCATGACAAATACAGACATAGGTATGTGTGAAATGACTGGAGGTCGAAAATATAAAAATATCATTTTGTGTAGACACTGAGCTAACCAGAAGAACTGCATCTGCTCCACCATCCTTCTGGTTTTTCCTTTACCAGAAAGAGGACCTTCTATAAGGGTGCTCAGAGAAACAACCCATGTCTGTACATCACATCCCAACTGACCCTTCTTCAGATGCCTTCAAACAAGACTGAAGAACTTAATCATCCACAACGGATGTTTGTACTGGAGACAGAGCCACCGCAATTTTGAGTGTTGTCAGGGTTTACGCCACCGCCACCAACGTGGGAGCTGAATTTTGTCCTCACTGTTGATTTTGCATCCGACCTGATCCATTTTTCACGATGCCTACAAACGGTTAATTATATCACAAAGAATAAACACTGGCTTTATCCCTGGCGAGTACTACCTGACCGGAACCACCAATTATTACACTAAATGATTTTGAGGGAGAGAGGCTGTTTAATAGCTGGCTGCCAGAATTAAACGAGGCACAATGACGAATATTTATCTGATGCCTTTGAATTGATAGCTGATTTTGATAGGGTTGACAATTGACACAGTGATAAACGGCACAAAACCAGATTAGCGTTCAGGCCGAAGGGCTGACGCGAATGGTCACCGATAATACTGATCAAACAGCAATACACTGTTAACCGCCAGCACGAATTGATTTGCAGACCACTTAATGTCGACCCGCGAACATTGCTTAACTGCAGAACTGAACGACATCTAATTAATAACAGTAAAACCAGACGAAGGAAACGATGAAAGTCGAATAGCCCGACTGGCGCCTTTTCACCAGAATCACCGCTGCTCGATCCGAGATATCCAGAAGATGAACAGAATTCCAGAAACCACCGCCGATATTTTTCAAACAAATGAAGATCACTGAAGAAGAGTTCCCCACTGTGATCAGCACCAGTCTGCTCACACACTGCATGAGATATGAACCCACAGTCATGAACCCAGCCTGGCACTGATGATAACTAAGACTTATCACCTGGCACTGCCTTTCCCAGAGATGGAACCTTTACCACAAAGCAAGGAGAAGAACTTTACCATGTCCCAGAAACCCTCCACTGCAACCATGACATCTACTCTACACCACTGCACCTGAAATATAATGAGGTCAAACACCACAAGAGAAGAATATACTGGCACTTGCTTGAGCCTTTTGTTCAACGTTTTACCACCACACCACGGAAGAGGAAGAGTAATGATGTTAGATGCCATGTTTGTGGGATTATTAATTAACAATCAACCGGAGATAGGTAAGAATGATTGCAATGACAATCTGGTTCGCCAGCGAAGCCCGTGCGATATATACTGCCGCATCTGGCATTGATTCCGATTTACCGGTTACTTTGCGCGATGAAACCATTCAATGTAACAATATTGATATTTTACCGGATAATTAAGAACATTTGAATTAACTGAGATACCACTGTCCGCCAGACCACTGAACCAGGTTTGAGTATTCAAAGAAGTTTCATCTGAACCGCTATCAAACAAAGAAAGGCATATCAATGTTTAATTAGAGGCAATAGAAATTCGGAAAATGTATCTATTCCTGAATAAAATAGTTAATGAGGCCTGCTCACAATGCTTACGATGAGCTGTCATGTACCAACGCGTAGTTATTTTAAAAGTTAATAAAAAAGAAAAGATGATCATTGAAGAGGCTTGCCGAGCAGGCATTGCACCGTTCGGTCAGTTGATATTTTACACCGGCGAAAGCGACGAATGCACTTTTAATATTGCCGACACCATATCTCACAACGGTTAACCAATAAGTCAACTGACTGCGTTTATCTAGTTTTATCGTTCATCGCGCTAGCTCATAAGCAACAGACATCCATTTATAAAAGAATATCATCGAAATCAGGTCAGCAGTCTTTCAGGAACAGTGACCCCAACTTGACAGCATGACCGGACCGCATCATTAACGTTTTGATAATGACCATCTACCAATTGTTCAATGGCACATCACCTGGAGGCACCGCAGGCGTTTTCAATTTCATCAACAGTCAGAAGCGATCGCCATTCATTCATGCCGCAACGGACCTGAACTTTGGTCTGTGTCCTGAACAGTAAAACCAAGACCAGGAACTGAACTTGACCATCCAATTGAAGGCACTCCTCACCACCATCTCAGGCCCGCCAAACACATGATTTTCTAAACTGTCCTAAAGAATCTGTATATATTGTAGGAAGAAATACCACCTAAGAAGTTTAATATCCATTACTGCAAATGTTTGTACTAAATACAAAACCAGCTGAAGAAATTCTTGACTTGAGAAATACTTTTGATCACTGCTGATGATTAGAATTGCAGAAACCTATCAACAAGTATTAGTGTTTAATGGTACATGTATTAAGAATACTAATGCATTCAATGAATAACAGGTCATTTATGACTTAATCATTATTTCTGCACACGATTAATCACAGATTTCACACAACAGTTGACAGGAGCGAACAGTTTGAACTTTGATGATATCATGAATTCTGTATCATTTTGGTGAAACGAAAATATGAAGACCAATATTAAACAATCACCGTTTCGACCCAGTCATTCATTTGTCGATGCTGAGCGAAAGGAGATCAAACCCATCCCACTACCAAACAACCGTGACTAACCAACTGAATCGACAGAAATGATCGATACTTTCGCTTTCAGCGGCAGATTTAATGGATCACAACATGCCAGTGATGCGCTGGCAAAATCGCCGGCTGGCGTAATCTCGGCCCGCGGTTTATTGAAACCATCAATGCATGGCACCAGAATCATCCGGTCCACCAGCAGTCTGTCCAAAAGAGACCACCATCTGTTTTGAATGAGCCGACTGGAACCATCCAAAGGTCAGACGACTTAGCACTTACCATTGTACCAAACACTTGAAATAATACCGATACCAGAGAGAAATACTGAATTGCCATGAGGAAGAGAAATCAAACGCTGCAGAAATGACATTCTCCCCTGCGAATATGTAATGAGCCGCGTTGTTTGACATTTTGCGCGATTTTGAGCTCTGAATCAAAAGAATGGATTTAAGGAAACATCATACTGTACGTCAGCACATGGCCTTGGCAGAATCCTTACTGATTCTTTGCTTCAGGTTTCATCTCTCGTGCGTTTGAAGGTATAATGAACGCAATAGACCATACATAAAACCTTCATATTCCTGCTACCACACGAATGGTGTGATTTAGCCATAGACTGAAATAACAAGAATAACTAAACGCATGTCCAGGCTCATTGTGTTTCCTCCACTGCTCTTTGTGGTTAGCTAAAGTTGCAGAACTGTATTGTACCTTTCCAGGATGATTCTGTACTAGGGGAGCTGACCCTTCATCAGAATGCTAAATTATAAGTAAGAAGTTAATTAATGCCACTTGAGTCCAGTCTTGTTGTTTTGAGAAAGAGCAATTATGTTCCACAATCACGGCATAGTAAATGTTGCAAGCTTAGAAATTTGTTGTTATTTCTTCCATTAGTGGAAAAGGAAAAATCAAACCTTTCTATTCCCTCCGGTAGAGTTCAGGTTTTTAAAAAGAGCTCGATAAAGTTATAACAAAACCCAACAGAGAAGTCACTTTGGTGCAGAGGTGGTGAAAATTTAAAGAGCACTGAGGAGCATGGCTCAAACCAGATCATTGGTTAATGGTGTACTATCCATGCCAGTGGCATTTTAGCATTAGCCAACCAGGATTTATCTTTGAATGGGAGGTCTGTTTATCCGACGAACAGGAAACTATTGATTCAAAGACCAGCATGGCCAAGAAGGACGGAAATAGAGGTTTCAGACATGCTTAAGCCCAGCTCAGGTCTGCTCACAGGGCCTTTTAAAACAACGAAATCAGAATTATTTAAAGATATAAATCATTTTCTTTTTACTAGAGTAGAATAATGTATGAATTGTTTGATTGTTAAAGACGAGGCAGAGTTAGCACTATTCTGAATCAACAACTATCTTTAAATATGTCATAATCATTACAGGCCATCATTAGTATAGCAATAGTTGTTTATCATGTTGTATCAGTAAAGAGCAACACTTGATCTCAAATGTACTTTGATCTCCAAAGTAATTGATTTGATTCAATACGCAGGCATGAATTGGCTAAGCCAGCTGCCAGCACGCGCGCAACTCTGTAGAAAGATTTCAGCTATCAACATCTTGAGTTGCTTTCTGCTGCGCTTCCTGCACCTGCAGCTGCTCTACCAAACCAACCCAGCATGGCATGGCAAAAGAGGCACCAAAGAAACTACGAAATAGACCCAAGAGAAACATCTATTAAAGCACAAACTATTTCTTCATGATGGACAGCTTGAAAAGAGTACCACAAATCTGTCCTGGTTAAAGAGTCAGCATTGCACAGTTTTGAGTTCTCTGTTTATCCTTGTCGAGTTTTGAACACCTATACAAAATGAAGAGTCTGACAAATTATCGCCTTGTTATTTCAAGAACATTATTCATTGTCCACTAATCATGATCATAATGTATTGGTTCAAGTGGGAAAGCAAGAGCCAGTAGAAGCTGGAAGCTGCTCCAGATGGAGGTAGAGAAAACAGTTAACACCTAATTGACTGAAGGTGACTGACAATGAGAAATACAGGATAAGTAGCATAATAAAAGGGAGTAGTGTGATGAAGAGATCAACAATACATCCCACAAAGACACACCATTTCCAGAATTTGACTAAACAGAAACTAGATACCCAAGGAGTGAACCTGCATGTATCTGAGATGCTGTGTGTGTTGCAGAGACTGGGAGAGGAGGCAGTTTGTTATTTAAATCTAGAAATATATAATGAGAACACTATTAAAGAATCATTTTTACTGACTGACCAAGCATCTGAGGCTAGGTTTCCAATATGAGAAATTTCACATCCTAGAGAAAATATAAATTATTCTGATAATGAATGGGGGTTTTGAAAATAGAAACTGATAATAAATATATAAATAGTTTTGAAGAATTAAATAAGAGTATTTAACTGCAGGAAGAGATATCTGAAAGATTATATATAATAATAACAT